>CM070635.1:28342480-28768028 GCA_036346255.1 Ampelocalamus luodianensis | reverse complement strand
TATCTTGAGCATCTTAAGGACTTAAGAAGCTCTCGTGAATCATTCTTTTAAGCATCGTAGCTTCAACTTGCTTCAAACTAAAAGTTGATATTATACCTTTCGGTTTTCCATGTCATTTTCAAAACCTAGGTTCTTTCTTGTCAACTTACCATCTTATTTAGGTTTTGACTAAACCCTAGCAGCATGACAAGTTGATCTTTCAATTCTTGTCATCATCTATTTTGACTTCTAGTTGAGATCTGTCTCTGATTCTTTTGTCGGCTTAACCGACAAAAATGAATTTCTTCTTAGTTGATGTAATCTAACTAGTTAGGGTTAGACTAAGGTTGGTTTGGGATATTAATTACCCTAAAAGATCATGCTAAGATTCATTTATGAACTTTTGCATGTTCTATATTCCTTTTTCCGAAACTTGCAACTGTCACTTTTGACACTTTTCAAATCAAATCTGGGACTTTGCACTAAACTCTAGTTTGTCTTTTGAAAGCAGTAAGCTATATTATGGGTTATTATCACTAATATGGGTAGTTATGGCTTAAGCATGTCAGTAATCATGCATTTCCAAATTGATCATGCCGTTTCCTTCATTTTGAGCTTCTTATCCGACGGCATTTATTGGATCTATTTGCTTTCTATAGAATCTGGTTCATTTGAAGTTTTTGAATCTACCTCGAGCAGATCACAGACACTGCAATGTAGTATACTACTACCAAGGCAAGCATCCTCTTTGCACCATATTGATCCCAAATTTTGTACAATAGCTTTTACAAATCCGGTGATATCTGTGCATGCTATTTTTTTGAAAATACAAAATGTGATCTGTTAGTAGTTAGCTATGACCAAACATGATGGATTACCTCAATTGTCACCATACACTTAACCCTAGCATAGCACTCTGTATATCATAAGCTATATTTTTAGTTTTAGCTTAGACACGCAGCCTAGAGATTTTAGAGTTTGACAAGCATATCTTGTCAAACATGGGAATCTAAGCCCGAACTATTGTTATTTTAAACTCTTTGTCGGTTTCTTTAAATCAGTCTTGTATTTGAAATTCAAATTGATCCGACAAGAGGAAGCTAGTGATGGTGCTTTTGTACGAGATTGGGTTTTGTGGTGGACTTGTCGGGTTAATTAAGGACCGAACTCGACCATTGAGTTCAAGTCTCCCACGTACTTCCACATGCAGTGTATGAGCCCTGTTTGGTTAAGTAAAATGTTGAGACTATTGAGTTGGAAACAGGAGAGTAAGGATATGTGTATTGACCTTGTATGGCATAGATGCTTTGGTCTGAGGACTGCGTTTTATGCCATGTGAGCTTGTATGTCAGTATCAGATGTTCTTAGGAGGGTGAGGGCGTATATGTGCCTCGTCGCATATACGATACCTTAATGGTGCCGATAGCATTCTACTATGGGTAGGGAACCCAATTCGCATTAAATTGTTTGGATCGGCATTCGGCGCAACATGTGTGCCCGGTTAGCGGATGCTATCGATCGTTGTTTAAGCGGGATCGGTTCACACATGGGGTCCAACTCAATAGTGTTGGCTTGTTGAAAATACCAAATCTTAGTTTCCCGGTCGGCATACCAAAGGAAGTATGTCATCATTCGAGGCATCCAAGGCAACGGGCTAGCTAAGTCATGTGGGTAAGATGTACACCCTGCAGGTATAAAGCTGCTTGAATAGCCGTGTCCACGGTCATGGACGATAACTTGAATTGATGTCACTGTATAGAAGTTTTGATTTTCAAAAATCTGGTTTGGGTTTATTTTCGGTTTGCATGAGGGAATCATGCCTTTATCGCATTGTTTACTTTTATGTCATTTACTTACTGTTCTAAGCAAACTTTGATTTATTAAATTGCTTTGTCAAAAGTTAGCCTTTGTAGGTTAAGATGTATCGCTTTATGCAAATTTGAACCTTTATACCTTCTGTTGTAACCTTATGCATGTAAAAACTCTACTCCTTTGAATAGGCTCTAATAACCACTTTCTTTAATTAGTTTGTGTAAGACTTGTTGAGTACCTTCCATTACTCAAGGTGCTATCACCTATTGTTGCGGTGAGGACGGTTTCCTTTATGAAGTACCGTTAGCGCCGATCAGGTGGCGCTAACAGTAACGCTACTTCTTTCCTCCACGCAATTGCTGCGGGTGGATGAGGCCATTGGTGGATTTTTTTCAGTTTATTTTGCTTCCATTGTTGAATATGTTGTAGTGACCAAGTCACTCTATATTGTAGTACTAAATCGAATGTTGTAAACTTATGTTTAATTATGCAAATGTACGACTTGTATGTGTATGATGCAATGTTGTTAAAGGATATATATATATGCAATGGTCATTGATCACGGGAACCATTGTGAGATATATATATATCAGGATCTGCTTATTGGAATTGTTACTTGTTGAATTTATACCTTTAGCATGATCTTTAATTAAGGGGCGATCTTGTTCCTTCATTAATAATCATGTTCTTGTATGAATTTAATTAAGTACATTTCAATAACCGAGGAGCCTGTGTTGGTATCGAGCATACGCTACTGTAGGTTAGAAGTAGCATGGCGAAGTTGTTAGAGAGTCTTCTAATAAAACTATTTCAAGTAGTAGTATAATTTTGAAAGCTTAAGTATAGCATCTTTTATTCCTTATCCTCCTTAATGTCACTTCTTGCCCAACTTTCTATTGGTTTATTTAAAGTGAATTGCTTCTTATCTTGTCTTTTTGCCTATAGATGAGCGGTTGGTACTTGGTCAAGGAGACTGAGTGAAGATGTTGATGGGTTCCGACATTACGGGACATGATGTGGCGCCCAACTTCACCTATCGGTAGAGTATGCCATTTATCGACGAGATCGAGGACCGAGGATGGAGGAGTACCGTGCCTTCATCAATGTCATCGCTAGGCACGTGGCGGCGGTGTTCCTTCGTGTCCAAGCACTTGCCACCTGCGAGGCTATGGCGGTTCAGAAGTCGCAAGTAGGATGATGAGCCTTCTTCGTCATGATTTGACGGAATTGTCTCAACCACCCTACGACCACTTCCGAATCAAGGTCCTACCTCAAGTGAACATGTTCGCTGAGATACTGATTTGGCGAAGACCCAGTGCGGCGGTTGGCGAGGATGGTCCGCATTATGGACCAAATCCATCGCTTGTCTTGTGAGGGAGCTATGGGAAACTAGGCATCGCCTTAATGAGGCCGAGTACACGCTTCTTGGAGTCAACATGAACGCGTTCCGCAGCGTGCTTTATGGTGACAACGAGACCTCTCCCGCCGCCGCACCACCTCTTTACCGACTTCCGAGTGGCGGGTGCGTGCACTTTTATGGACAAGTGCGCCAAGCCGGATGATCGCAGCTTTCCTCGCACTCTGCGATTGCACCTCTGGAGGTCATCAGCCACTGTTGGGTTCCCCGAGGCGACTCATTAGCCCGTTGGATCCTGTTGATACTGGTTCCCCTGGAGCTCATCTTTTGAATGAGTTTCCGGTGAACTTTAACCGGGATCTCTACGCTAGCACCTCGACGATGAATCCTCGTGGTTGAGTGTCTTTTAGTCTAGTAGTTGCCCTTAAATAAATTGTATGTAATAGGGCAGTAGTATTTTGTACAAAGTATGTAAGTTTAACTTTCGGTTTGTAATCTGACATTATGGCCGACTATAATGTAAGACTAGAACCGAAATTTTTGTTGTATATATATGAAGTTTCTGGTTTGGTGTTAACTTGAATGCATAACATAACATGATGCATTATATGTACACTGTTTGTTTCTTTTCTAATTGCAACCTTGTTTGTGTTTGCCGAGTATGTCCTTGTTGTGTTGTTAACCATGGTGTGGTAACAGGATGACAGGACCTACTACTCGTGCGCAAGCGCAACAAGGGAGGGGCATGTCGACTCCCATGCCTCATTCTCAGGGAGGGCCGTGAACCCTCCGATTCTCGAGGTCCGCAAGGTGGTCCCCGGAAGAGGAGCTTCCTCCACCACCTTCGATGGCGATGTGCTCATGCAAATTGGCGCAACCGGATGGACAGACGCGCATCTTGGAGCGGTGCGTAATACTTCTTCTCTGTTGCATCGGCCGTCGAGCGGGAGGCCACCATGTGCGAGGCGGTCTTGGCGACTTTCACGGACTAACCCGCCGGTGTTCTCGATTCTCGTGGATCCCATGGAAGCCGAGGATTGGCGGACCATTGAGAAGAAGCTTTTGATTGCTCAATGTTCAGAGAGGAAAAGGTTCTTTTGCCCGTTATCATTTCGATGGGCGGCTAGCATATGGTGGGATAATCTTCTTGCCATTCGGCTTCTGGACATGTCCCTACTTGGGATGAGTTCGTGGAGGCTTTCCATGAAGCTCATATTCTGAGGAGTAATCATGATCAAGCAACAAGAATTTCGCTCTCAAGCAAGGGCGAAAGTCGTGACCGAATATCTTCATGAGTTCAACTTCCTTGCGGATATGCCCCACGATGGCGTTTCTCTGACCTTCGTCGTGAAACCGGTTCTTGAATGGGCTATCGAAGAACTGCGAGATGGCGGTGGCTTTGCATGACTTGAAATTTCTCTCATTTGGTCAATAAAGCAATTGTGGCGAGAGTAAGAGCAAGGCGTTGGAGGAGTCACGCATGGCGGCGGACTTCTCGATTTATTCACGGTGGCACTCACCAAGGCCTCGTATGTGGTTGTCTAGACCACCACGAGCACCACTCCATTTTCACCAAGGCCGGTGTTTGCCCCTCGTTCATCTCCTCCCACCAATCGATCGAGGACCAAGTGGAAATCAGCCCGTCACGTTAACAATGTTAACCTGTGGGTTATCTGCTTTCATTGTGGTCGTCAGGGCATTATGCCAACAAGTGTGTGGCAAGCGGCAAGGATTGCCTCTGTTCGACCCTATCCAAAGTTGCACGTGCGCCGCCCCTTCGCAGAGGCCCCTATCAAGGCCGATCGGCTCGGTCAGTGGGCATGTGAACCAGATCACTGCTGAAGAGGCGGCTGATACACCTGAAGTTGTTATGGGTATGCTCCTAGTTAATTTCAATCCAGCTACTGTTTTATTTGACTCTCGACCATCTCATTCTTTTGTTAGCAATCATTTTGTTGCTCAACACCAGTTAGACATGCATACCCTCCAACCATCTTTTATTATTCAATCACCTGGGTCGGTCTTTAAAACCGATCAGATCTGCGGTGGGGTCAACATAACAATCCTTGGGGTAAAGTTTTTAGCAAATCTAATTGTGATTGACTCTAAAGGGTTGGACGTCATTTTGGGTATGGATTGGCTGTCCAAGAACGTGGTCAAATCAATTGTTCCCAGCGGTCTATTTCTATGACCAATGCAGACGGTATTCAAGTTGTTTACCATTCCAAAGCAATTGGCTCTCATCTTTGTGCTCACCGAGTTGATACCACTCCTTCTTTGGAGTTAGTACCAATTGTCAGTGAGTATGTTGATGTTTTTCTGAAGACCTTCGGTTTGCCACGGATCGGAAGTGGAGTTTGTTATTGAACTCGTTCACGGCTTTGCTCCGATATCCGAGTCCGTATCGAATGCCTCACAATGAGTTGGTGGAAATGAAGAAGCAACTCGGAGACTTGCTCGACAAAGGATTTATTCGACCGAGCTCCTCACCTTGGGATGCCCGCAATCTTTGTCAAAAGAAAGACAACACTTTACGGATGTGTGGATTACCGTCAGTTAAATGAGGTCACCATCAAAAACAAATATCCTCGCCTCGAATTGATGATCTTTTGATCGGTTGGTTGGTGCGAGTCTTTTCAAAGATTGATTTGAGGTCGGTTATCATCAAATCAAGGTTAGAGCCGAGGACATTCCTAAACAGCTTTTTCTACTCGTTACGGTTTATGCGAGTATCTTTATTATGTCCTTTAGTGCGACCAATGCTCGACTTATTTCATGAATCTTATGAATTCGGTGTTCATGAAATTCTTGGATAAGTTCGTTATCGTGTTCATTGGCGACATCCTTATTTATTCCAAGTCGATAAAGACCATGAACAACATTTGCGACTTGTGTTGGAAACACTTCGTCGGCATCGATTATATGCTAAGTTCAGCAAGTGTGCTTTACGGCTCGAGAGAGGTTGCATTTTTGGGGCATGTGTTATCTCGAAGGAGGCATTCTTTGTTGATCCAAGCAAGGTACAAGATGTGCTGAATTGGAAGCCTCCCAAAAGTGTCCTAGAGATCGAAGTTTTCTTGGACTTGCGGGTTATTACCGCAGTTCATTGAAAATTTCTCCAAAATTGCTAGACCTCGACTCGGCTCTTGCGAAGAGAAGAAATTTGAATGGTCACTAAATGTGAAGAGAGTTTTGACACGAGAACCCTCTTGACTAAAGCTCGATTCTTACTCTTAGGATGTTCTTAAGAGCTTCGACATTTATTGCGATGCATCTCGCCATGGACTTGGTGTGTGCTTATGCAAGAAGGCGAGTTGTGGCATATGCATCCGGCGATTCGCCTCATGAAGTTAATTATCCTACTCATGATTTAGAATTGTTGCCGTGGTCCATGCATTGAAGATTTGGCGGCATTACCTTCTAGGTAATCGTTGTGAGATCTATCTGAGATCATAAAAGCACAAGTACATATTCACTCAATCGGACTTGAATATGAGACAAAGAAGATTGCTTGAACTGATCAAGGACTACGACATGGGTATTCATTATCATCTGGTAAAGCCAATGTTGTGGCGAGCGCTTTAGCGAAAAGTCACAATGCAAGCTGCATATCCTCTCTACTGTAGAAAAGACTTGTGTGCTGATTTTGGTAGCTTAAGTCTTAAATTGGTGGGAGCGGGTTTCCTCATTGCATTACATGTGGAGCCGACATTAGAATCTCGGATTCGAGGCCCGAAAGCGATGCCGAGGTAGCGAAATTAAGGAAAACATGAAAGCGGGTAAAGCCAACGAGTTTTAGAAGATGATCGCGGTATGATTCGATATCATGATCGTTTGGTAGTACTGTTGATCCCCATCTAAGAAGTCTAATTCTTAGAGGCTCATAATTCCAAGTTTTCTCTACATCCTAGGAGTACCAAGATGTATCAAGATTTAAAGAAAACATTTTGGTGGAGTCAAATGAAAAGGCAAATTGCTCAGTATGTTCTTGAATGTGATATTTGTCAAAGGGTTAAAGTTTGAACATCTGAAGCCAGTGGTACCCCGGCCTTTGCCTATTCCACGATTGGAAGTGGGAAGAGATCGGTATGGATTTTGTATTGGTCTTCCCAAGACTTCCAAAGGTGCGATGCCATTTGGGTAATCATCGACCGTTTAACTAAAGTGGCCCATTTTATTCAGTCGGGACCGATTTCAATGGCAAGCAACTAGCGAGCTTTATATTGCTAGAATTGTTTGTCTTCATGGTGTTCCTAAGGTCATTGTTTACGACCGTGGTCCTCGATTCACTTCCCATTTTTGGAATAGCCTTCATCAAGGCTATGGGGTGAACTCTCTTTCGATCTGCTTATCATCCTCAAACTAGTGGTCAAACCGAAAGAGTGAATCAAGTAAGGAAGATCTTCTTGAGCCTATGTGCTATCTTATAGCAAAGACGGGAGAAATCTTAGCCATATGTGGAATTTTCCTACAATAATAGCTACCAAGCAAGTATTCAAATGTCACCTTTTGAAGCCTTGTATGGGAGAGCTTGTAGGACTCCATTGAATTGGTCGAGTGCGGTGAAAGGTCATTCTATGGTCGGACTTGGTAAAGGAAGCGAAGAGCAAGTTAAATGCGATTCGAGATTGTTTGAAAGCCGCAGATCTCGTCCGAAGAGCTATCGCGATCATCGCCGTCGTGAATTGAGCTTTGAGGTGGATGACCATATCTATCTTAAAGTGTCACCTATGAAGGGTACTCATCGTTTCGAGGTAAAGGAAAGCTCGCACCTCGTTATATCGGACCCTTAGAATAATTGCCAGCGGAGTCGTAGCTTATCAATTGGAACTACGAATCACTCTCGGTGATGCATGATACTTTTCATGTGTCTCAATTGAATAAATGCCTTCGTTTTCCTATTGAGGCAAGCGCTTATGAGCATCTTGATCTCAACACGATCTTTCCTATCAAGAACAACGGTGCGTATCCTCGACACAATGGAGCGCGAGGACAAGAAATAAATCTTGTCAAGTTCTTGAAAATTCGATGGGCTAATCATTAGAGGATGAAGCCACTTGGGAGCGCAAGATCGATGCAGTTGAGCACCCCATCTTTTGTTGTTTAGTACTTTCCCTTGAATCAAGAAAGGAAAGTTTAAACAAAGCAATGTAAACAAAGATGTAATGATAACACTATGTTGTTATGTAAATTTCTTCTTTGTTATCATTGAAGGAAACCAAGACAACAGATGTTGAAGTTCCTCATAAATCATTTCTATTTCACTCCTTTCTAATCTTAAACTTGTTCCAAATCTCGGGGACGAGATTTTCTTAAGAAGTAGGTTTGTAACAGCCCCAAGTTTATAAACGATAATAAAATGCTTTATGAGCAGTAATGAGGTACTGTTCATAACATTCTTTATTCATTTCTACACTTTAGGCGACATGTTACAAATTAAAACCTTCATTTTAGCCAAAACCCTAAAGAACCATTTGAAGTCTTAAAGGAATACAAGATAAAACTTGTATTATGACTGGAAGTATTTTTATTAAAGCCTAGATAAATTATCTTGGCTAAAAATATTTTGTTGCATTTTTAGAAATTATTTGGGCTTAAAGAAAAATTTATTGTCTTTAAATAAATATTTTAGACTGAAATAAATATTTATGTATTTTACAAAGTGAAAATGTGGTTTATAAAATTTATCTGGGAAATATGTTATCCCGGTAGCTTCCGATAAAAATTTCATGATTTTATAAATTTATTTGCTATTTTTAAAAGCCCAGTCAAACCTTTTAAATATTTGAATAAGGTTTGGTCAACTAAACTGGTCTAAACCTAAACCCTTGCCTTTATAGCGACTCGGTCTCATGTGGTTGGGTCCAACCGGTGCAATTGGTCAGCTCGATCACGTTCGAGCGCAAGCCCAAAACTCCACGCGTGATATGAGCCGTTGATCTTCAATCGAGCGGCGGCTATAACACCCCGTGAGTGTCCCGTGTGCACCTTAATCTCGCCGTTGGATCTTGCTCTATGGCGAGATCGGTGTGTCTGTCGGACAACTCGGATCCTTTTCAATCTCCACCGTTCATTCTCGATCCAACAGCGCACCTTTTCGTTTTAAACTTAAAGGCGCGCTTTTATCGGCCGTTAGATTCAAATCCTACGGCTTTTCCTTTCTGCGCGTGTTATAAAGCCCGCGCTCCTGCGGGCGTTGGATCTTCATCGTGTGGTCAGTTGGTGTATGCATTCGGACGACTCGGATCCTCACGATCGCAGACCATTCATTATTGATCTAACGACGTCGATTATTACAATTTGAAATCGAGGCGCGTTTATGCGCCTTTGGATTTCAATCTGGCGCTCCTTTTTACGGTGGGCCTTTAAAGCCCAAAATCGGTGGATCGTTGGATTTCAATCGTAAGGTCCACATGAGTGTATGCAATCGGACCATCGGTTCAATTTTCCATCTGACCGTAGAAATCGAGATCCAACGGTGTTGTGCCATCGCATCTAAGCGGGCGTGTATCCTTTAATCGATCGTTGGATTTTAATCCAACGTCTCTCTTTGAAAGCGGAGCCCGCGGCCCTTCGGATTTCGATTAGATCTCGATCAACCGATCTAGATCGTGCGGTCCATATTAAGCGTGCCGATTCAAATCATTTAATCTCTCTATTTATCACACCGCCCATTTCCAATCGGACGGTTGACATTCGTTTGAGCCTTTGTGAGCGCGCGGTGTGTGCGAGAGGACCCACATGTCGGTGATTCTTATCATCTTCCTCGTCTCTCATGCACTCTCTCTGGAAATCAAGGAGAGGTTTATCCCAAAGTTTTGCAACTAATTTTTGGGATAATTAGCCTAAATGGACACCTCATCAAGCTCTAGACTTTTCCCAATTGTCCTGTAGCTCAACTCCTTATATATAAACCCTAGCTTTTTGAGTCATGACCATTGTTGACCACTGAAGCTCACTTTCTTCCTTCTTTGCCCGATGGGATTTTGCTCCTATCCTTTGCTTATCCATCCTTAATCTTGATTTTACCTTGCATTAAAGATTTGATATCTTTTGCGAGTTAAATCGAATTTATCTCTCTGTCGATCAACTTTGAGTTTTGAGAATCTTGGTATCTTTCCTATCTTGGTAAGCCAAAACCCTAGTTATGATATCTTGAGCATCTTAAGGACTTAAGAAGCTCACGTGAATCATTCTTTTAAGCATCAGTAGCTTCAACTTGCTTCAAAGTGAAAAGTTGATATTATACCTTTCGGTTTTCCATGTCATTTTCAAAACCTAGGGTTCTTCTTGTCAACTTACCATCTTATTTAGGTTTTGACTAAACCTAGCGACATGACAAGTTGATCTTTCAATTCTTGTCATCATCTATTTTGACTTCTAGTTGAGATCTGTCTCGATTCTTTTTGTCGACCGAGGCAAAAATGAATTTCTTCTTAGTTGATGTAATCTAACTAGTTAGGGTTAGACTAAGGTTGGTTTGGGATATTAATTACCTAAAAGATCATGCTAAGTTTCATTTATGAACTTTTGCATGTTCTATATTCCTTTTCCAAACTTGCAATCTGTCTATTTTGGCTCTTTTCAAATCAAAGCTGGACTTTGCACTAAACTCTAGTTTCGTCTTTTGAAAGCAGTAAGCTATATTATGGGTTATTATCACTAATATGGGTAGTTATGGCTTAAGCATCTTTGTAATCATGCATTTCCAAATTGATCATGCAGTTTCCTTCATTTTGAGCTTCTTGTCGATTTGGCATTTATTGGATTTATTTGCTTTCTATAGAATCTGGTTCTTTTGAAGTTTTGAATCTACCTCGATCAGATCAGAACGCCTGTGCAGTATACTACTACCAAGGCAAGCATCCTCTTTGCACCATATTGATCCCAAATTTTGTACAATAGCTTTTACAAATCCAGTGATATCTGTGCATGCTATTTTTACAAAATACAAAATGTGATCTGTTAGTAGTTAGCTATGACCAAACATGATGGATTACCTCAATTGTCACCATACACTTAACCCTAGCATAGTCTTGTATATCATAAGCTATATTTTTAGTTTTAGCTTAGACATGCGATCTAGAGATTTTAGAGTTTGACAAGCATATCTTGTCAAACATGGGAATCTAATGAACTATTGTTATTTTAAACTCTTTGTCGAGCTTTCTTTAAATCAGTCTTGTATTTGAAATTCAAATTGATCGGACAAGAGGAAGCTAGTGATGGTGCTTTTGTGCAGATTGGGTTTTGTGGTGGACTTGTCAAGGTTAATTAAGGACCGAACTCGACCATTGGTTCAAGTCTCCACGTACTTCCACATGCGATGTATGGCATTGTTTGGTTAAGTAAAATGTTGAGACTATTGAGTTGGAAACAGGAGAGTAAGGATATGTGTATTGACCTTGTATGGCATAGATGCTTTGGTGCAGGACTGCGTTTTATGCCATGTGAGCTTGTATGTCGATGTCGGATGTTCTTAGGAGGGTGAGGGAGTATATGTGCCTCGTCGCATATACGATACCTTAATGGTGCCGATAGCATTCTACTATGGGTAGGGAACCCAATTCGCATTAAATTGTTTGGATCGGCATTCGCGCAACATGTGTGCCGGTTAGCGGATGCTATCGATCGTTGTTTAAGCGGGATCGGTTCACATGGGGTCCAACTCAATAGTGTTGGCTTGTTGAAAAATACCAAATCTTAGTTTCCGGTCGGCATACCAAAGGAAGTATGTCATCATTCGGAGGCATCAGAAGGCAACGGGCTAGCTAAGTCATGTGGGTAAAGATGTACACCCGCAGGTATAAAGCTGTTCGAATAGCCGTGTCCACGGTCATGGGACGATAACTTGAATTGATGTCACTTGTATAGAAGTTTTGATTTTCAAAAATCAGGTTGGGTTTATTTCGGTTTGCATGAGGAATCATGCTTCGCATCGTTTACTTTTATGTCATTTACTTACTGTTCTAAGCAAACTTTGATTTATTAAATTGCTTTGTCAAAAGTTAGCCTTTGTAGGTTAAGATGTATCGCTTTATGCAAATTTGAACCTTTATACCTTCCTGTTGTAACCTTATGCATGTAAAAACTCTACTCCTTTGAATAGGCTCTAATAACCACTTTCTTTAATTAGTTTGTGTAAGACTTCTTGAGTACCTTCCGTACTCAAGGTGCTATCACCTATTGTTGCAGGTGAGGACGGTTTCCTTTATGAAGTACCCGTTAGCGCCGATCAGGGTGACGCTAACGAGTAACGCTACTTCTTTCCTCCACGCAATTGCCTGCGGGTGGATGAGGCCATTGGTGGACTTTTTCAGTTTATTTTGCTTCCGTTGTTGAATATGTTGTAGTGACCAAGTCACTCTATATTGTAGTACTAAATCCGAATGTTGTAAACTTATGTTTAATTATGCAAATGTACGACTTGTATGTGTATGATGCAATGTTGTTAAAGGATATATATATGCAATGGTCATTGATCACGGGAACCATTGTGAGATATATATATATCAGGGATCTGTTTATTGGAATTGTTACTTGTTGAATTTATACCTTTAGCATGATCTTTAATTAAGGGACAGTACTGTTCCTTCATTAATAATCATGTTACTGTATGAATTTAATTAAGTACATTTCCAATAACCCGGGGAGCCCACAGAGGTGATGGCGGTGTAGATCTACTCCTTGCGATCCCGACGTTGGTGACGAGGAAGCTCGAGGTGCACTGATGGCGGAGAAACATAACAACGAAGGTTTTGGCGATTACTTTTCTTCTTCGAGCGACTCCGGTGGCTAGGGTTTGTGCTTTTGAGCGAGGACGGTGCAGTTGGGATGCAAAAGCTGAGGGCTACCTCCCGCTTTATAGTGCAACGACTAGGAGAGTCCTTGGCACGAATGCCAAAAAATCCGAGCGGCGGTGGAGTCCAAGTTGTACCCGAGTCTGACGATGAATAGTAACCCAATGGGACCCACATGTCAGCGAAAGTGGCTAGGGTGAGTATGCATCGCACATGCCACGTGTGCAACTATCACGTGGGACCAATGCGCACAAGCGGCTCGAGAGAGAAAGCAGGCCGCGAACGAGAAGGGGTCGGAAGTGGAAATTTTGGGCTGTGGAAAGAGGAAATCGGCCCAAAGGATTTTCCCGAGAATTAAATAGGTTTCGTATTTTAGAAATGCTAGAAAATCCAAATGGCAAATTAAAAATAGCAAATGAACTCGAAAAAATTCCAAAAAAATATGGAAAATATTTTCAAGCACAAAGAACTCAAATAAAATAGTTTTGGATTTAATTGATGTTCAGATTAGTCACATTAATTTTTTTGACTTTAAAAGTCTCATTTAAGTTTTATTAAATTCAAATAAAATTGATGAATTTTTGAAGGGACTAAACTAATCAAAAAGGTTTTGAAACTCATAAAATTGGGATGTTATAGATATCCATAACAATGCAAGGGTTGTGAATCACCATCATCTCTACAATAGGTCGACGAAACAAACATTTGTCAGAATCATGAGCTTTTTGAATTTGAACTCGTAGTTTGTCACATTTGTGTTTTCTAATGATTTCTACAATAGGTCGATCATCTCTACAATAGGCCGAGCTTGAGCTTGTAGTTTGTCACATTTGTGTTTTCCAATAATTTCTGTTGAGCTGCTGCCTGATTACAAAATGAGTTTGTGAGTTAAAGAACTAATCCATGATCTGATTGGAGTGACAAGTTGAAGGTTAACTCATGCATCTCGACAATTGATGTTTCAAGCAATCACTTCGTAAAATTGAACTTTTCTTGTTGAACTAGTTTGTTGTTGAACTACTTGTAACTGTTAGATTTGTCATGCATAAAGCGTAGCTTTTCGAATTTGAACTCGAATATATTGTGGATGTCGGATCTATACATGTGAATATCGTATTGTGAACTTGAACATTATGTGAATATTGTTGTCGAATCTATATATGTAATGATTTGTGACTTGATGGTATTTTTTTCTTGCTGTGGAATATGCATCATATAAAATGGGCTTTGTATGTACAAAATTGGGGTGCATATCTTGGGAAAGTAGGTTTCTGTGTGATTGGCAAACACTCGAAGCGAAGGGTAATTCCCAAGTGTCCTTTGTTGAACTTCACTCGGGAAAAAAAATGCAGCGTGCCTCAAAACAAGAAGAGCGATGCGATGTGGCAAGACAACACGGGTACACATGGCGAGGATTCCCAAGTGTTAACACTCGGGACAACGTCCGGGAGCTGTTGGGAAACGATAGCCACGTGGCGAGGATTCCCGAGTGTTAACACTCGGGACAATGTTCAGGAGCCGTCGTGAAACGATCACCAGGATTCCCGAGTGTTCACACTCGGGACAATGTTTGGAAGTCGTCAAGAAACAGTCACCACATGGCAAAAACCTAGGTGGGCAATTTGCCAAACCATAAAGGGGACATATGTCCAACTTTCCCGAGTGTTATTCCGTTACGGTGGCTAAAACCCTAATGGAAAATTTATCCCGAGTGTAAATCCAAACACATGGTGAATGCCAGTCTTTCAAGTGTAACTCTCGGGAAACCGGTTTTTGCCCGATGAAACTATCCGAGTGCTTTTTCCCGAGGACTGACCTTCTGGAAATATTCTTCCGAGTGTTTTATGTTTTTTCCGAGTGTTTTAGGCACTCGGAAATTGCTGATTTCTAATAGTGTAGAGCCGATTTTCGGCGAAAATCAGAACCCTGTCATACCAAGCTGCGGCAGTTGATTGCCTTGAATATCGGCAAGGGTGCCTCTCCATTTTCATGCTTCTGTGACACAGCAACACAGCTAGTTAGCAGGGGATGGCTAAAAGTAAGAAGGGCAAGTTGCTAATTACTGGTTAGATTATGCTAATTTACTCGCAACAAATCTACATATCCAAAGTAAGGCATACCACAGCGAGGTGAATCGTGAATACTGTCTTGTGGCAGAAGTCATGCCGAGTAAATTAGCATAATCTATGTGTTGACATGCATGCTGCTCTGGGAGAAAAGTTCAGCATTTTTATCCAGGCAAGATGTTCCCAAGTGAAAGAAAATTGATGTTACCACTAATATAATCCTTGATTGAATTCTTGCCAGATTATACCTTCACTGCCGAATGACATCCCGGTTCCTCCCAGTCCTATACTCAGAAGCTATAGCTCGAAATGAGAATTGGCAGTAAAGACTCTGAACTATAGACTGCCCTTTGTGTCATACACACGCATGCGAGTCAGCTAGAGAGAAGTATGGTTTATGTGAGGGCTCTTGTAGTCATATATATTCATCTCACCCAATAACTTAGGGCTCTTGTAGTCGTATATTCATCTCACCCAATAACTGAACTATCTATCACCTGCTGTTCATCCCTACCATTAATGTGGGTGCCAATGACACAGTAGTAGTACATGGCTGCAGGTGTCCATGCATGTATTATTATTGCTGCTTGTTCTGATTCTTGAGTTGGAGCAATTTACCCATGCTTGACAGATTTGGTGAGTGAAAAATCACACAAGCTCAGGTAGTTGCCATACTTTCTGAGCTAGGTTGTAATCAAGGCCTTTCATTGCAGCATCCTACAGGTTAGAATTATCATGTGAATGTGAATAAGATTTGACCAGTAGCAGATGTCGATGTTGAAGAAGGAATTCAAATTCTGTAAAAGACCGCAACAATATGTGCTATTCATTTGTGAATGGAAAGATCATGTGTTATTTTTTCCCCAACGTATTCTGAATTGTACATTCAATTGGTTTCAGTTCTAAAGTTATACACAACCTATCTGTCTTATAGCAAACTGGGAATTCTACTAGTTCAACAGTCATACGCTGGATTGACATATCCTTGCAAGTAAAATTTTTTGCAGTTTCCCGTGTTTAAAGAAATAAGAAAGAAATTGCAGTTTCCGTGTTTAAAGTAATATATTCTCTTGGTTCATCTTGTGGTGTAGTGAGTAATAGTGGCATCAGAGGGGTGAGGTGAGGTGTTACAGATTGTTTACTCAGAGTTAAACAAATCACGCAAGTAACTTGCATGATCATGTCATGTTGCTTATGCGCTCCGTTTTGTGTTAGCATGAACTACCCGATCTGTGACAAGAGCGCCATCCTGTTGGAGAATTCTTTTCAGCACTGTGAGGCGTGTTGACACAGCTGACCCAAATGCGGCCAAACTAATGTACAACACGCATTCCACGCTCCTTCAAGATAGACAGCATATAATATGACGTAAAAAATTAGCGATGCAAATAAGCATGGGAAGCCCTAGAGGTCAAGACTCTTTACCAGCAATTTTTTTTTTTTTGCATTTATGTAATCAAAAATATTAAACACTGACAGTAATGCTTGGTTACCTCACCGGCGCCACATGAAATCGATTTGTGCACAATGACTTCCCGATATCTCCCAAACCCATAGATTCAAGTTAGCTTGAAGCATGGCCTCACTAAACCTCCTCACCTCGAGACATGGGAATTGCTACATGAACTGTCTCTCCTTGTGTCACTTGGATGAGTGGTAGTTCCCGTATTTCTTGAGCAGTTTGTCTACCTCACCCTACTGTTTGTGATAAGTAGTGTGCTTCTTGAGTTCCTTCACACCAACCCCAACAACCATTATTGGCATTATTCATGCCCCAGCTTTTCGTTTACTACTATTAATACTCACCATTAATATGGGTTCGTACTCATGCATTACTGTTGGTTTAGATTAGCGATTTTTTCCGTGGTATCATCGGTTTGTCACGTGTAATGCTGTGGTAGATACGCATCTAGACAGTAGATTTGTAGGCATCACTGGTCAGTTTTGTTACCTTTGAGAATGCAGCTTTGTTACCTTTGAGAATGCGTAAGCAAGGAATGAAGCATAAGCGAAGCAAAGATCTCCTTCAATGGTATTGTTGAAATGATATACAAGTGACCTCCTCCCATATTACAATGGGGTCCTTATAGAATGGGAAGGAGAAGGTGAAGTTAAATAAGTGATCCTAATTCTAGGGCAACCTTAGGGTAGCCTCATCCTTTCGATCTAGTGGGGCCGCCTATACTGGGCCCACCGGTTGACGTTACATTTGCCCGCAGCGTGGAGGGCTTTACGCTTGCACCGGTGTATAGAGGGATTGATTACGAGACCGAGATCATGTTTTGTGTCGTGGTTGGTTCGCATAATTGCCATGCTTTGCATTGCTAGCCCTTTGTTGGCGTTGGTTGGACTTGCATAGGCGTTGACCGAGGGGACACTCCTCAACAGTTAGGAGTGTCAATCGAATCTGAATTATCCGTTTTATTCAACTACCATATTTGATAGGATACGGATATGGTTGATTCTTTTCATCCGATTAACAATTTCTCTCTATTCGTATTTGTATTCATATTCATGGAAAAAATATGAATATGAATATGGTATGTACTTTTGCCATCCGAAATGTTATTTTATCGGCACTATTTGTATTCGAATTCGATAAAATAATATACATATTTTATTGCAGTATAGCTAATTAGTTGGATAAGTATTTTTAGTTTAACATGAATTCATGTTTTTAGGTGAAATAGATGAACTAGAATGATTAAGTGTGCTATGTACGAACTGAGATTTGAGAATATCCAAATCCGACCAAATTGAGTAGGTATTCGATTCGTATTTGTATTCATTACAACATTCGATTGGTATTTGACAATATTCGAATTCGTATTCATATTCGTTTAGAAAATAAGATTTCATTCGTATTTGATACATTGACACCCTACCAACAGTAGCCCCTCGCTGTTCCGGGTGATTGTCGCACGCTTGCCTGGGTCGGCGCAACTCCTGGGTCGATGGCTCGAATGCGGCTGCGATGTGAACACCAATGGAATGATAAATCTTCACACATTTTTATCTTAGCAGCTAGGTCTTATTCTATAATTATTGCCCTAGCATTATCTTCTATTTTCTTCTTACAGTGCGCCGAGGGCTCGAACTAGCATCTGAGGAGTTCCATCGGCCGAGCAAGGCGGGCAATGAGCGAGATAAGCATGCTTAGCTGGTTCCTAGTGCATCCACGCGTCATGTGGATCGAGTCCACACGAGTCCATGAAGTAGTCCCATGGACACGCAAGCTTATAAATGCCCTAGTCTGGCCAAATAGGCGGCGACGACGGCACAATGCGGTCCGGCCCATCTCGGTACGGCCCATTGTGGCCCGGCTATTAGGTGGGCCATGCCATGTTGGTCCACGTGCCTAGGAGGTGGCCTAGGCATGGCCCGATGACCTGCCGTGCCGTGCTTGGCTGGCCCGAGCACATTTAGCCCGACGGGCCATTTAGGCCCACTTAGCCTATTAGGTCCGAAAAATAAAAAAAAATCAAAAAAATGTGTAGAATTCAGAAATAGATATGAAAATTGTAAAAAATGATATAAGCATATTGAAAATGTAATAAAGAGCTTTATTAATGTTCAAATTGTTGCTTCGTTAAAACCTTTGTTAAGTAAAAACTCAACATGATAAAACCTTGGTAAAGAAAAAAAGAGTACAGCCCATAGCTCTACATGTATCCTTGTTCTACGTGTCGTAGTCTAGGTACAGATTTTCAAATACATCCGACAACTATGGATTTTTCACAGAGTGTTGTGTTCGTGAATCAGTTTGTTCCCAGACCATCACAGTTAGAAGTATCTCCACCATCTCACTTGTGAGACTTGTTCTTCTCTCCTCCAATATTCTTCCAGAAAGACTGAAAGCACACTCGGAGGAAACTGTCGAGGTAGGAACAGTTAATACATCACGTGCAAGTATGGATATAGCACGAGATATATTAACTTATGGGTTTGCCACCATTGCAAATTTTGAAGCTTTCTGACTTCAAATCCATCGTATTGTTGTCTAGATAGGTGGATAGTTCCCCACTCCTTGTAGATCTTGGCTGAGCAAGTAGCGGTGTAGAAGATGAAGACCTGGACCTGGAGGAAGCGCCACCGAAGATCTTGCCCCACATATTTGTCTGGCTAATTGAGGCGGGGCTACTAGAGGCCGTTGCGAGTGGACTCCCCGAAACTTATTTTCATACCTTTGATAAACCTCGTATAACTAAGAACGAACTTCTACAAAATAGTTAATATAGTCTAGCCCTGTAGCGTCACTAAGAAGATCAAGTACACTACCAAATGCATCAATTTTACCTCTAGAATCTAAAAAAAATGCAATGCATATAGGTAAAGGATTTCTCTCTAATATTTAAGGTATTTAGTTTTCATAGCAACAATAGTATCGCGTAAAACTAAATTATTTTCATACATTTTTAATTGAGTAGCAATCTGTAAAATACTATGCACAATGATAGGAGATGTTGGATAGTAGATAGCGGACAAAGCAACAATGGCCTCATAAAAAGTTTCTAAAAATTGTAGTATCTTCTCAGCAACGAACCAATGTTGCTCAGTCAATAGTATACTACCGTCAGTGCTGTGATAGTGTGTTTGAATAAAAACAAAAAAAAAACGCTCTTATATGGTACAAGACTCTTAAGCATCAGGTAAGTAGAGTTTCATGTTACCTCCATATCCGAACTTTCTTGGACATACACCCATCGCCCTGCAGAAGTTCTTATATTATGCTATTCTTACGTTAGAATTATTTAAGAAAGAAATCGCATAGCGAAAAGTTTTAATATACGGACTCACCTCTTCAAACCACATTTGACTATAAGGTTAATAACATGACAAGCGCATCGTTGATGTAGCACGAAGGAATCGGCGTTTGTACTCAATACTGGAGTAAGGATATCCATGGCCCTATAGTTTGAAGCGGCGTTGTCTAAAGTAATTGAGAATATTTTATCTGTAAGACTAAAGTCTTCCACAACTTTGATAATACAGTCCACAATATTCTCACCCGTGTGTGATACATCAATTAATTTCAAATATATAATTCCTTTCTCTATTACCCAGTCGTCATTAACATAATGAGCAACTACACTAAGATAAGCCTCTCTAGCCTGACCATTCCATACGTCCGAGGTCAGGGCCACCGAAAATGTGCACGTACAAAATAGTTCCTTTATTTTATTACGGCGTTCATTGTAGTATTTTACTATATCCCTAGTTGTTGTCTGTCTAGAAACGGAAGAAAATATAGGATTATGTGCAATCCTAATATAATTTTGGAAAGTAGAAGACTCCCAAAAGCCTAACGGTAAATCCTCACAAGCAATTAAACGACAGAGAGATTGACGGGCTACCTAAGGATCGTAGTCCCAACTACGTACCGTACCGTCGGGGTTGTACTACAACTGTGTCTGTGTAACATCCCAAGTTTTTAGCTTCTGTTTCTAATGTAAGAAAATGAGTAGAAATTAAAACTTTTTCTTACATCTTGTATTTCCTATATGTCCAAACAATTCTTGTAAAAGGAATTATGGAAATACGGAGTCACAAGTCTTTTTGACCTAAACCTTGCCCTTCAAAAACTTTCTGGTCAAACCTTGTGATCATTCCTTGGAAATGTTTTTCCTAAGTTCTAGGGTTAGGGTGTGACCCCTCTGAAAAATTTCACAATTTTTAGAAATTGTTTGAATATTTTAAGAGGTCAGTCAAACCTGTTTGAATCCAAGTCAAACCCTGGCTTAACACCTTGCAAAATGTTTGGAGAACAATGCACAACATAAAAGCCTCTAAAAATTTTACACAAGGTCAATATCTAAGTTAGCAAGCTCCTGTAAAATTTTAGAATTTTTGAAGTTGTTTTGCTACCTCAAATAAATCCCCAAAGTCTGTCTCAATTCAAAAACCCTAAAAACTAAACATTGGTCTGATCCAAACTTGGGCTCGAGTCAAACCCGAGCCCAGGTCACTTGACTCGACCTAACCAAGCAACCTAGAATCTAAACCGTTGGATTAAAATCCAACGCTCACGACCTCCCCTACTCTTTTGAACACCCGGAGCTCTGGGGCAATCTCAACTGTTCGATTAAAATCCAACCGTCCACGACCACCCTACCTCTTCTCTCTTCTTCTTCCCCGCGTCGTGCGCGTCAACAGTGCGCGGCGTGGTCCTTTCTTGTCATGCTCCCTCGTCAACGCCTACTTGTCGGGGCAGGGTTACGCGTGTGTGCTTTCGGCCCAAAGCCGCGATCCGCGCTGCTCCTCTCGTTTCCAGTTCTGCCGCGGTTGGAGCTCTTCCGTAGCTCACCGCGGGGGGGCCCTTCCCTTGTGTCGTTGATGGCTAGTTTCTTAAGGCCTCAGAGCTCCCCCTTTGGCTTCCCTTCCACACCCCCAGTCACCCCCCAGCTCACCTTCTGTTTGTGGAGCTCAAAACTCCGAAAACACCAAATCCGCCATTTTCGGGACCTTGGAGCTCTTCGTCGTCGTCGGAGCTCGAGTGGTTCTTTAGTCCATTCTTCACTTCATTTTTGGACCTCTGGTCGTCGTCAAGCTGTGCCCTAACTCCATTTTCGGTTTGCTTCCACAGGAGCAGCTGGATTGGAAATTTCGCGGTTTGCGGCCGTAGGGGGACTTCATCGTTTCCAGCTCCGGTAAGTGTCCTCCGTCTGATTCCTTGCTCCTAGACCTTCTCTGGACCTTCGCGAAGCTACCCGGACCACTCTTTTAGTCTCTGGTTGCTCAGAGCATCTTGTCATCATCATCTTCCCCAGCTCTGGTGAACTGCTCCGCCGCCGGGTTTCCTCCGACTTCCCTCGGTCCTCTTATGTGCCCTAGTGAGTTCACTTTAGCCTCCTAGAGCTCGAGCACTCGTTACATTAGCTCGTAGCACACCTTTTTTCGCATTTTCGGATTTTGCCGAAAGCACTCCTCCGCCCTTCTCCGGCTCGTCGGCGTTCTAGGCTTGCTCCGCCGTCGAGGGTGCTTCCATTAGGTTCGCAATATTATTGCGCATGTTTTGGTACCTTAGTTGCGCGTCGCCGTGGCCGTGGTCGCCGGCAACATGCTGGCGAGTTGATCGCGGAGTTCTGTACTGTGTCGGAAAATCGATAGGTCCCCAGACCTCTTGGTTTAATCTTGGCCATAGAGGACCTCCCCAGGATTTGATCTGAACCGTAGCCTTCTTTCTGAAAAGATTTAGTCTTAAGACCTCCCCCATAGTTAATCTCAACCGTTTAGGAGCACCTCGTGTTAGATCATAGCTGTTGGGCTTTCTCTGTGGGAACTTAAGTTGCAAGACCTCCCTCCGTTTCAATCTCAGCCGTTAAAGACCTATCTGAGGTTAGATCTGGACCTTAGGTTCTTTCTGTAAAACCTTCAGTGCCAGGACCTCCCCTAGTATAGATCCTAGCCGTTAAGACCTCCCTAGGCTGAATCTTAGTCGTTGGGATCACCCCTGTGTTTCCGCAAAAGCCACCATGGTCATTTTGTGAAAACCACCCCAGGACCTCCCTCCGCTTGATCTGGACCGTTCAGGACCTCCCTATGATGATATGAGCCGCCCAGATCTCTTTCTGTTAAAACCTTGTCCTCGCGGACCTCCTCATGTAAATCTTGAACGTTGAAGACCTCCCCCGCGAGATCTTAGCCGTCGGGATCTTCCTCCTTTAGATCTTGTCGCGTAGGACCTCCCCTGAGTAAATCTAGGCCGCTCAAGACGACCTCTGGTAGATCTTGACCATCCCAGACCTCCTCCGTTGGATCCTTAACCTTAGGACCTCCCCGTAGCTCTCGACCGTTGGATCTTCATCTAACGGGCTGGACCTCCTCGGCGCATTTAGAGCTCTAAGCGTTCCTATCCCCTTTTGTCGTTCGTCTCTAGATCTACGGCTCAGATCTGGTGAACATTCGGACCTCCGAATGTGATATTGATCTAAGCCGTTCTTTTTTAGATCCGTGGCCCAGACTTGGTGAGGTATTCGGAAGTCCGAATGTGCCATCTCCCATGGGCCGTTGGATCTAAATCCATCGATGGAGACCTTGGCAGTTAAGACCCCCTCGGTAAATCTTGGCCGCCAGGACCTCTTCCACTTCAGATCTCACCGTCGGACCTCCTCTCTTAGTGTTAGCCTTAGGCCCTCCTCGTGGAGCTCTGTACCGCCAGATCCTGATCTGACGGTCAAGACCTCCCTTGTGCGCGCCGCACTGGAGTGCTGTGCTCCGGTGCTCTGGAGCCGTTGGATTCTAGATCAACGGTTCCGACCTCCCCGTTTTCCTTCAGATCTGTTGACCACCCCGAGAGCTCCAATTTTCAAAGTATTTAAGTGTTTCAAATTTCAAAAGTGCATAACTAAATCATTTTAGCTCCTTTTTTAGTAGTTCAAATTGCATTAGTTCTGTAATAAAATGAACTTTAACTTGAGAATGAATTTAGGCTCTGTTTTGTAGCAGAAAATGGTACAAACTGTATTAACTTGTTTCAACATAAAATGTTGTCTAGAAACTCATTAAAACTTGAAAAATGAATAACTTTTTCTCTAAAATTCCAAACTGAGCAAACTAAACTTTGTTAAAATCCTCTAGTAATATACTTTAGTGTAGAATAGGTTTTAATGAGGTCTTTGCCTCTGAAATTAGTGATATGCTTGTTTTACAACTTAGAAAAATCATAACAAATTCATTTTAAATCCAAATGAAGTAAACTCAGTTTTGTTAACCTTAGGATGTCAATATCTACCTACCATAAAAATTTCAAGTTCAAATGTTTTCTGAAAAATTATGCCATCAACAGTAACAACTATTAATTAATTTTGATTTTTTTGACACACTAAACATAATTAGGCTATAACTTTTGCATCCTTAATCCAAATCAAATGATTCTTTTTGATAAATTCATTTAAAATCATGCTCTACTTGATGTATAAATTTCATGGATTTTGGCTGATTTTGGCTTTTGAGTTCTTTCGGTCTTCTTCGTTCTTATTGGTTTTTCGCATTTTTGCGATAGGTTCCGACGATTGTGTTGATTGCGTGAGTGATCCTCTGCAGCAAACAAGTGACCTCCATCAAGGCAAGTAGTGTAACATCATTTGATCATATTGCTCCTATTACTTTTAAAGTCTAATATCTTGTTTGTAAAAATTAAGTATGCATGCTTCTTTGTGTCAATATTAATTTTGTCGATTAGAGATAGTTAATCCTATTACATTGTTGCCCTGAAATTATTCACCCATGCCACTGCCATAGGTTATTATCCTCACTGGTGAATTAGAGCCCGGTGAATGACTTATAGTCTTTTTATTGTCTTTGCGATGTGATGCTTAGCAATGCTTAGTTACCGGTTGAATTGGGCGGTTATCGACTTAGTCGATAACCTTGATCATACAAACTTATTATGACTCTATGTTTCAGCCTTTGTGCTATGTTTATTTGTGAAAACTAAAAATAAAAACAAAATGATTTGGACTTGGGCACAATGGTAAGATGGTGTGCTTTTGGGTGTGACTGGAATGGTGCTCGGATCAATTAAGGATCGAACATCTTGTGAGTCCCTGTTATCCAGGCAATATTGTGTGCTAACCACACGAGGGGCATATGGAACCTCTCTTGACCTAGTACTTTGGCGTGTGTTAGCTACGAGTCGCAGGTGGGCGTGTGTGTATTGGGTTGTGGTAAAATGAGGGTTCATGTGTTGGGAGCATTGTAGTTGTCCGAAAAGCTTTACCCCGAGGGGTAGTTTTCTTTTTCAGCTTTACAATGTAAGCGTATGGGCATCGGTCCATACGAGCGGCTCGTAGTTGATACACAATATTGGAAACGTCTTGTTAGACTTAGCTGTGCCTGCATACCAAAGGAAGTATGCTAACCGTGGCTGGTGAAAAGGCAGTCTATCGTGTGGGTACATTGGTACACCCCTGCAGGGTTCAAACTATTTGAATAGCCTCGTCCTAGGTTATGGACACGCTTGGGTAAGCTTTTCAAGAGTTAGACTTCAGCCTTTCAATTAAAACTTGACATAGGTGGTACGAATGGGTAATTCATGCTATTGTTGTGATGGCCATTGGGTTGGTCATCTCCAGGATGTCTTTATGTTATCACATTATTTGTCTCGCTGTTATTTATACAAATAAATTTCAGATTGTTAAAACAGCCTTCAAACTATTATCTATTGCAAATAAAATCTGCTTCATGCTGAAAATATACCTTTGAGCCTTCTGCTTTGATTAAAGCCTGCATGTAGTAGTAACTAGATTTGTTACTCGTAAGTCTTGCGAGTACATTTTTGTACTCATTTGCTTTGCTTATTTGTCGCAGAGAAGGTTGATCCCCAAGGGATCAACTTTGGTGAGTTTCACTGCGGTGTGGACAACTAGCTTGGCGGCCTGGTCGGATTGCCTTGTGGGTGTATGGCAAACCGGTTGGCTTTTGTCTTAGCCATCTTATGGCATTTTGCTTTCGCTGTTATTTCTAACTCTTTTAGCTTATTATTGGCCGGTTGGCCTTTCCTTTGTAATGACTAATATGTATGTCTTTTACTTGTAAAGCTTTAGCTTTGGTTATGTGTTGTATGGAATTGATGCATGCTTTTGTAAAATGGTGTGTATACTGCAATTCTGGGAAGTATACATTTTTCCGAGGCACTGTGTATTTTGTTTGTGATGCTAGAGTCAATGGAAGACCAAGTATTACAAACTAAATAAACTAGGGTCTCACAAAGTTGGTATCAGAGCCATACTGACTGTAGAAACCCCTAGCTTGGTCGTCTGTAGGATATTTTGAAAACTTAGTTTCTAAATATCAAATGATTCATGAAAATCTTAAGTAGAGTCTCAGATTTTACTTCTTATCTATCTTAGCTTGCTCATCTCACCTTATTCTTGATTGAATTTGGAAAATTGTTTTCCCTCTCATCTTCCTTCAAAAGATAGTTGCTTAATCGATTAAGTTGGTTTTTGGGAAAAACATGAGAGCTTTAAATTGAAGTGTTGGCTGTTCTGGAGTAAAGATTAGGAGCTTCTGGAATTAAGGATTTCGGCCAAAAGAGTGGAGGCAAAATCTGGACAGCAAGTATGGGATTCTGGACAGCTAGCTACTAATAGTATATAGAATTAAAAATGAGAGATTAATTCAACTAAAACTTGTGGGAATAAAAGGGTAAGAAGTGATATTAGTTGGCTAAGTATCTAGCACCATTATTAGTAGTTTTACCTTGTCATTTGGTCGTGTTAGAATTTGAGCTGCGTGCTGAAATTTGTCTTCCTAACTGATTGCTCGTTCATTCAATACGGGTTAGTCGTGTCGAGAAGTTGGCTTTTAATCTTATGTTTTCCTTGCTGTTTCTTGGGACTCTTTGTAAGCTTTTAGAGTTGTTTCTTTGTTGTTTTAGTTGACTTTCGGGTTAGGGTAATTTTCTATGCCCCCTAGTCGCGTCCTTCAACTTCTAGTCTTCGGGTTGCGTGGCTAACCCATCCTTTCAGCCTTGGAGGCACCCGATGTTGTGTTGGGTATGTTTCTTGTCAACTCTCATCCTGCTACTGTTTTGTTTGAATCAGAAGCATCTCATTCTTTTGTATCTCGGTCTTCTCCTGCTATTGGTGATCTTCTTTCTTGTGCTCCTCTGCTTATCCCTTTGCTCATTCGCTCTCCCGGTTTGGAGTTGAGAGCTAAAACCGAGTGTCGGGATGTTCCCGTTGAGATTGAGGGAGTAGAATTTCTAGCAAATCTTATCCTCCTCAATTCAACAAGCTTAGATGTGATTCTTGGCATGAGTTATTTGTCCCAACAGTTGGGGCAAGTCGAGTGCGACAAGAAGTTCCTGTGGTCCGCTGTTTGCGACGAAAGTTTTCAAGTACTCAAACAGCGTCTGACCACAGCTCTTATTCTCATTCTTCCCAATGTTCGTCAAAGCTTCGTTACCTTTTGCGATGCTTCGCGTCAAGGCCTCAGTTGTGTTCTTATGCAAGAAGGCAAGGTAGTGGCCTTTGTATCAAGGCAAATGAGACCTCATGAACTCAATTATCCAACCCATGGTTTAGAACTTAGTGATGTGGTCTATGCACTTAAGATTTGGCGACATTACCTGACCGGTAATCGTTATGAGGTGTATTCAGATCACAAGAGTTTGAAGTATTTGTTCACTCAACCTAACCTAAACCTCAGGTAAAGAAGATGGTTGACGTTGATTAAAGACTATGGCATGGTTATTCATTACCATCTGGGAAAGACTGATGTTGTTGCAAATGCAATTAGTTGAAATGTGTTTTGCAATGCATTGTTGCTCCAGGAACTGCAGCCCGCCCATCTTGAAGAATTTCAACGGCTCAACTTGGGTGTGGTTGAGCACGGATCTCTTGCTACCTTAGTTGTGCAGCCAACCTTGGTGCATCAGATCAAGTTTGCTCAGCAGTCGGATGCTGGAGGGAACCCAATCAAGCAAAATGTCAAGACCGGAACAACCAAGTTCAGTTAAGTCGAGATCGATTGCGCATAGCTCAACCAGACAGAAGAGCTATGCGGATCGTGTCGTCACAAATGAGCTTTACTTCCGTGGCCTAAATGGCCATAACCCCTCTAATCAACTAGCTGCGGAGGGATGACTCCGTATAGCTAGCTATCAAGCCAAGGTTTCGTTTGTTAGTGGAGTAACCAGACAAATCGCTCCACCAGTTAACGACGGTCTTGCACCACCACCCTTAAAATCAAGAAAGATCTCTCGGTCTGTCAATCCTTGTTATGTCTGGACCTGGTGAGTTCCCCCGTATCGACTAAAGTGGCACGTTTTCTACCGTGTCAGAACCAAGATTCGTACCGAACACGTGGCTAAGCTTTATGTCCCAAGGATCGTAAGCTTGCATGATGTACCGAAGACGATCGTTTCCGATCGTGGTTCTCTGTTCACTTCTCGATTTTGGCATAGTCTGCAAGAGACTATGAGAACTCGTCTCTCCTTCAGCTCAGCTTATCATCCTCAAACTGATAGCTAGATGGAACGAGTCAACCGAATTTTGGAAGACATGTTTTGTGCTTGTGTCCTCTCCTATGATAAGAATTGGGAGAAATATTTGCCATTCGTCGAGTTTTCATACAACCATAGCTTTCAAGCCAGTCTCGGCATGGCACCATTTGAGGCAACTTGGGAGCGGGAAAATCGCCTTCGTGAGGACTACTCGTCTTTCTTCCCCAAGTAAACGGAATCTCGGGATGAGATTCTTGTAAGGGGGGAGATTTGTAACATCCCAAGTTTTTGGATTGTGTTTCTAATGTAAGAAAATGAGTAGAAATTAAAAAAAAAATACATCTTGTATTTCCTGTATGTCCAAACAATTCTTGTAAAAGGAATTATGGAAATACAGAGTCACAAGTCTTTTTGACCTAATCCTTGCCCTTCAAAAACTTTCTGGTCAAACCTTGTGATCATTCCTTGGAAATATTTTTTTAAGTTCTAGGGTTAGGGTGTGACCCCTCTGAAAAATTGCACTATTTTTAGAAATTGTTTGAATATTTTAAGAGGTCAGTCAAACAAATTTGCATTCTAGTCAAACCCTACCTCAACACCTTGCAAAAATTTTGGAGAAAAATGCACTGTATAAAAGCCTCTGAAAATTTTAAACAAGGTCAATATCTAAGTTAGCAAGCTCCTGAAAAAATTTCAGAATTTTTGGAGTTGTTTTGCTACCTCAAATAAATCCCAAAAGTCTGTCTCAATTCAAAAACCCTAAAAATTAAACACTGGTCTGAGCCAAACTTGGGCTCGAGTCAAACCCGAGCCCAGGTCACTTGACTCGGCCTAACCAAGCCACCTCGAATCTAAACTGTTGGATTAAAATCCAACGCTCACGACCTCCCCTACTCTTTTGAACACCCGGAGCTCTGGGGCAATCTCAACCGTTCGATTAAAATCCAACTGTCCACGACCACCTACCTCTTCTCTCTTCTTCTTCCCCGCGTTGTGCGCGTCAACAGTGCGCAGTGTGGTCCTTTCTTGTCATGCTCCCTTGTCAACGCCTACTTGTCGGGGCAGGGCTGCGCGTGTGTGCTTTCGGCCCAAAGCCGTGATCCACGCTGCTCCTCTCGTTTCCAGTTATGTCGCGGCTGGAGCTCTTCCGTAGCTCACCGCGGGGGGGCCCTACCCTTGTGCCGTTGATCGCTAGTTTCTTAAGGCCTCAGAGCTCCCCCTTTGGCTTCCCTTCCACACCCCCAGTCACCCCCCCAACTCACATTCTATTTGTGGAGCTCAAAACTCCGGAAACACCAAATCCGCCATTTTCGGGACCTTGGAGCTCTTCGTCGTCATCAGAGCTCCAGTGGTTCTTTAGTCCAGTCTTCACTTCATTTTTGGACCTCTGGTCGTCGTCAAGCTGTGCCCTAACTCCATTTTCGGTTTGCTTCCATAGGAGCACCTGGATTGGAAATTTTGCGGTTTGCGGCCGTAGGGGGACTTCATCGTTCCCAGCTCCGGTAAGCGTCCTCCGTCCGATTCCTTGCTCCTAGACCTTCTTTGGACCTTTACGAAGCTACCCTGACCACTCTTTTTCTCTCTGGTTGCTCAGAGCATCTTGTCATCGTCATCTTCCCCAGCTCCGGTGAACTGCTCCGCCGCCGGGTTTCCTCCGACTTCCCTCCGTCCTCATCTGTGCCCTGGTGAGTTCACCTTAGCCTCCTAGAGCTTGAGCACTCGTTAGATTAGCTCGTAGCACACCTTTTTCGCGTTTTCAGATTTTGCCTAAAGCACTCCTCTGCCCTTCTCCGGCTCGCCGGCGTTCTAGGCCTGCTCCACCGTCGAGGGTGCTACCATTAGGTTCGCAATATTATTGCGCATGTTTTGGTACCTTAGTTGCGTGTCACCGTGGCCGTGGTCGCCGGCGACATGCCGGCGAGCAGATCACGGAGTTCTGTACTATGTCGGAAAATCGACAAGTCCCCAGACCTCTTGGTTTAATCCTGGCCGTAGAGGACCTCCCCAGGATTAGATCTGAACCGTAGCCTTCTTTCTGAAAAGAATTAGTCTTAAGACCTCTCCCATAGTTAATCTCAACCGTTTAGGAGCACCTCGTGTTAGATCATAGACGTTGGGCTTTCTCTGTGGGAACTTAAGTTGCAAGACCTCCCTCCATTTGAATCTCAGTCGTTAAAGACCTCTCTGAGGTTAGATCTGGACTTTAGGTTCTTTCTGTAAAACCTTCAGTGCCAGGACCTCCCCTAGTATAGATCCTAGCCATAAGACCTCCCTAGGCTGAATCTTAGTCGTTGGGATCACCCCTGTGTTTCCGTAAAAGCCACCATGGTCATTTTGTGAAAACCACCCCAGGATCTCCCTCCGCTTGATCTGGACTGTTTAGGACCTCCCTATGGTGATCTGAGCCGTCCAGATCTCTTTCTGTTAAAACCTTGTCCTCGCGGACCTCCTCGTGTAAATCTTGACCGTTGAAGACCTCTCCCGCGAGATCTTAGCCGTCGGGATCTCCCTCCTTTAGATCTTGTCGCGTAGGACCTCCCCCGAGTAAATCTAGGCCACTCAAGACCTACTCTGGTAGATCTTGACCGTCCCAGACCTCCTCCGTTGGATCTATAACCTTAGGACCTCCCTGTAGCTCTCGACCGTTGGATCTTCATCTAACGGGCTGGACCTCCTCGGCGCATTTAGAGATCTAAGCGTTCCTATCCCCTTTTGTCGTTCGTCTCTAGATCTACGGCTCAGATATGGTGAATATTCGAACCTCCGAATGTGATCTTGATCTAAGCCGTTCTTTTTGAGATCCGTGGCCCAGACTTGGTGAGGTATTCGGAAGTCCGAATGTCCCATATCCCGAGGGCCGTTGGATCTAAATCCATCGATGGAGACCTTGGTAGTTAAGACCCCCTCGATAAATCTTGGCCGCCAGGACCTCTTCCCCTTCAGATCAAGCCGTCCAGACCTCCTCTCTTAGTGTTAGCCTTAGGACCTCCTCGTGGAGCTCTGTACTGCCAGATCCTGATCTCACGGTCAAGACCTCCCTTGTGCGCGCCGCACTGGAGCGATGTACTCCGGTGCTATGGAGCCGTTGGATTCTAGATCAATGGTTCCGACCTCCCTGTTTTCCTTCAGATCTGTTGACCACCCCGAGAGCTCCAATTTTCAAAGTATTTAAGTGTTTCAAATTTCAAAAGTGCATAACTAAATCATTTTAGCTCCTTTTTTAGTAGTTCAAATTGCATTAGTTCTGTAATAAAATGAACTTTAACTTGAGAATGAATTTAGGCTCTGTTTTGTAGCAGAAAATGGTATAAAATGTATTAACTTATTTCAACATAAAATGTTGTCTAGAAACTCATTAAAACTTGAAAAATGAATAATGTTTTCTCTAAAATTCCAAACTGAGCAAACTAAACTTTGTTAAAATCCTCTAGTAATATACTTTAGTGTAGAATAGGTTTTAATGAGGTCTTTGCCTCTGAAATTAGTGATATGCTAATTTTACAACTTAGAAAAATCATAACAAATTCATTTTAAATCCAAATGAAGTAAACTCAGTTTTGTTAACCTTAGGATGTCAATATCTACCTACCATAAAAATTTCAAGTTCAAATGCTTTCTAGAAAATTATGCCATCAACAGTAACAGATAGTAATTAATTTTGATTTTTTTGAGAGACTGAACATAATTAGTCTATAACTTTTGCATCCCTAATCCAAATCAAATGATTATTTTTGCTAAATTCATTTAAAATCATGCTCTACTTGATGTATAAATTTCATGAATTTTCGATGATTTTGGCTTTTGAGTTCTTTCGGTCTTCTTCGTTCTTATTGGTTTTTCGCGTTTTTGCGATAGGTTCCGACGTTTGTGTTGATTGCGTGAGTGATCCACTGCAGCAGCAAGTGACCTCCAGCAAGGCAAGCAGTGTAACATCATTTGATCATATTGCTCCTATTACTTTTAAAGTCTAATATCTTGTTTGCAAAAACTAAGTATGCATGCTTCTTTGTGTCAAGATTAATTTTGTCGATTAGAGGTAGTTAATCCTATTGCATTGTTGCCCTGAAATTATTCACCCATGCCACTGCCATAGGTTATTATCCTCACTGGTGAATTAGAGCCCGGTGAATGACTTATAGTCTTTTTATTGTCTTTGTGATATGATGCTTAGCAATGCTTAGTTACCGGTAGAATTGGCGGTTATCGACTTAGTTGATAACCTTGATCACACAAACTTATTATGACTCTATGTTTCAGCCTTTGTGCTATGTTTATTTGTGAAAACTAAAAATAAAAACAAAATGATTTGGACTTGGGCACAATGGTAAGATGGTGTGCTTTTGGGTGTGACTGGAATGGTGCCCGGGTCAATTAAGGACCGAACATCTTATGAGTCCCTGTTATCCAAGCAATATTGCGTGCTAACCACACGAGGGGCATATGGAACCTCTTTTGACCTAGTACTTTGGCGTGTGTTAGCTACGAGTCGCAGGTGGGCGTGTGTGTATTGGGTTGTGGTAAATTGAGGGTTCATGTGTTGGGAGCATTGTAGTTGCCCGAAAAGCTTTACCCCGAGGGGTAGTTGTCTTTTCGGCTTTACAATGTAAGCGTATGGGCTTCGGTCCATACGAGCGGCTCGTAGTTGAAACACAATATTGGAAAACGTCTTGTTAGACTTAGTCGTGCCTACATACCAAAGAAAGTATGCTAACCGTGGCTGGTGGAAAGGCAGTCTATCGTGTGGGTACATTGGTACACCCCTGCAGGGTTCAAACTATTCGAATAGCCTCATCCTAGGTTATGGACACGCTTGGGTAAGCTTTTCAAGAGTTAGACTTCAACCTTTCAATTAAAACTTGACATGGGTGGTACGAATGGGTAATTCGTGCTATTGTTGTGATGGCCATTGGGTTGGTCATCTCCAGGATGTCTTTATGTTATTACATTATTTGTCTCGCTGTTATTTATGCAAATAAATTTCAGATTGTTAAAACAACCTTCAAACTATTATCTATTGCAAATAAATCTGCTTCATGCTGAAAATATACCTTTGAGCCTTCTCCTTTGATTAAAGCCTGCATGTAGTAGTAACTAGGTTTGTTACTCGTAAGTCTTGCGAGTACATTTTTGTACTCATTTGCTTTGCTTATTTGTCGCAGAGAAGGTTGATCCCCAAGTGATCAACTTTGGTGAGTTTCACTGCGGTGTGGACGACTAGCTTGGCGGCCCGGTCGGGTTGCCTTGTGGGTGTATGGCAAACCGGTTGGCTTTTGTCTTAGCCATCTTATGGCATTTTGCTTCCACCATCTTATGGCATTTTGCTTCCACTGTTATTTCTAACTCTTTTAGCTTGTTCTTAGCCGGTTGGCATTTCCTTTGTAATGACTAATATGTATGTCTTTTACTTGTAAAGCTTTAGCTTTGGTTATGTGTTGTATAGAATTGATGCATGCTTTTGTAAAAGGGTGTGTATACTGCAATTCTGGGAAGTATACATTTTCCCGAGGCACGGTGTATTTTGTTTGTGATGCTAGAGTCAATGGAAGACTAAATATTACAAACTAAATAAACCGGGGTCTCACAGTTTGCCTCTTCACCAATCATTGCTTGGCTCGACATCTTGTAGCATGTCCAAGAAGGTGCCCCATTCCACCTGTAGACCTTGCAGACAATTTATTGCGACTAATTTTGTAAATAGCATATGACACCTTATTTCCCTGTGTGTCATGCTTGGTTGTCCTATTGAAATTCTCTTACACTCCTGATGTAGACAGCCTAGACCTCTTTGCTCTAGTTGGCATGGAGCCTGATGATAGAACTCTGCCTTGCCCTTCCAGTTGGCTTGAGGTAGCCACAACCACATCTATGGATGCAATTTCGTCCAGTGAAAGTCTATAATCACCAAGAGCAAAGCTGTTGTAACTGTACATAACCAAAACTGTAAAATCGAAACTAACACTATTATTATTTTCATCTTAGCATAACAAATACTAACAATAAAAGTACGCAAAAAATAGAATTGTTCCTATTTTGCTGACTTGCTACCGAAAATCAAATTTTCCTAAATTTGGCAAAGTTTTTTTGAATTTTGCCAAATGAACTCACAATGAATTTGAATTTGCACAACAGAATTTAAAAGAGAGATTAGGGAATGGATAGGTGCTAAATGAGGGGGGCGGTTTGGTGGCTATTTATAGAAAAAATTCAGAATTTTTTTGAATTTTTTGCTATTTTAAAGAGACAAACAGTCAAAACAGGCAAAACCCCCAACGTTCAGAATTTAGTCGGGCTACGCCGTGCCACGCACGGCCCACAAGCCCGCCTGTACGACCTGCCCAGCTGCCCACCGCCCCTACCTGGCTTCTCGCCTCCTCTTTTCCCCCGGCCAGCTGCCCGTTTACCTTGCCCACTGGGTGAGTGCGCGGCACTACCGCACGGGCGCATGGTGCATGCCCGCTTGGCCGCCTCCCGAGTCCTGCCTGCCTCTGGCCCTCCATGGTCCACGCGGGCCGCACGCCCGCCTATCTCCACGCCAGCACCACCCCCTCCTGGCCCTCATCCCTCTAACCCTTCTTCTCCCTCTACTCCAGCCCTCCTGTTCCTCTCCTAGCTACCTCCTCCTCTTCCTCTCTGGCTCTCCCCCTCCTTCTTCCTTCGCGCCGGCGTCGCCCCACCCTCCTCTCCTCCTGACTCAGCTCACCGACTTCCCCCCTGGCTCCCTCGGCTGGCACCTGCGCATGCGTGCCGCGTAGGCTTGTTGGGCTCGTGCCATGCCTGGTACGGCTCGACACTGTTTGTGCCATGCCAGGCCGGCCAATCGTGCCGAGGTGGTGACCTAGGCACGGCCCAAGCTACCATTCCGTGCTGGCCCGACCCATAAACAGTGTGGGCTGTGCCGTGCCAGGGCCAGGCCAACGATGTCGTGTCTCAAGCCAGCCCGGCAAGCACGACCCATCAGGCCAACTTTAAATGCCCCTAACTGAGCAGCCAATAGTAACCCATCTTTCCACAACCATACTCTACTTGACACGCATCCAGGGTCACCAGCCACATGTCGCCCCTCTTCCTATGCTCCCTCCAGATCTAAAGTTCCCCTCTTCCTCCCGGCATCTCACTCACTCCTCATGCCACTCCTTCCTCATGGCATCCCGCTTCTTCCTGGCACTGCTCCTTCCTTATGCCGCTCCTTCCTCCTGGCGTCTTGCTCCTTGCGCTCCCCTCTTCTTCCTGGCATCCCGCTCCTTGTGCCCCTCCTTCCTCTCGGCCATAACTGCCACCGATGGGAGCTCCGAGGCTGGCTCTCTTTGTCCTACCATCGACTGGAGAGGCTAGCACTCAGAGCCCCCACCGGCCCCGCCTTCCTCCACTATGGCCGAGAGGGGCCCGACCCCCGCTAGCTTTGCCTTCTTCCTCCATCACCGAACGAGGGGCAAGCCTCGAGCCTAGCTCTCCCTGTCCCACCGCCATTACTGCCACTGATTAGTGAGGCTAGCGCAAGTCCCCACCAGCTTTGCCTCCAGCCGTCACCGTCGAGAGGGGCTCGGCCCCTATTGGCTCCGCCACCATCCATAGTTGCCGAGAGACTGGCGAGAGAGGGGGACCTCAAGCCTAGCTCCCTCCGTCCTTCCATCCTTACGGCCTCCAATTGAGAGGCTAGCGCTTAGCCCCGCTAGCTCTGTCTCTCACGGTCTCCACTGAGAAGAACTTGGCTCCCGCCAACTCTGCCTCCTGCCGACTCCACCTTCTCGGATCATCTTGGCCCTCACAAGATACGCAAGGTTTGCACACCCCATGCATGGGCTAAGCCCAAACTAACTCTATTTGGCCCAAGAGACAAATTGGCTTTTAGGCCTAATCTAAAACTAAATTGTTTTAAAACGTAGAAAATAGTTATAAAATAGATACATGGCCTATTTAGTACCTCTCAAATCACATGGCAAGAAAGACCATCATTTAATTCCATGTGAACTCAACTGAGCTAGATTACTTAATTCATCATTTTAAGCTCTTTCAGCCCAAATTGAGTAGCTGGACTTGGATTCCTTCAATTCCAGCTGCATGGGCTTGTCTTGGGCTTTCCATGGATGTGGGAGAAGTGGAGGTGGGCTTAGGTTGCTGCATGGGCCTCCCTCCCTTCTTGGCTTGGCCGCATGGGCCTCCCCTCTCCTTGGCTTGGCTATCGCATGGGCTTCCTTGATCTTGCTTCCTCCTTGCTAGCCGCATGGAGGGCCTTGACATCCTCTTGTTCTCTTGTTTTCTTCTCTCTTTGTCCTACCTCTCTCTCCTCCCTCTGTCTAGCACTATTTCTAGAACATCCAGTATACCTACATTCACACAAGCAAAGTCAAAGTCGCATTCTTTCAAGCAAACCGGAATCTCGGAATCTCTACAGATACTAACACCTCCAAAATCTCGCGTACAGCCCCAAAGCAAGCGCACCTCCCTAGATCGGTTTACAGGAGATAAATACAAACAACCAGCCCCTGGTCTAATCTCATGTGAATAGACCTAGGACTCAGAACGTGTCCAGCATGTACACGTACAGCCGCCGCACAATACATGTACAGCCCAAGCAGCCGTCACGTCAAGCCCATATATGCAGCCCAAAATTCTAGTTTTCTAATTTCTCTTAGCCTTCGAATTTTGGACACTCCAAAATTGTCACGTGCGTAGACTCCGAATCACGCCTTCGTAGTTCCAACACGCATCATTCATCTTTGATCTCCACGCGCTCCAACTCGAGCTCGACCGTCTCCTCCAGTATCCTCGACCCTCTGGACCATGACTTCGCACCAAGCTATCTCCCGGTCACCGCCGTAGACCACGATCGCCTCCGAGTTACCCTGCACATGTAAAGACCAAAACACCATCTTTTCCCGGTACAAGTTCTTCCTAACTTGACCGATATAAGTCCACACACACCACACGCCTCAAATAACATCAGTGCCCAATATTGTTAATACATTGTCAATTATTCATCAACTAAAATATACTAGACCTAGCCATATGATCTATCAGATATCAAACCTAGTGACTTCCCGATACATCACAAATTTTGGGCAGTTTGCCAGAGTGACTTCCCGGTACAGCCCAAACCCACATAATTCAAGCTACTTTGAAGCAATTTTCTTTCAAGCTACTTTGAAGCATGGTGTCACTAAATCACCTTCCTCATCCTGAGGCATAGCAATTTACTAGTTGTGTTTTGTCTAGCATTTCTTGAGTATTTTTTCTAACTTGTCACTTGGATATGTGGCGATTCCTACATTTCTTGAGTATTTTGTCCAGCAAGTCCTGTTTGTGATAGATATTGTGCCTCTTGAGGTCCTCTACACCCAACCATCGCCATTCACCGTGACCAGCTCGCCATTTACCACCATAATATTGCAATAATCTACAGATACTGGTTGAGTAAAGGTAAGTACTCATGTATGGGATTCGTATCGTCTGCCTTTCCTCCTGCCAATCCGAATCGTCCATCACGGAGTCGACGCCCAAGGCTGAGACCACCATGCACAACTAAGCTGTTTGATTGTTTGGAGGGAAACAATGGATGGTCCGAAAAGGAAGAAAAATGGATGTGTAATGACTAATGACTGAATGAGGGCATATATAGTATATACACCCCCTTTTTTAGGCTGAGCTAGATTCAACATGCTATTTCAAACTCTAAAACATGCAGCAGCTTTAAGGGCTTTTCCTTGTAATTAGCTTGTGGATTCTGTATGCACTTACTAATTTCATATGTGCAACTTCAAAATGCATTCATGATTTGTAGCCCTGTGAATGTGCCTTCTACTCGATCCATCCCCATCTTGAGTTTATGTGCTTATATCTGTAGCTAGATGGTTTATGATTGGCGATTTGGATAACTTATTCATAGTTTAGACTTTTACGTGAATGGAGCTAGAAAAACTTTACTAGCTATGAAATCTCTTAAAATACAATAATTTTTGGAGTCTATCTTTTAATTATATGAAGGGCACTTTGACAGTTTAGCTGAGTGAAAAAAATCACACAAGTTTTGTATAGTGAGTTGCATTCTCCTCCTTTTAATTTGTAATCTATAGTGGTCATGCATGCTTTGGTTAGCCTGTAATGAGTAATGACTCCTTGCAGTATCCCTAATTCCCTATCAATATCATTTTCAGCGGGAACGTTGCAATCTAGAAAGAAGCGAGTGCTAACATTCAGAAGCGAGTGCTAACATTCAGAAGCTTGTTTTTATGATACGAGTGCCACAAACTACTGCACTTTTAGTGGATTAATAATAAATCACCTGTACATTCGATACTGAAGTTGAAGTAGGAACTCAAATTTCTCAAAATATTCCAGCAATACCAGTAAGGCTGTAATTCATTTGTGATTGAAATGACCATGTGTTATTTTCCTTTCCCATATACTATATGAATGTCCATTCATTACATAATATTTACATTTTTGCTGCTACGTTTCATTCGGATCGGAACTTTTTGTTGTTGTGATGAACCTGCATGTGCTACAGGATGATCTAGGGATCCTACTACTTCAACACTAAGATGTTTGATGGGCATGTCCTTGTAAGTAAATCGCAGTTTCCCTTGCACCATTGTTCAGATTAATTTACTCCAGACTCTGCTTCGTTTAAGGCGATTCTGGGTCGTATTGTAACTCTAATTGACTATTTGAACAAATACTAGTGTTTGTGTAACTCGGAATGAAACAAACTATGCAAGCAACTTTGAATGGTAATGAACAGCTGCATTCAAACCTATTCTGTTCCAACGGTGCTGCCGAGCCAGAGATAGTGCTAGGCATGTCGACCATGAAGCTGGCGGAGTTCCAAAAGCGCGACCAAACTAATGTACAACTGAATCTTCAATTCCACGCTCTTCAAGGTAGATAGACGATCACGATCTAAAAATACCAGCGATGTGGTTAAGCACGGCAAGCCCTAAAGGCCAAGACGTTTTACCAACAAAACACTATATATGCTCGGTTACCTCATCACCGCCTTGTCAAAGATGTCCCGTGTCCGTGCAAAGTGACTTCCCGGTACCTTCCAAACCTATATGACTAAAGCTAGCGTGATGCATAGTCTCACTACTTCTCATTCCTCACAAGCCTCAACGCATGGCAATTGCCTGGTCTTGCTACCTTTCGTTTGTCACCAGGGTGAATGGCGATTCTTGTTTTTCTTAGCACTAGGCCTGGCAAGTACTGTCTGTCTGTCTGTGCATGATAAGAACGAGATAAGAACGAAGTGTGTGCTTCTTGAGTTCCTTTACTCCCACCCCAACAACCAGCACCACCCTCATCTTGCCATTTACTACAAGTAATGTTTGCCAATAATGTAGAGATACTCGCTGATTCAGGGTTGGTACCCATTGTGTACAGAACAGTACAAGAGAAAGTTGACAGCTAGGATATTCTTGTGATTGTGTATCGTGAAGAGGATAGTGTCATCGGCATACTGTAAATGAGTTGGGCCTGCTTCAACCTTACCTGGAACCAAACCTACTATAACACCTTGTTGGAACCGACGACAACCCTTTGCGTGAGAGAATAATCACATTAAGCACAGAAGAGACACAATAATATGTTTATGAGGTTCGGCAAAGCCTGCGTCTCTGGGAGCCGAATTGTAACATCCCAAAATCTGAATTTTAGGAATATGAATTTTAAATGCATTAGGAAAAATACTTTGACCATTTTGCATATGAAAATCTTTTCATATTTGGAATTTTACTTTTGACTAAAAACAAAACATGAAAGACAAACAAACATGAATTCAAAGGAAATTACAGCAAGCACACAAGAGACACGAGAATTTGTTTACGAGGTTCGGCAAAGCCTACGTCCCTGGGAGCCGAATCGCGGCGGCTCCGTCCGTATGAGCAGATTTTTTTTTCTTCTGATTAGGGTTACAAGAGGTTGGTGGTATATATTTTCGACCTCGGCGAGAACCTGCCATGGTCTGAGGAGGAAGCTCCTCATCATGACCAGCCCTTGCCCGCCAGCGCTCTCTCGGCCATCCTGTTTCACTAAGACAAGTTAACAATAGCGAGAAAACACGAAGTCGACAACCCACTGCAAATAACACTAAACACAAAACAAACACAAGACTTTTAAGTTGCAAAACCAATTGACAAAAAATCGGACACTTAGCAATTCATACATATCTTACCCTTATACCCCCACAACATTTAATTAGACTAATTCTCTATGGTTCTCCCAAAGACTGATTCTACCTAGTAGTAACTATCTTTTGAAAGGAAAGAGAGAAACCAAGTTTTAAGCTCAAATTAGAGTAAGATGAGAGGAAGGCTAAGATAGGTAAGGAGTAAAAAAATCTGAGAGCCTTAGGTTTTCATAAACCCTTTATACTTTGAAATTAAGCTTTTTCAAAATATCCTGGGGCGACTATGCTTGGTTACTACGGTCGAATGGCTCGATACCAACTGTGTGAGGACCCTAATTTATTTGGCTTGTAATGCTTAACCAACCACCGATCCTAGCATCACAAATCAAATAAGCGATCCTCGAGATATGTATACTTCCGTAGGCGTGATACACCTCGTTACAAAATTAGACATCAACTCCATTCCAAACATAGAGTCCAAACACCACACTACCAAACGAAAGATAAACAAATAGTAGAGTTATTACAGTACAAAGCGCCATGTGCCAAGAGATACAAATAAACAAGACGGACTAGCGGAAGCAAAGTGTCATAAGATGGCTATAAACAAAGCCAATCGTGCCTCCAACCCACAAGGCATGCTCGACGGGACCGCCAAGTCTAGTCGCCCACCGAAGCGGCAATACACTCCCAGTAGTGAGGCCCTTGGGGCTCTCCCCTTCTTCCTCTCGCAACAAAGACATTAAAGCAAAGCACTCGAGTACAAAGATTGTCTTTGTACCCATAAGACCGTTGTGGTGAATCCAGCGCACATGCTGTCATATGCTACATGGAGGCTTGTTTGGTGGAGGCCATATGTCTCGCTTGCATAAAGCCAATTTTCATTTGCAATAAGGTAATACATTTTAAAGGCAAGTTTGCAATTCGTTTTTAAGATTGAAATAATGATGTTGATAATAATAATGAAAGAGGAAGATAAATAATCTAGAAGTGACTATCCCAATAGTCACTACAATAATAGCACGAATCCAGCATTCATTACTCACCCATCAAATTTTAATTTAAATGTGTGTAGTCTAACTCTTGATAAGCTTACCCAAGCGTGTCCATCACCTAGGGCACAGGCTATTCGAATAGTTTTAACCTCACGGGTGTACCACTGTACCCACACTTGCCCGCTTTGCCAAAGCACACTTCCGAATATGCCGCCGACTAAGTCCTACGAGACTTTCCAATATTGTGTATTAACTACGAGCCGCTCGTATGGATAGAAATCCAACACATGACAGCCGAAAGACAACTACCCACTCGGGATAAAGCTTTCATTTAACTACCATGCTCCCACCTCCATCCCTCCTGCGACCTCCTGCGACCGGGCCAATACACGCCAAAGTACTAGGTCAAGAGGTCCCATACCTCTAGTGGTTATGCGCGAAATGCTGGATACGAACTCACAAGATGTTCGGTCCTTAATTGACCGGCGGCTTTCGATCCACACCAGATCACACCAATCTTACCGTTGTGCCGCGTCTAAAATTTTTGTTTTCGGTTTTGTTTGCAATTAACATATACGAGAGCTGGAATATAAAACGATAATAATTTTATGTGATCAAGATCATCGACAGGGGCCCATGATCGCTGTCTATCGGCGGTGGCAAAACGGCTCGAGTGGGTCCGTGCGCATCTAAAGGTTTAACTAACCAATTTAACACAAAATAAGCGCTGGTTAGACTCGATCAAGAATGTATCGACCGCTGGATCTAAGATGAACGGTCGAGATTGATGTATGCATTCGTAAAATGACGTCAAATTTTACTTTTGACTAAAAACAAAACATGAAAGACAAACAAACATGAATTCAAAGGAAATTACAGCAAGCACACAAGAGACACGAGAATTTGTTTACGAGGTTCGGCAAAGCCTACGTCCCTGGGAGCCGAATCGCGGCGGCTCCGTCCGTATGAGCAGATTTTTTTCTTCTGATTAGGGTTACAAGAGGTTGGTGGTATATATTTAAACCCCGATTATGTATTCGACTCGGACTCATAGTCTGTACCACGGGGGGCTTCGCCCCTCGCACCCCCAGCAACCAATATTTCACAATGCACCTGAACTCCACTCTTGCTTAACACCTAGTTCCTTCACTAATCCTAGAAGCCATAACACTTCCTTTGCAGCTTCAGCCACGGCCATGTACTCTGCCTCAGTTGTAGACAATACAGCAATAGACTGAATTGATGACTTTCCACATATAGGCCCTCCACCTAGAGTAAAAAATATACCCTGTAGTAGACCCCATATTATCCAAATCATCAGCATAGTCCGAATCCACATATCCAACAACCAAAGGATTACCTTGCTGTCCACCAAAGATAATACCATGACTTGTTGTACCTCTCAAGTACCTGAATATCCACTTGACTGCCTTCCAGTGTCACTTTCCTGATTTTGCCATAAACTTGCTGACTTGACTAACAACATACGCCAAACCAGGCCTTGTACAAACCATAGCATTCATTAAACAGTGAACTGCACTAGCATATGGAACATTCGCCATCTCTTCAAATTCTTTGTCTGATTCAGGAAAAAAATCAAAAGAAAGTTTAAAGTGTTGTGCCAATGGAGTACTTAACTGGTTTTGTCTTACTCATATCAAATCGCTCCAAGACTTTCTCAACATACTCCTGCTGAGACAACCACAGTCTCCTCGAGCTTCTATCTCTGTGTATCTCCATGCCCAAAATTTTCTTTGCTGCCCCTAAGTCTTTCATATTAAATTTCTGACTTAGCAAACCCTGACTGAGGAGACTTTCGGACACAACCCCTTCCTTTCATCTTGTTATATATGAGACATACACAACACACCTGCTTCCCTGATTGAGCTAAAAATGGCTGCCAAAGCATCCCCCACCAGATTAAGAAACAAAGGGGAGAGAGGATCTCCTTGTCTCAGCAAGTTTATGATAGAGTTCAACGGAACTTTTTAGTAGAGGTGCTGTAGAGGAAAGGCTTTCATCCCACATGGGTCAGATGGATTCAGAAGACAGTTGAAGGAGGGAGAGTTAGTGTTATTGTTAAATGGAGAACAGGGAGTTTTTTTAGGACTTACATGGGACTAAGACAATTATTAGCCCTTAAAGAATAAACCTCCCAAGGTTCCAAAACTGAAAAAAAAAGCAAGGCATGAGAAGAAAGCTCCTTTGAGATTCCCTCTAGGGTTTCAAGCCACCGACTTTGAAACCTAGTGTTGGTATCCTTTCTGTGGACGAATGATCTCTCAATCGTTCAACACCTTATCTGTCGTCCCCTGTGTGGTAGGGGGTTGTCCACTGACCCTAGCGACCTGGCGAAGACACCGAGCAAGGGATACCCCTTGACCCATCGAAAGGTACTAGGTACCTCTTCGTACATAGCGAAGGGTAAAGAAAGGCCTCCGTAGGGAGCCTTGGTTGAAGAGGGCAACACACCCTGGAGCAAGGGGGTCTAGAGAGTCTTCACTCTGGATCCTCCTCGGATGGAGCGAACGAAGTCAAGACTACTCGTGGACCAAGAGTACAGACATGGTGGACAAGGTCCATGAAGGTCCATGGTGGACTAAAGGCTACACGTGAGAATGTGCAAAGACCATGAAGACCCTGTAGCCATAGGACCTTTTAGTGGTAGAACTGTGATCTTCTATACCCCTAATATAACACTATAAATAGTCACTTGCCCCTTATGGTTAGAGAGGGGACTATTGGGAATAAACACATTTACTCATTTCAATATTGTTTCCCATCTTTGAGGACCATTGGGGATTTACCCCTTTGTATTGTAGGGAATCCGGGGATCCCTCTTCTCTACTATCTAGTATGTAGCTACGACAGTTGGCATTGTCCATAGGGAATGGCAAGCAAATCACATCAACACAACACTTCGCAAGAAGAAGAGCACACCCAAGACTTCGGTAACTGAAGCAGCAGCCGCAGCGACCACGCTGAGGACCCCATGGGCCAAACGAAGTAGGACATCCACTGCCACGGCTATCGCCGAGAAAGAAGCCAACAATTCCACGTAAGAGGAGATTGTTGGAAGCGACATCCAATGCAGAGAGGCCGTGCTACCCGAGGATCACCGGATAGGCCCCCCACCACCCACCACCTCAGACGTAGCCAACGAGACATACGAGGCAATACAAAAAAGAACTAGCCGACCTCCGCTAGGAATTGCTGAGCCTTCGCCACCCTATGGCGATAACCCCAGCGATCGCTACCCTCGAACCTGGTCTGGTGGCTGGAGGGGGTGCTGCGCCTTCTCTACCATCACCCCCTGTGGCAGCACAGCTGGAGCCCGTGCTCGAGGGAGGCTTGAACTCCCCATTGAGCGCCGACCTGGAAGCCACGCGGTGGCCCAAGGGCTTGAAGATTCCTGACATAAAAGCTTACGAGGGGAACACCGATACCACGGAGTTCCTTCGGGTCTACGAGACCGCTATTGAAGCCACGGAGGAGATGACACCACTAAGGCAAAGAGCATCACCCTCACCCTCGCAAGCGTGGCACTGGCATGGTTCTTTACCATACCTCCCATATAGATATAAGCGTGGAAGTAGCTCCATAACAAAATCTGCAACAACTTCCAAGGAAACTAGGATGAGCCAAAGGACGTAAGGCACCTGTTCATAATAAAAACAGGCACCGGGTGAGTCCCTATGCAGCTTCTTCAAGCGGTTCACAGAGGTCAAGTGCCAAGTGAAAGGCTTCAACGAGACTACCATCGTTAATGCGGCAACCTGCGAGGTGCAAAAGGCCCCTTGGCAGAAAGGCTTGCCCGAAAGCCCATTCGCACGGTGACAGAGTTGTTTGACAAGATGGAGGAATGCGTCTGGGTCTAAGAAAGCACCCGAAGGGCCGGGGCAGAGCTGGCGGCAAGCGAAGGTGATGCCCTCACTAAGAAAGAACCACCCACTACTGAGGGGGTGGTCTGATCTCTCCTCGAACTGCAGACGAAACATCAGCACAACTTTGGATCCACAAAATGACCTAACTTTCGATCTACAAATCCAAATCACATGAAATTTCATATACAACTCGAGAAGAAGACCAAGAACTTGTTCCAATCGAAGATATAGATAATCAAGGCCAAGATCCCAAGAATTTCTTGTATAAGTACAAGAGAGCTGAAAACCGGGTGAAAACCAAAACTTGATCCAAAAACTTGCTCATCGATGAAACATGGTCAAGATAACCCTAGATAAACTTTCACAAGTCCTAGTAAGTTAGATCACAACAAAAAAACCAAGGCAAAAGTTCTAAACGTAAGAAAGCAAAATCTCAAGAAAGAGAGCAAGAACAAGAGACAAATTATGTTTTCATGAATTTGATTTGATTGATATTGAGGAATTGAAGGGTTTACAGCCACTCCTCCATGGATGACAAAATATCACTCATGAGTACCCAATCCCACAAATTTTCTCTCAATACATCTAACAAACCCTAGCCTCCTCTACTCTCTTTACTTTCCTAAAATGCAAATTCTGCATCACCCCTTATATAGTGGAGACTAGGTATAGAAAGAAACTCTAATGGGCACCCATTAAGCCTACACACAAACAGGTCTCACACTCACGCATGCTTCTCAAAGCGGATGACAACCCGACGCTCTCGAATCCGTCTCTTCGTGAGCTTGTCCTCCTCGCTCCTCCTTTACGCCGTAGTTTCTCCAAAGTCACCAACTGAGTTTTTTTTGCTAAAGATACCAAATACCCTTTCTCAATCCTTCCATCCTTGATTGAGTCCAGTCTCGTGAAGCAACCACATGCTTCACCATGTGTAGGTTCACTAATGACTTTCCTCATACCGACAAGTATCTCCCATCTAGCTCCCACCTGACCGCACCAACACTTGCAGTGGCTCAAGCCACTTGATGCAACCTGTTGCACTAAGCTTCCCATTCTTGACCATCTTGCGCCTTTCTTGAGATCAACCACTTCACCCGGCATCCTTAATCGTTCAGCACCTTTCATCAAACTAAGTCTCGTTCATCCTCGCCGTTGACCGTAATTGACTCGAAGTTTCCGTTCACAATAATAGACCAATAAATCGATTTAGGACACAAGTTATTCGCAACTTGACCACGTTAGCCAAAATATGCATCATGTATAACACATATGTAACATTTCCATGACATTAGGTCAAATCCCAAAATTTAGCATACCTCACTGTGCACTGAACCGCCAACCAATGGGGCGTTCGGTTTTCATTTTCAATGGCATCTGGTGCAAACACATCCCTAAACACTCCCACACAAGTGTTTGTTGTCCATTTCCACAAAGTTGCACCGGTGCCACTAGGCCAGTCAGACTGCTCGGCCATGGCCGGTCAGACCATCCCCATGGCTGGTCAGACCATCTGAGCCCTTACGGCAGGCCAACTTTGCTAAGCAGGGAATTCACTTCTCAAACTCCTCGACAATGATGTCAATTATTCATCACCTAGATTGGGACCAAACCACATGATCTCTACAGATAACTTGAGGGGTTCCAACTGAAGCTCTATGTGAAAGGTATTTGGGGCTGCCGTCGGCCGTGAGCCGGAGTATGGACGGCACGATTGATTATGTGGCTGACAGAGTGCGGAATTTTGTAAACGATTGGAGTGAAAACACGCTGAGCCGTGCTGGCCGCGAGGTCCTTCTCAAGTCGGTTGCTCAAGCTGTTCTGACCTATACAATGAGTTGCTTCAAACTACCTGCGAATTTATGTCAGAAGATAACTTCATATATATCAAATTATCGGTGGGGAGCTCTATGGACAACCAGAGGATACACTGGCTTAAGTGGTCGAGGTTGACTTGCACTAAAGGAGGAGCAATGGGATTTCGAGATATGAAACTTTTTAACCAAGCACTACTTGGTAAGCAGGGATGGCGATTGATTACAAGCCCGAAGTCTTTATGTAGTCAGATGATTAAAGGGAAATACTGCCCTAATGGTGATTTTTTGTCGGCAAACCGTAAGAAAAGAGGCTCTTTTGTATGGCCGAGATGTGCTTAAGAAAGGACTTATAAAGCGAATCGGGTCTGGCGAGTCGATCAATATTTGGGAGGACAGTTGGATTCCCACGTCTTTATCTATGAAACCCGTGGTTCGTTTGGACAATGCTACTGTTTTCAAAAAGAATGAGCTTATGCTGGACAATACTAGGTCTTGGAATGCTGCTCTGATTAATTGCATGTTTGTAAAGCCTGATGTTGATGCTATCTTGCAAATCAAATTGGGAAACCGTTTGAATGAAGATATTACCGCGTGAGCTTTTGAGCGGAATGGTTTGTGCTCTGTTAGGTCAGCGTATAGGCTTCTGAAGGACGAGCGAATGATGAAGGAAGACAAGGGTAAAGCTAGAACTTCGTCTCTGGTGGTCCAGGTCAATGGTGGAGGAAGTTGTGGAAGATGAAAATTCCCCCCAAAATTAGGAATTTTTGGAGGCGAGCTATTAATAATTTCCAGCCTTCAACGGAAGAGCTTCGGCGGCGACATGTAGTGCTTGAAAGTTATTGTGAGGACCGTGGAAATCACAAGGAAACTGTCTTTCACGTGGCTACGGAATGCATGTATGCGTTGTGTTTTTGGGAGGCTCTGAAAGAAATTACAGGGAAGATGATACCAAGGCTACATCCAGTAACGTGGGCCAAAGACTTGCTTGTTGGGAGCATGGAAAACTCTTTGGGCGAAATTTCGTCGGTAGCCGACGTTATCGGTGGGGTCTGATAAAATTTCATATCGGGCAAAAAAAATTTGGATTTATCCAAGTTTCTATCGAAATTCAAATTTCAATTCAAAATTTAGATAAATTTCGCCTTACATCTGAAAAATTCAAAAAATTTGTCCCAAATTTTGTTGAAATATCCGTTAACCGGCGGTTACCGATTCTATCGGTAGGGTCCAATAAAATTTCCGAAACGATATAGTTTTCCCTACCATGGAAAACTCTATTTGTGAAATTTTGCCGGTAACTGGCAGTTATCAGCGTTATCGGTAGGGTCCGATAAAACTTCATACCGGACAATATTTTTTGGATTTATCTAATTTTCATCTAAATTCAAGTTTCAAGTCAAAATTTAGATAAACTTCGTCTTTACATATGAAAAATTCAAATCTATATTCAAAAAAATCGTTCGAAATATCCGGTAACCGACGATCATGGTTAAATTTTTTAAATCGGTGATAATCGGTTCTATCGGACCCTCCCCCCCACCCCCGGTAATTTTTTAAACCGGTTCCGATTTGCATGAATTTTGTCAAATTTAGAAGAAAAAATTGTGTCAAAATTATTTTCAAAAATTTTGACCGATATTTCCAGTGATTTTTGCCTGATTTTTTTAAAATAAAATAAAATAAAATTTGATTTGAAAATTTCACCGATTTTCTGCCAAACCGGCCCTATCAGCCACCCGGTAAAAAATTGCTGCGACAGATTTTCGGAAACGATTTAGTTTTCCCTGTGCACAACGACTTCAAGCTGGTTGAATCATACAAGCCGCGGCAGCTGACAGCCCCTTGGCTCCATCCAAGTGCGCCTCTCGACTGCCCCGCGTCTGTAACACCGCCCAACAGTGCAACATCCAGCAGCAAATTGCAAGACCAACACAGCTAGTCAGCGGGCGACGTCATGAGTGAAAGAAAACTACTACTGTTACAAATCCTTAATTAGATTCTTACTGAATTATGTATATATACCTGTGCTGTGGAATGAAATCCCAGTGTCTCCCAGCAGAGGCGGATCCAGAACGAAAATGACCGGGTGTCCCATACATAACACACATATCTAATTACGAAGCAATGTTGTATAGAAATTAGAATAGTAATGTATTAAACAATTCAACATAACGGATGAAAAATAGCATTCAAAGTGTTTACCAAAACAAAGGATCCTACACTCCTAGTAGTAGTTTGGGTTAACTATGGCAAAGTGAATAAATGATAGATAAAGTTCCAAACCATGGACAAAAGATGGTCGGCATCGGCAAAAAACAACATCCGACCTTGATAGTCTACAAAAGTAGAAGAAATCACTTAGTAAAATTTTAAGTAAAAGAATCATGAATTTATCAAACAAAGATAAGTACATTATATTTTATAATTTCTTTCTACGCCCCTTAAGTTCGAAGCGATGAAGTATAACTTCATTGGTAACTTTCCCTATTTTGCATTTCTCCACATAGCAAATAAGGCTATCTCTCAAGAAGTCATCGCTAATGCGATTGCGTAAATATGTTTTCATAATTTTCATGGCTGAAAAGCATCTCTCAACTGTAGCAGTGGCAACAGACAAAACTAGTGTTAGCTTCAAAAGTCGATAAACCAAAGGATAGCAAATATGTTTTATTGTCTCCACCATTTTTTGAGAAAGGTCGCTAATAGTCTCTATGTTAGAGAATCTATCATATGCACACACATCGGTAATGTAGAGGCGAAGATGGTGTTTAAGGTCTCTCAATTACCTATCATCAAAATCATTAGAATAAAGTTTAGCTATATCAATCAAATGCTCCAAATTGAAATCACAAAATGATTCTCTTGGACTCAAAGCGGCCGAGCAAACCAGCAATCTAGAGTTTTTCTCGTTGAAGCGACCATCGAGTTCTTGAAGTAACCAATCAAGAACATCATTAAAACAATCCACATCATAATGATGCTGGTTGGTAATTCTAGATTTTTGACGTGGCTTCTTTGTTTTAAAATCGGACCTTGTCTTGTGCCTACCTTACAGCAAGAGACACTGAAGGGTCTTTGCTTTAAGCCCTTCCAACTTCTTTAAGCTTGCTCACCCTAAATCCCTAATCTAACCTCACAAAGATATATCATTAGATCAAGGCAAAGCACAAGCAACAACAAGAGTTGCAATAATTTAGGATCATGAGCACATAGAAAACCATTGGAATGTTGGACTAGTAGTGCGCACGCACACCTTTGCTTGGCTAACTAGCTGCCATTGCCAATGCCACCTAACAACAATGCATCCATCGACTGGTCTCTGAGTCAACAGTGCAGCAGTGAACGCACGCCCGCTCAGCTGCCCGGCCATGCGCCCTCACCACGCCCGCCCGCATCACGCAGCACCTAGCGCCTGCACGCACGCCCGCTCAGCTACCTGGGCCACGCGCGCGCGATCGCACACTAGTTGGGCCATGCGCCCGCACGATCGCACGCTGGTTGGGCCGCCCGGGCAGGAAGCTGGCCAACGCACCCACGCGCCCGCGCCTGGTCCGCCGGTCCGGTGTCCTACGTTTTGGCCGAGGGGTGTCCAATACGGAAAAACTGTTTATACATGGTATATATACATTAGAAAACGATTTTGGACCCGGTGTCCTGTGCACCCTGGTGGGCCTTACTGGATCCGCCCCTATCTCCCAGTACTATACTTGAAGCTACACCTTGAAACAAGAATTGGCAGTATGATCTCATTTGCCTCATCATGAAGCATGTCACGGTAGGACTCTGAACTATGGACAGCCCTCTGTCATTCTTGAAGGTAAGGTGCAACTGGTCAAGTAGAGAAAAGCATGGTTTCTGTGAGGATCTCTAGTACATATTCATTTCTCACCCAACAGCTGAACTATCCCATGCCGAACAACTCTACCATTAATATGGGTGCCAATAACACATTGTACCTGGCTGCATGTTCTCATTGAGTACGTGCAGTAATATTACATTCATTTTACTCTAACAGAATAGTACATTCATTTGACTGTTTGGGTGGGTGAAAAATAGCACTATTTTCATTTAGCCTGTTCTATTATCCTCATTTTCATTTCTAATCTGAGCGGTCATCCTTTTGTGACCTTGTCATCGGGGACAGAGATAGGGGTGCTAGGGGTAGCCCTGGTCCCCTCATGCTCCATGCAATCCCTTATGCACACATGGATGTACTAGATAAAAATAGCAGTAAAGTTCTATTTAGCCTCCTTCAATGCAAATATGTTACTAATTGGTCCCCTCTCTATATTTTCCTAGTTCTGTCCCTGTTGTCATGATGACCTTCCTTGCACTCTTATCTTTAGAAATACATGACTAAGAGCAAAATTCTAAGCAGAGTGAATCAAATGTTGGCGTACGCACCCCAGGCGATCAGACGATGCTCGTTGGCATTTTGCATGGTTGCACCCAAATAGCCTTTTGCACCAGATACATTGCTATCATCGCAAGTCCTTAAGGCCAAAATTCTTGCCATGGAAACAAAACACTAATGAACATTGGGCAAAACATTGATAACATCGTCCTAAGTATTGGTAGCGAATCCTCCGTTACCTCATTACCGCTTTGTCAACCATGATGGCGCAGAGTGACTTCCTGCTACATCCCAAACCCACATAATTCAGGCTAGCTTGAAGCATGGTCTCATTAAATCTTCTTTCTCACCTCGAACGCAATTCCCAGGTCGCACTATTACCTCGCCTTTGTCACCTGGATCACTGGATGCATAACGATTCTTACATTTCTTGAGCTTTTTTGTCTGGCATGTCCACCTGTCTGCGATAAGTAATGTTCTTCTTGAACTCCTTTACACGCCTAACAACCATCACCGCTCCCCATCCCCAGCTTTCCATTTACTACTAATGATTCAGGGTTCGCACCGGAATTACTACTGGTTCAGATCGGTGCCTTTTTTCCCTCTGGAATCATTGATCTGTGATGCTACTTTGAACAAGATGTAAAAATGTAGGAAACAATTGGCTGTGTATGTTAGTCGCTGGACTCTTACTATTGGTGATAGCAAGATCCTTACTCTCATGGAGAGGATGACACTTGGAGATGGGGCAATTTTTCTTGTATATTTCTCTTCACAATGTCATGCCAACCTGAGGGGTTGGGGATACATATTTATAGGGCTAACCAGCCAAGCATATGCTAGTCTAAGATGCTCTGTCCTAGATACTCTGTCCTAGATGCTGTGTCCTAGATGCTCTGTCCTAGATGCTCTGTCCTCTAAAGCTAGTCCTAAAGCTAGTCCAAGATGCTCTGTCCAAAAGAGATGCTAACCGCCAGTCAAGGATGCTGTCCTTGAAGGGTGGCAAAAGCCAACACAGAGACTTATCCATCAATCTCCCCCTAAGTCTTGTGTGTCTCCTTGAAGGAATCTGAGCCATCCCGATCCTAGAGCAGAGCGTCGTCCTTGATTTCAACGCCGGGCGTCCCCAAACTTGATGAGCCTCGAACGCTCGAGTCACGCTCGAGAAGAACTCCCGCCGCCGGTCATGTGGTGGGTGTCGCGGTGTCGGGCACCACCCGTCGGTCTTGCTGTTGCCGAACTTTCGCCGAAGAGGGCGTGTGCTTTTGGCTCGTCAAGGTGGAGGAGAGCCGCTGCGGCCGGTGCCGCTGGAGGTAGTTCGATGCTCGCCTGAGCAATGAACAGAGCCGGATGCTCCTCCTCCTCCGCCTGCGCGACGTGGGCCTGGCCGCGTCGTGGCTGTCGACAATCCTTGGCCCAGTGACCAGGCTTGCCGCAGTTGTAGCAAGAGTCGTCTCGTGCCGGCTCTTGTTTGCCAGCGGCGCCGCCCTGGGCGCCTCCACGGTCATCACCCTCGGCACGTCCTCGCGCCCATGCCTGGGCGTCTTTGCGCGGCTTGCCGCGCTTATCACGCATGCGGCCGCCTGTCGTGGAAGAAGGCTCCCCCTTCTTCCTGTCACCTTGGCCGGCAGCCCACTCCTCCCGAGTGAGGAGGAGCTTCCCGCCAATGGTGACGGGTCCCGAGAGAGAGCGTGGCTCATCACTATTGACGACCTTGAGGCGACCTATCGCCTCCTCGATCGACATCGTGGAGAGGTCCAGCAGAGACTGGATCAATCGAGCCATCCGCTTGTACTTCTTGGGACGCGGCGAAAGAGCTTCTCGACATCTCTCTCGCCGTAGGTGTCGCCGCCGAACTTTACCAACCGCAGCAGAGTGTTGAGACGGAGAGCAAAGTCATCAACGCCCTCACCGCTTGAAGGCCGTGGTCTCCACTCCGCGCGGCGCTGCAGTGTGGACTTGCGCGCGTCGCCGCCGCGCGTCGCCGCGGCGATGGCGCCCCAAGCCTCCTTGGCGCTCGCTTGTTGGAGAGCGGCGCATCTCGGTGGGACTGCAGCGATGAGGGCATCCAGCGCCCGTCGATCCTGGTCGTAGTCGACGTCGCCGTACGGACTGCCTCCCACATGTGCCGTACCTGGAGCCTCACCTTCATCATCGCGGCCCACTCGACGTAGTTGGCCTTGGTAAGGGTAGGCCACCCACCGCCGGGGCCGGCGTCCCTGACAACAGCCTGGAACCCGTGGTAACCACGGTACCGGTCCGGGGAGAGAGAGCCACGCTGCCTGTGAAGGCCGCGCTCTCTATCGACCCGCTCGCCGCCGTTGTCGTGGCGCGCTCTTCGAGGCACCACCGCCGAGCGCACCTCCTCCAGGAGCGCCACCGCCGAGCGCGCCTCCTCCAAGAGCGCCACCGCCGTGCGCGCCTCCTCCAAGAGCGCCACCGCCGTGCGCGCCTCCTCCAGGAGCGCCACCGCGCGCGCGCCTCCAGAGCGCCATCAGCCGCGACCGCGCTGTCTCGATTGCCGCCAAGCTCGTGGGCGCGCGGCTGCCCATCGCGCGCGCTTCGCCTCGCGCTGCCTCCTCTCCGCTCAATGTCGCGTCGGCTGCCATCGCAGAGATGGAGCCGCTGCTGCTGCCGCGCAGACCTTGACCTCCGCCGCGCCGCGCGCTGCACATCTGCCGCCGCCGCCGCTTCCACCTCCGCCGCCGCGCCGCTCCGCGCGCTACCGACGCTTTGCGCTGCGCCGTTGCGGCGGTCTCGCCGCGCTTCGCGCGCTTTGCTGCCGCTGAGCTTCGGCCGTCCGCCGACGCCTGCGTGCTCGAGGAGACCGAACGCCGAGATCGCTCTGCGGACATGGCGCGCATCGGGGGTGTTGCGTGGAGAGAGGGCGCCGACGAAGCCGCCGCCCGCCTCCAAGAGGAGTGGCGCGGGCCTGAGCTGCACGCTACACGGGCCGGCTCAGCTGCGAGGCCGAGAAGGAGATGAGCAGGAGATGCTCAGCTACAGGATAGTATAGCTCGATACCACTTGTTAGTCATTGGACTCTTACTATTGGTGATAGCAAGATCCTTACTCTCATGGAGAGGATGACACTTGGAGATGGGGCAATTTTTCTTGTATATTTCTCTTCACAATGCCATGCCAATCTGGGGTTGGGGATAGTGTAATGGGTGAAAGAGGCCTATCTTGCACTCCGTTTTTGTAGGTTGTGGCGTCATGCTAGCTGCCTAGCTCCAAATCCAATATGCTATTTTGAACTTTAAAACATGCAGTAGCTGAAAGGGCTTTTCATCTTGACTGACTTGTCAATGTTGTATCAATTATTCTTATGATTCCTGACATAAATTTTGCAACACATTCAAGATTTGTAGCCTGCAAGTGCACTTTCGGACCTTGTAGATCTGTCCCCAGCTTGTGTTTATGTGATTGTATCCTTTAGGATCGATGATTCGTCTTGAGTTTTTTGGGCACCAACCCCAACCTTCATGTTGCCAACCATTGAAACCCTAGCTTGTTGGCTACTTATCAAACAGTTCAACAAACTGAGGCAGGTAGTTGATGGCAAGGACACATGTGTATATATATTCTGCACAAGTTCGATCAGGCTTTAATGACAGGCCAGTGGCCTAGTGATGGGAGTGAGGGTGTTCAGTACCACCCAACCAGGTTAAATCCCTGTGCCTCATTTAATTTGGTATATACGTGTGCGTTCAATACTCTGCTGGAGCCCATGTGTGCGCGTGTATGGTCATATGGTGCGAGCAGGTGTGGTGTGCGTACTCTTCGTATACTCTCTAGAAAAAGGTTTGATCAGGCTTAGCCCTCTCGATATAGTGATCATTACATTATGTCCAAGATTTAGATGCTGTTTGATTGAAGCTAGCTAGCTTCTTACATCGTGAAACTCGGAGGACACATCCATGCAGTAGTGCAGTACTGCTTTCAGAACGAATCTTAGCAGCAAGTAAAACTTGTAGATTGATTTGGAAAATTTGTGTGCTGTCCCACAGGACCCCCACACCACACACCATTTATTTTTAGTGCCAAAGGACTGCAATCCAACTCTAACACGATTCTTCGTGAGACTCTGGACTCGCTTGACTCAGGCTTTTATTAAACTCAATACTAGCTCAAACAGAACTATATGCTGAAACTTTTCCATTCGCTTAATCGGTTCTTTCCAAAATGCTCAAACGTCACTTGTCACTTAATTCAGATTAGTGAACCGTTCATTATATTAACCAGGAGGCTACAAGTTAAGTTGTCACTGTTTTGACTGATATAACTGATCGCATATAATTGAATAATACCTGAAGAGGGATTAACCCAAACAGTTTCTTGAATTGCTAACAGAGTCTAGAACAATTTTGCTGTTATGTTTTTTCAATTGAGGATGCTAACATTTTTAATTAAGGGAGGTTATTACTTATTAGCCATGTTCATCTGAACCTGATCCGTAATAGGCACATAAATTACTGTTAAATTAGGAAGACTAGATATAAAATCCGCTCAAACGTACACACCAATTGTAGTCCAACTGATAAGGGGTTGACTTTTCTTAATCTCAGGATCATTCAAATTCGATCTTCTCCGTCATGCATGGTGAACCCGTATTACTTTGAATCTCCTCCTTCCTTGTACGTATGGTGGCCAACACCAGCTTCAACTGTGATGTAAGAATATTTTATTTATTTAATGGATTTGCTAATTTTCAGTTCCGTGAAATTTTCTTATCTATAAGTCACATACAGTTGCATAATACTAAGCCTAAAATTACAGTACCAAGTGATGTGCAATTTTAGCACAACTCTACTGTAATTTTTAGTTCTATTTGTTTTTGTATTTTTTTTTTATGTGTAGAGTTCACCTAGATTTACTTTTGTCTAGTTTAGAAACTTTTGTATTTTTCTTCTAACGTTTTTTCCGTATCGTTAGATGGAAATCTAAAGGTTGGAACAAGTGACTGAAAAATAATAAATTTGCAGACAACTTACACATAGACAGTCCCTTTATTTAATGTGGCCCGTGTAATTTATTGAAATAATTCTTGTTGAACATGGTGACTCGATCATATCCTATTTCTTTAGGACATGGAGAGGTGTGCTAGTAAGATTAGGACACCTATTTCTATTTAGAGTATGATTCCTACTTCACTTTGGAGGATGACTAGGGGGAATATATAAACCCATGAGGGGTGGCCATTCTTTCTTGAGATTTTCTAAACAACATTAAACTTTTTTTTGTCAAAATAGTCGAATTTTCATTGGTCCAATATGCTTTGAGATTTGCACTTCTTCTCGTATGATAAATTGGGTCCGAATTTATTATGATTTTTTTGGAACATAACGGGTTCGTCACATTGCAGTATTTTGGTGGTATAGAATTTTATATTTTTGTCTTTGTTTTTGTTTTTGCTCAATATCTCAAAGTATATGTTAGATTTTGAATCATGTGATGAAAATATGAGTTATTAATACTTCTGATAATAATTACAGTGACCAAGAACATAAATTACATAAATAAATTACTATAATTTATATATAACGAAGTTGTAAATAAACTAACATTTGATTGCTTTTTTCTTTTGCTAAGAAAACAGTTGAATCTTATATAGACGGACCCTTCTTTCTTCATTTAAAAAAGGGGAGCAAAGCTTAGGAACCCAAGAAGCAACCAAGCATGAGGAAGTCATCCAAAGTAGAGAGCATGAGAGGATTAGAGGCAATGTTATTCTTTAGCACTATATTCTTATATAGGGCAAGGATCCAATGGTCCTAATAGGTTCGAGAGGGTTATAAGAAAGCAACTGTCGCTTGTACTCTTTTGAGGTCGTGCTTAAGGAATTTGCGGCGACTTCGCCAAATATTTCTCTCTCGTTATGGTTGCTTCATCGTTGTCATTTTGGTTCTCTCTATAAGATTCATCTACTTCATTCTTGATATCGTGCACACTCGTATTGTATCTCACAATTATGATCCGATCCGAGGAAGTTGCACTAATCTTCCAGATTGAGCATAATCCGAGCATCCACAATTCGAGGCGGTCTCAATGGTGTCAACGGTGTTCTAGCTCGAGGTGTGTGTTGGTATCTCCACGGCGGCCCACTACGGTGCGGCGGGGTTCAACGCGGTGGTGCTGCTACGATCGATCCTACGCCTACATGACTAGCCTACCAAGTTTGGCATTAGAAGGGGCACATGGGAACATGATGGATTACCGGTGAATAGAGAGGCAGGGATGATTGGCTGCGGTGTCATTGGATGGCGGCAATGGGGGTGGCATGGTTGTAGCCATGGTGTGACTCTAGCGAGGGCAAGCACACTGATCCGGAGGATGAGGGAGGTAGATGGGCCGGTGATGGGAGGGATCGGTGGGAAGCGGTGATGGCGATGATGTGTCGGCAGGTTGCACGGCACCGACATGTAGCCAAGTTGGTTGCAACGATGGTAGAGGAAAGGCGAACCTAATGGTTCACACGGTGCTCTAGACGATGCGGCGTGCTTCGCTACCCACTATGGCCAATAGTGACAAAGAAGGGCGTGTGCGGCGGCGAGGCAGCAGCGGCTAAGCGGCGACGTTGGCTACCCTATCGGGTTCAGCATGTCCAAAAACACGTTGTGACACAAAAAGGCGAGGAGAAAACTCACCAGAGTAGAATCTAGGCGAGGCATGGTGCGGCGGCAGCGAAAAGGAACCTAGGGAGAAGAAGCTTCGATTCGGCATCTTCAAGGGCAAATAACTGAAATCGAGAGAAGGGAAAGAAGTATGAGGATGTAGAATGCAATCTGACGTGGTTTGAAGAACAAGGGTTTCACCTGGTCGGTGGAAACGACATGGCAAAGCTCAGTGGCACACTGTCGAGCTTGGCAATGAAGGTCATGTGCAGCAGGGTTCTAGGCGTTTAAGCAAGTGAGAGGGAGGGGCAAGAGAGGAGAAATGAAGAGGAGAAGGCAAAGGAGATGACACGGACGAAGTGGCTTATAAGGAAGAGGAACTTCGCGTCTTTACGCGAGTTGGCGATGGTTCAAGCTTGAGTTCTCATGGGCATGGTGCAGTGCGTGCTCCTTGAGGCGATGTGAATACCTCACAGCGTTTGGGGAGGGGAAGTAAGGCTCAAGAACAGGGGTGTGGTAGGGAGGTGTTGATGGCGTCATGTCATCCTTGTGCCAATCGGCGCACGTGTATACAGGTGAGAGAATGAGAGAGAGAAGGATAGAGGAAGAGAAGGAAGATGTACAGGGGCACGGCTGGCGTGGTGATGTCACAAGGTTGCAGAAGCGTTGCGCTCGAGGAGCCAGGTGTACATCCAGCGTCTCCTATTGCTATTCCACATGCAGATGCACGTGGAGGGAGAGCGAGAGCAAAAGGAAGTAGAGAGAGGAGGCGGAGAAGAAGAACGGTATAGGGGCACTGACGGGTAGGCTGGGCCCACTTGTCTTTGAGAGAGAGTGCGAGAGGGAGTGGGAGTCACTACTACAGAAAAGGTCTTCACAGACGGTTCAAAAATATCATCACACACGATTTTGTGAGCCGTCTGAGTTTATAGGTCAGTGATGACATCAGGTCATTATAGACGGTTTTCAAACTGTTTGTGATGCATCTGTCTGAGCGTTATTATCTCGAAGCTGCATGATAGGAAACTATTGACGGTTTGTAGATGAAACCGTCTGTGATGATTCATATATCACAGACGGTTTCAGCTACAAATCATCTGTGATGACTTTTCTCTATAAAGTCTACAAGCGTGGTGCTTGTGCCTTTAAAACCATCATCATATATATATATATATATATATATATATATATATATATATATATATATATATATATATATATATATATATATATATATTGTCCGTAGTCCTCACCACTTTTGGGGGTTATCCATATGAGGAGGAAGGGACAAGACCACGGCAACACGTAGGGAGTAATTATCTCCATAAGACCGAGATTAGACAAGGTCTTAGGGACATTACTGGTCTCCGATAAATGAATTCAATTTAACTCTATCCAAGTGAGAGAAGGCGAATACTAGAGCCTCAATGATCATGCTGTTGCTCCTTTGCGAGCGCTACATGATTGTCGATTCTCTTCGATTCAAGCACTACACTTAGTGAGTTAAATGGGGATCCATTAACAACGAGTATGACTTATATTGGCTCCCAAGATCAACGACCAATATACTCATACCCTCATCCAACGTTGATTACATCCATACAACGCATACAACAAGAGATCAAAAGACATACGCATAATAGTCAAAGTCTCGACTTATTACATACGATCGACGGCCAAATTCAAAGTAAAGTATCAAGTAGCGTGAAGCAAATAAATAAAGCAAAAGACCAGTAGTGGTATGCCCATCACCCATCGGCAACCGACTGGGGATTAAATGATAGCACACTACTCGTTAGTGTCACCCAAGTCAACACTAGCAAGATCGTCAGACTCAAAATCTTCCTCACCTGAAAAGGCCAGCAAACATCTGGCTGAGTACAAGTGTACTCGCAAGTCTTACACAAATAAAATTAGTTATACATAAGGGTCATTCAAAGGATGGCTCATATTGGTTTAGTTTTGCGAAAGAGACGCAACAATTAACATCCTACACATACTAGTTTTCATGTGCCCATTTTAAAATCAGATTTGAAGTAGAAGTAAAGCATGTAGTAAAGCATTTCAGTAAGAAACAATTGAATCATACAAAGACCAAAGTGGCAGCCCACCTTGATGTACTAAACACATGAACAACCCGTTCATGACGAATACCAAGTTCAACCACAATTTTAATTAAAAGTCTAACAATAGTAACTCCCAAACTCAAGCGGTTGTCCATAACCGTGGACACGGCTATTCGAATAGATTTATACCCTGCAGGGGTGTACTACTTTACCCAGACGACTCGATTAGCCCGTAAGCCTCTGGATGCCTCCGAACAATGACACACTTCCTTTGGTATGCCGACCGGGGAGAATTGAGATACGGTCGTTTTCAGCAAGAAAACCTTATTGAGCTAAGTCCCCCATGTGAGATGTTTCCGATCTTAGTACAAGCAGCGTATAGCACTTGCTAAGGGGCTCACAAGTTATATTGGAAATACCGACGCAACATAAAGGGTAATTGGTGCTCCCATGCACACTATAGAACATTACATCGGTTCCTAAGGACAAATGATCAAACACAAATGCCCCTACACCACCATGGGACTTAACACAATAAAACCTTCCCCCTACTTAACCGTACGGCACCCATATACCGCATGTGATAGCACGAATGTACTTGAATCAACGACGTTACAAAGTTCGGTCCTTAATTGTCGGACAAGTCAAACCACATACCCAATTCTCGTGCACAAAGCACCATCACTAACCAACACTTGTCCAGACCAAAAACTTCTTTAAAATGTCAAAATTTAACTCATAAAATAGATACAAAGATCTGAACAAAAGTATATAAAGAAAGTTGTGTGTATCCCATAATTGTTGGGTTATTCCCGACAATCAAACTACCGGTTCTAGACTTGCATGGCTAAGCAAACCCGATTAATATAATTTCACACATCCTATCTTAAGCATGTGGTGCTGGAATAATTCAAGGATAACCTCAATGAATTAGGACATAACTAAACTACACATCACAAAAATAGCGACAATATCAAAATAGCACGCAAGCAATTATCATTGCACTATCTTAACAAAACTGGGATCAAATATGATGCAAAAAGAAAGTTCAAAGGATGCTTACCTTGCTGGTAGTTCACTTGCTCACTCTCGGTTACTTACTCTCATACTTCTGGCAACTCGGAACCTAAAGAAAGGCGATATCGAATAAACACCGAAAAATAGCCAAAAACTCAAATTGCTCCAAAATATATGAAATTTATACAGTAGCTATATTATAATTTTAGATGAATTTAGGTACAAAAATTATTCCATTTGGAGTTTATATGAGAGAGTTATAGTAGTTTAAAAATCAGATTTCTGGAAAATGCTGAAAAATCATAGTTCGGTTATTGTTCATCTGAATTTAATTGTTTTGCGAAAATTTGTAGAACAGTGGTAGGGATAAGCTTTACATGGTATGAAAGATAATTAAAATTTAAATCAATAAAAATTGATTCACCCCATTTGGAGTTCATATGAAATAGTTATGAATTATTGAAGTTAAAAGACTTTTTCGTGTAAAAATAATTCTTTTCTGATTTTGCTACTGCATTAAATAATTTTTATAGGTAGGATGACCTAGCCTCTGCCATGACAAGTGGGGTCTATGTATTTTATTTTATTTTCAATTTATTTCCTAAAGGGGAAACATCTACCGACAAACCTAATCTTCTCATAATCATATACTTAACCGATTCTCCGGTGTTATATCCAATCACATGTATAACACTTCTCCAATCATATTCTCATATCTTGATCTAAATCACGTACTAACCTCCACTAAGACATTATCAAGGTAATCAATCCACCGACTTATGTGCATATGACCATGATTAACTCCATCGATCATTCTCCAATATACTATTTAAACTAATACTAACTATCTAGCCTAACTAGTCTTGCCTCGGCAAATCACATTCCTATACACCAAAATTTCCACCAACCGAGGTTTACTTGACCAACCGATACATAATGAGCTTAACAATTTTAATAACACATCCCACATCTAATAGTTTACTAATAAATCAACTTACATCCATTTCACCGGACTAGTCGTGCAGGACAACTACTAATCCAATCACATGTATGCGCCTCTATGATCAACTAATCGTCATTCATCCACTAATCCAATAGAGGCACAATTCCATCCACTCGGTACGTAGGACTTTTCTATTAAATACATGGCAATCCGAAAATTTATCCAAAATCAAATAATCTATTCTACCATCCCCCAAATCCTAGCATATAAGATTCGCATAACAATCAGTTAAGGCATCCGATCAACAATCCAAAAATATACTTAATCCGACATCCAACGAGCAACAAAACACATATATAAAAGATATATCAGTAAACATCAACACATACGCCAACCATCAAGTAATAAATTACAAAAATCTTTATTGCGACCTATCTCCAAAAATTACTAGTCCAATGTGAGAAGAAACCTCTAATTAATTTATCCTCCAAAGATCACCACTAGCGTCCATGCGACTTCACAACAATATCGTCCGATCAAATAATCAACTCGTATATTTAATGTAGCATCTACCGATCAATAATGCACGCATTTCACCACAATAATCTAATTATCTGCATTCACCAAAATATCAATACATGATCATGCCAACGCCTAAATAAGACTTAACTGGAGAGTCGCGCCGGTCTAAGTTATCAAACAATTTTTATAATTAAACATGCATGAGAAGATGCCATGCTCATGACTAATATGCAACATGCATGACTAATATCATAGCACGGTAACAAAAATAACACTAAAGATTTTTACCGCGGCACTAGGCGTGCGAAATATCGCCGGACATCGTCTTCTCGGCACTCGTTTGCATCCGCCGAAGTCGTCGCCGATATCGTGTGTGTCCGCGTCCGGCCTCGTCCATGTCCCGCTCGCATCGCGTGTCGTGCCGCATGAAGATAGTGGGCAGCACTCGCCTCACATCCATGGCGCCGACGCCGTGTCCCCGAGCAACTCCGGGCCATGCGCGCCGACCGAGGCTGCACGGAGTGCTGCGCGTGTGCGTGCATGCACCGGCCGCATGCACGCTCGCTTGCCTCGCGCCTGCGCGCCTCTCCACTCGCATGCTTAGCTCGACCTCATAGCCGCATCACCGCGATGCCGTCGGCAGCTGCAAGGCTGGCACGCGCCACGGGCCTCGCCTCGTCGCCCGGCGATGTCACGCCATGCGCGCCGTCAAGCCCAGCCACCTTCTTGTCGGTGTCACGCCACTCGCCGAGCCGTGAGGTCACGCCTTGCACCCGTTGCCTCCGCCGGCCATGATCGACCACGCCGCGCAGTCGCCATGCCCAGCCTCGGCGATGTCGCTGCTCAGGCCGCACCACACCGCTAGTCGCCGTGCCTCACCGGGCGCCGCGCGCTCGCGGCCGGGCGGCCAATACGTAGCGCCATGCATGCATGCATGCACGCATGGAGTCGCTGCGCCACCATTCTTGTGCTGCACTGCATTGCCGCGATCTTGTCTCCATCGCCAGCTCTTCTTTGCCTCCCTCTCTGCCGCTGCATGTCATGCATGCATACTGGCCGGCCGCTTTGCCTCGACTCCACCGCTGCCCGCTGCTGCGACCACGAGCCGGTGGCCACCATGTGCCGCCGGGGCTCGACCGCCTCCGCCTCGGCCCGCATGCGCCATCGCCACTCGCCCTGACCGCCATGGTGCCTCGCCGGCTCGGCTTCCTTGCTCGCCGTTGCTACCGAGGTGGTGCATGCCACAAGCACGCATCGTCACTTCTCTTCCCCTCTTGCAAAATGCTCAAAAGAGCTTGCATGCGACAACTCATGGTATGGATGGGAAGCTTAGGTGATGGAGATCATGGCTGCATAACATGCATGGAAGGATTTGGTGTTCTTGAAAGGGATTAGAAGGAGAGAAGGTAGAGAAATGGACATGTACTAAAGTTGGAAGTAAACAGATGACTAGAAGTGGTGCTCTCGGCTGAACAAAACGTAGTGGGTGGGATGTGCTCTTGGAAAAAGGAAATTAATTGGAGGGATGGATGGATTGCTGTGGGCTTCGGTTGTGAGAAAAAAAAGTGGTAGAGGCTTTGGTTCTTGGGGAGAGAAGATGACAGTGAGCTTGTTTTCATATTTGAGAAAGCAATGGAGTTCTTTCTGTTGGGGAGAAGAGAGATGGTGTGGTGAGGATGGGATGGTGCTGTTGGGACAAAAGGCAATGAGTGAATACATAAACAAAAGAAGATGGCATGGGTAAAAGGAAAATGGCAGAGGGTGATGTGTTGGTCGGGGTTCAAGAAATTGGGCTTTGCACTTGCTGTGTTTGGCTAGACTTCAAGAAATGGGTAGGGTATTGAGTTGAAATGGTGGGTGTCTTTGCTTGATGATTAAACCAATAGATGTTGGGGTTGGCGGTGAAATGAACAAAGAAAAGAAAGATGGCGGTGGTGTGTGTCTCTCGGTGGGACAAAGGATGGCAAAGACACGCTCTCTCTTGCTGCAACTAGATTTTGTACAAGATCGTTCCTCCTCCTTCTTGCATGCCACGCAAAAGAGCTCGCACTCGAAAACCGATTGGAGAAACAGAACGCCCTCGAGACGACGATCGCAACGCTATAACATGTGTCGCATGATTTTTAGTTTTTGGTTGTGTTTGCGAGGAGGGAAGTTAGGGAAAAGAAATGGATACACAGACGTCTCGCCTGCGGTCGGTGGGACTGAAAAATAGCGGCGGTCTAATGTATGCCCCACGGTATGATTTTTGAAATGCATGTGAAAGCAAGAGACCAAAATAATTTTTCTTTCATTTGTAGTCTCTCGACCAATTAAATTTAATATTGTTTGCTATTATTATTATTATCTTTATACAATTTTTAGACAACTCGATTCGATTTTTAAAGGCAACATTTGAATTAAACATGGGAATTTTTTTTAAAATATTGCCAAATTTTTATTAGATCGCCTACTTAAATATTAATATCCTGATCCTGAAAATCGGGATGTTACAACTTCATCGAGCCCCTACAAATTCAAAAAGCATGGCTGCCAGGAGAGCATTAGGACATCCAATTACCTGGATCTCGTCGATAGGTAATTGGACGTCGCTATGTTCAAAAAGTGACGTGGACATGCAGGCACTTCAACTGGGAAGTGGCTTCATGTATCAGCAACCAACCATTCCTTGATGTCAAGTCACCATAGAACTTAGATCAAGTCCTTGATAACACCAAAGTCCCTGATTTAAGTTCTACTGTGACTTGACATCAAGGAATGGTTGGTTGCTGATACATGAAGCCACTTCCCAGTCGGAGTACCTGCGCGTCCACATCACTTTCTGAACATAGCGACGTCCAATTACCTATCAACGACATCCAGGTAATTTGATGTCCTAACGCTCTCCTGGTAGTCATGCTTTTTGAATTTGCAGGGGCTCGATGAAATTGCCCGTGGCTGTTATCCCTTCCTCCTCATGCTGCGACAACCCCCCCCCCCCAAGTGGCTGAGGGACTACGAACAATATATATATATAATATATGATGCTGGTTTTAAAGGAACAAGCAGCCACTGCTTAGAGAGTTTATAGAGAAGAGATCAGGAATGGAATGGTAGGACGTACCTGGCAAAGGTGAAATGAATGGCGAGAAGCTAGTTGATTGGCAAGAGGCTAGTTGATTACACAGGCAAAGGTAAGATTAAGAAGATTGATTATTGCTCTCAGAAGGCTAATTGCACAAGATTAAAACTTGCTAATATATTCAGACTAGTTCAAGCAAATCAACCAAAATTAACTTATTACACATGAACAAAATTTATCAATATACTATCAATTGTGATGCAGGACAACAAGTATATCAGAATGTATAAATTGCATGCTTGAAACAATACAAGTATATCAGAACACCACACAATACTACTCAAGAACTCATGCCATGTCACACTAGCAGTATCATCCATATCATCACCAACACCATCATATAGCAAAGGGAAGGGAACGAGATAGAGAATAAAGAGAAGTAGTTTACCTCAGTGCGACGCGGCAACGGCAGCAAACACCACCACCAGCACAACCGACATCCATCTCCCCACTATTCATAAATCAACCAAACATCAGAACACCACTCAATTGCACAAGATTAAAACTTGCTAATATATTCAAACTAGTTCAAACGAATCAACCAAAATTAACTTATTACATAGGAACAAAATTTATCAAGATACTATCAACTGTGATGTAGGACAATAAGTATATCAGAATGTATAAATTGCATGCTCAAAACAATACAAGTATATCAGAATACCACTCAATGCTACTCAAGGGCTCATGACACACTAGCAGTATCATCCATATCATCACCAACACCATCACAGAACAAAGGGAAGGGAACGGGATAGAGAATAAAGAGGAGTAGTTTACCTCAGTGCGACACGGCAACGGCGGCAAACACCATCACCAGCACAGCCAACATCCATCTCCCCACTATACATAAATCAACCAAACATCAGAACACCACTCAATGCTCAAGCATAAAAATCAAACCGTAGGAGAGGCAACCAGAGGGAGAGAGGGAGAGCCCCATGCGCAAACCTCAGCCAAAGCAAGCAACCACCAGGAGGAAAGCAGAGAGGGGAAGGTGGCGGCCCGGGAGGGAGAGTAGAGAGGGGAGGTCGGTGGTGCGGGAGCAGAGGGGAGTAGTGTACCTCGATTTGGTGGCATAGATGGCGGGGCGAGCTCGATTCGGCGAGGGAGATGGCAAGGGAGATTCTACGGGGGAGATGGTGGGGCGAGCTCACGGCGGTGGTGAGGTCAAATCGACAGGGGAGGTGTGATGCGGGAGCCCAAAGTCCTGAACCCTAGCACGTGATGGGGAGGGGAACGGGCGAGAATAAGGGTGCTAGGGAGTGACGAGTTAGGGAACAAACCCTAGTGTGCGGGCTGTTATTAATAAAGAGATATCACAGACGGTTCATGTTAAGAACCGTTTGTGAAATTGTTCCAATATAAAACAATTTTTTTACTGGCATGGGGCGTGACATTTTTGGTGTTCTCGGTGCACTAAACAAGTCGTGGATATAATATTTCGTAATAATAAGTAAATTCTAGGGTAATAAGCAGTGAAATTGAAGACGATTGGGATATATTTATTTTTCATCAGTTAGTAATTAATGCCGTCATGTGATTGTATTTAATTTTGTTGGGATCGACAGGTTATATGTATAGAGTGATCGATGCCCGAATGATCATGGTGGATTGACTATCCTTTTTATAAAACAAGGAATAAATTTAGCACGTGAGACGAAGAGACGCATCAGGGAGCTGAAGCGGCATTGATGCGAGCGAAGAGACGCATTGGCGACGACGGCAAATGAAGAAACTTATTGAGGAGTTGAAGCGATATTATCACAAACAGTTATAGTTAAAAACCGTCTGTGAAGTCTACACAGACGGTTCGTGTTTAGAACCGTATGTGAAATATACAATTATCACAGACGGTTCGGTTTAAGAACCATCTATAATACTTCACAGACAGTTTTAGCGCAACTAGTAACACAGACAGTCTCTAAACCAAAACCATCTATGTTTGCATGTAATACAGATGGTTTTGGTCAACCATATGTGATGAGGCGTCAAATATTGGCCTTTTTGCAGTAGTGAGTTGGGTTGCCACTACTGGGCTGGCTTGGCCTTGAGGCTAGCTGGGCCGTGGGTGGCTGTTAGGATGGTTGCGTGTGGGACGGCTGGGCTATGGTAGGAGAGAAGGGAAAGGAGGGGGAGGGTGATGGCAGTTGGGCCAACTCGGGCCATGGGAAGAAGAGAAGAAGAGAGAAGAGGTTAGGCCGACATCTGGGATTATATTTGTATTTCAAAATTTATTTTGGGTTTAAATTTGAAATCCTATTTGCAAATTCAAAATTGATTTGAATTTGAATTCAGATTTGGATTTGATTTCGCACACAGTTAACTTTTAGATTTATTTTCAAATCCAAATTTGATGAAAGGGATTTTTTAACCTTTTAAGTTGCAAGCCAAAGCTTTTGGAAATTTGTAAATGTAAAAAAGTATTTGAAATCCAGGAAATTCATGCTAATTCTAAAAGTTCTAATTTGGGTTGTTACATATAGCAGAGCAGGGTAGTAGGAGATGTGTCGCTACGGGCGTCGGGCCAAACAGGATTTGGGCAAGCCTAGCTACCTCCCTCCATGGACCTTAGCAGGCTTTGGCACTGTGGCCCACCATCTTGAAGACGACCCAGGATGGTCTCCTTCTGAACGAGCGGTGGGGTGGCTACGTCCAGCGTCTTCTCAAGCGATAGGAAGGCTAGTGCTCGGCGGAAGGGGGGTTCCCAGTCAACGGTAGCTCTGGCGAATGCCAGAGTTCACCAGAATAGTGGGTCCGCCCCTAGCCTTGGCCATCCTCGATATTATCTCCTCCTCCTCCTCCTCCTATTTGCTTCTGTTCTTATGGGTTTATTGTGTTTGCTGCATCTTTTTTGACAAAGGAATCACAAAGTTTGAGGGTTGGTTTTGTAGTCTTAGATTAAATTTGGGGTTAATCGGAGATGGTACCGTGCAGGGGCTTCTTTGGTCACTTTGTTAGTGATATGTTCTAGAGGCAATCATAGAAATGATTGTATTGCTACTATGTTTATGAATTTTTGAATAATATGTTAGTTCGTCCCTTGAATGAAATATTATTTATATTAATTAGCAAGTATGTGACTTGTTCGTGAAACTCTCTATTTATGTTTATGATTTCATTCTAAACATCTCTGATCTAATATTATTATATGGGACACTTATGATTTATGGATTAGTTCATGTATTGATTGATGATCATGTTTCACGAATCATGGACATGAGATATCAAATCAATAATGTGGACATATACTGGAGAACATAGTGTTGGATTGACCCGCCTTGAGACACGGCGATAATTGTTATATCCCTAAGTATCATCAGTTGTGACGAGGATCTAATAATCCTCAATTAGTTAAATTATTTATCTGTAATATTCATTATAGATAATGTTTCATACAACCTTTAAAGGTACTCCTCAATATCAATAATAAGGGAGATTATAAATACCATGTAGTCGTAAGCTATTCTACGACCACCTTGTATGGTCGTAGGTCATCCTACTACCACTTTATGGTAGTAAGTTCTTTTATAATCACCTACTGATCGTAAGTTCTACTACGATCATTTTATGGTCGTAAACCTTAGTACGACTAGGTCAACTATGATCACCCTATGGTCGATAAGGACCACATACAAGTGGACCCAATCAACTAGGGACTTCATGCGTTGTGTCTAATTATCCATGACAGTAAATATGTGTCGTTATCCTTTGGTATAACTGTGTGTATTAGTCTCCATCTCTGGCATAACCGCAAGCAGAACATGGGATGTTTCTCTCTAACAGTAACTACTATCAATGTGCATTATTCTTCAACCATTGAGGCGCCTTCTGGTATGGACAACTGACACCCCCTCGGACGCTATATAAGAGATAACGCTGGTGTACAAAAGGGACAACAAGAAGCGACACAAGCAACATAACAAGCAGAAGTCATTAGTTCTAGCATCCAGTGACTTCTTTTTGGTAGTAAACACAATTAATATAAGAACACAAGATTAGGGTTGTTATTCTCTCAGGAGAAGGCTCGAACCTATCCAAATTCTCTGTGTCTCATCCCTGTGTAGTCTCGAGCAAGGAGACCCCCCTCCCCTTTAGCATTCATATCATAAGTTCGATAATAAAACATCGACAAGTTGGTCTCATACATAGTGTATGTGGGATTCTTAGACCTGATGTTGTCATGGTTTCCTACATGGGTTGTCAAACGCTACTCCGTAAATAGATAGTCATAAAGGTAACTTTTGGGTTTACTATGAACCATGAGGAGAAATGTGAGCAGTCAAGATGGAGTTTGCCCCTTATCTTTAACGGGAGAGATATCTCTGGGCCCCTCGATGTGGTTGGATTAAGGAAGTGCATGATCATGCTAAATATGGTTGATGAGTCAACTACAACTAAGTAATCTACAACAAGATCAAGTGAAGGATCGAGACATCACAGGATGGCATGCATCTCACCTTGAGTTCAATCTTGTATCGTGAGGCAAAGATATCAATACATGAGCTTTATAAAGGTTTGTCTGATATGATCTTTATATGTATTTGGGAGTCGCTGTCCTTCTAACCATTACCGATTTGTGGATTGCAAAGGAGTTTCTAGGTCACGGTCAATTATGCATGAACCTACATGGTCACACACTTAATGGATTAGAATAAACTAGTTTGGATTGCATCCATTAGAGACTTAAATCGGATTATAATCTGAGACTTAAATCGGATTATAATCCGTACGTAGTTAAGAGTCCTCATGGGATTCTAATGTAGGGGTCTATTAGGGTCTATTATAAGGGCAAGCGTGAGAGCTTTTGGGATGATGTTGCATCACCCACTAAAACCCTAGCCACCTCATCCCCGAAGGTCCTACCGTGCCCACTGGTGCTAGCACACCCTCGTACGGTGCTCCACCCCTGGACATGTAGATACCATAGAGGTATTTTTGCAATCACTATTGCACTGATTAAGGATGATCCACGACATACGTAAGGACCGCGAGGGGCTGCTGGAGGAGACGATCAACGATCAAGGACATTGGACGATCACTGTACCTCCATTTGGCTACATCGGAGTGGGGACAAGATTTGTTGCTTGTGTTGTCTATCCAAATAATTTCTCTTAAATCATCACTGCTCTCCTTTATGAAAGGATGCCCATTTGCTATGCATAAGTAAAAGAAATATCCTATCAAAAGTTATCCTATATGTCAAATTTGGTGCACTGATCAATATGCATGTGGAATTGTTCCCTTCGGTTGGAGGAACTAGGTGAATTAGGATTGAATCGAGCGAGCACTGTTAGGATCTAAATCGGGTGGCGTTCGTACCATGGTATTGAAACTTCTTCTGAGTTAGCTTTGGATGCAACCATGGTGTTGAAACTTCTTCCGAGTTAGCTTTGGATGCAACACTGGATAACTTGAGATGTGTTTGGTTGAGTCAGCAATGCGCATATGAACAATTAGTCACACTTTATGTCCTTCTGGTGTTGGGATATGGAGATTTTTTTGCCTCAATTGTACATATCGTGATACGAAAGCCTCTGTTTAATCGAATCCACAGTGGAAATTTTGATTGGTATCGTCATATGTGGCCTTCTCTCTTTCTAGCTTCTAGGGTGGCACTGATGTGTTGTCACGTTGATTGGAGCTGTAACATCCCAATTTTTTAGTTTTAAAAATCTTTTGCATAGTTTAGCCCTCTGAAAAATTTCACCAATCTTTGCTGAATTAATAAAGCTTAAATGGGACTTTCAAATATCAAAATGATTTAATGTGATTAATCTGAACATCAATTAATTCCAAAAGTATTTTTATTTGAGTTCTTTGTGCTTGCAAGTATTTTCCATTTTTTTTTTTTTGAAATTTTTCGAGATCATTTGCTATTTTTAATTTGCCTTTCCTGCTATTTTCTAAATTGAAAAATCTATTTAAAATCCGGGAAATCTTCGTGGGCCACTTCCTTTTCTGTGGACCACCTCTCTCTCTCTCTCTCTCTCTCTCTCTCTCTCTCTCTCTCTCTCTCTTCCAGCCCAATCCACCCCGACCCACTCCTGCATGGCTACACCACATCCAACCTCCCTCCTCCCACTTGCTCACCCCGGCCCAGCCGCCACGCTAAACCCTAACGCCGCCCTGGCCCCACCTGTCAGATATCACCGCCACCATGTGGACTCCTCCGTAGTCGACTCGGCCTCGGAGTCTAGGTCAAGCACGTCTCCTAGGGCTATTTAAAGCCTTGAGGGACCCTAGGATGCTCACCCCGAGTCGAGCTACCTCTTTCAACCGAGCCGCCATCTAGTGTTGTGCCGCCACCGTCGTCATCTTCGTCTCTAGCCGAATGACTCCGTCCTTGCCACCGTCATTTCGATGAGCCTCACTACCTCCCACTAGCACCATTAGGACCATCTCGCCGCCCTCGTCGCGAATCTATCGTCGTTGTCGTCGGAGCGCTGCCCTAGCACCTTTGCCGCCGAGCCCGAACCCTAGTCATCGCCTTCCTCTCGTCGTCGGCCGACTTCATCCACCTCTGGCCACCGCACACACACCATCATGTTCATCATCGTCGCCTCTACTGTCGGTGACCATCGGGACCTAAGCGCTGCAGACGCCATCGTCGTCCAGACGCCATCGCCGTCCACCACCTGGCCATCACATCAACGCCGCACCATCATCACCCGTGCTGCATCAGCCCCACGTCGCACCATCACCACGTCACCCCTCCGTCCCATGTGGCTACGACCCGACGATACCTCAGCACCATCTGTCGCCACGCGTGCGCCACATGTGCAGCTACCGCCACCTCAGCCGCCACACAAACTCTAACCCTAGATCTAAACCTGGGTGGATCTAGTCTACCATGAGCCATGCCTATAACATATGGATCCCATGTCAGAGCACTATTATGTGAACCCGTGAACCAATGGACCAAGCCAATGGACTCGATCTATAGAATGTGGATCCCACCTGTCAGTCTCTAATCCTATTTGTGGGAATATATTTAATATTCAAAAATCTTTTCCAGTGGGTCCCACTTGTTAGATTTCTCTCTCTTTTTGTTTTTCCTGAATTTCTCAGTCTACCAACTTCCAAGAGCTCGTTCTTCCTCATACGATCTCCGATTGAGCACATTCAAATCTATAAATTCAAACAAAATCGAGATCTACCTTCCTGTGATTTTTATTTAATTTTTGGAGTTCATTTGTTGCTCTGGTTGGTATTTATTTTTGTTTTCACTTTCTTTGCGAGTAGACATTAATACCAGTAATAAGACTTGTTCCAAGGTAAGTTGTGCTTTGATCATATTACACTCGGTTTTCTAAAATTACTTTGTTTCAAAGTATTGCATGTTAATTCAATTATTAAATTCTTTACTACTTTGGGATTAGCTATGCAACCTATTGATCATGCCCACCTTGATAATTGTATTATCATGATCATTTGTCATCCTAACTTGGTTAATTACTAGTTGGTATTATCATAGCACCAACGTGGGTTGGTTAGCCACGATTAGTATGCTTAGCCATGCAACGGGTCATTGATATCATTTTAATAGAAAATCTATACCTGATTAAGTGATTATGGAATATCTTTGTGATAATTGGTATGACATGTGTTGTCACTTTGTGGAAGCATATGTTGCACTTTAATCAACTAGGGGGGAATATTTAGATTGGGGCAAGTGGAAGTATTAAGTGAACCGGTTGCTTTGTGAAGGAATCTTTGTGAATAGGTTAGTAAATTGGTAGTCTCGTCCTGATCGAATTAAGGGCTTAACTTTGTGCCATTGAACTGAGTCTTACAGTACAACCACATGCTTGGAATGGAACAAACCTAGCTCATTAAGTCATGGAGTCTCAACATTGGCTGCCTCAGATAGTAGGTTAGCTCAGTGATGGGTGGAGATGTGGGATCAGTAATTGAGCCACATTTATGGACGATGCGTCGTTTACATATCCAACAGTGCGTTCTAGGCCAACGAGTTTTGTGATGTTTGGTTACCGGATTAAAGCTCAATAGGTGGGTCATTGTTGAGATGTTTCTGAAAGGCTTTATTATGATTGGTGCTCGCTACACTGGTTATGTCTTGTGGGTAAAGTGTACAACATCGGCAGAGTGTTAACAATCTATTCGAATAGTTATGTCCGTAGTCATGGACATGCTCAGAGATTTCACATGAGGAGTAGACTTTCGTAAAACAATTGGGAGGATGGCTGTGTGAAAGAATTGATTAGACTAAGTGATCTTTGTGAAATACTTGTTAAATTATTATTGTTATTTGTTTTAAATTACGCTTTCAATCTATTATTCATATTCAATTGCAAGTGTTGCTTTTGCAAAATAATCATAAAAGTCATATACTTTGGATTAAGCCATCATCTATAATTGTATTTTGTAGTACAACTTCTTGAGTACTTGAAGTACTCATACTTGCTACAATCATCATTCAGCTGAAGTGGATGAGTCTTCGCCTGCCTTCGAGGAGGTTGATCATTAGGCCTTGTTCATAGTCGGATGTCTGTAGCAAGTCGATGGGTTCCCGCCAGAGTTGCCTTTGTTCCGATGCTGCTACTTTACTTAGTTTGTGACTTAATAATTATAGACTCGGCCATAAGCTCACAACTATTATTTACTATTTAAATTAGTCGTTTATCTTATATTCGTTTTGTGTGGAATGATATTCATCTATGTTGAAACTGTGAGCACTAGCGTGATTTTGGACTAGTGTAATAAACACAGAGGGTCCAGATTTGCATATTTGGGCCCCGATAGGAGCGCAATAACTTTCGCATTAATTACATATGGTGAAGATGAGGTGTTGCCAGTGCGCATGGTGAGAAGCTCAGAGGCGTGACAGCGAGGCGGTAGCGTCGTTCGGATCTCGACATGCTGAGACAGGGTATGCTCTTGCGAAGAAAGAGGCGACGGCGTGGAAGGCGACTTCGGCGTGGGCGGTTGGCGAGTTGGGCTAGCGTGGCGCAGGCTGCGGCCTAGGTGGGAGTAGGCCAGACGAGATGCTTGGGCCGAGGCAAGCAGACCGGTGCAAGGAGCATGTAAGCCAAAGCCCACGAGGCTGGCGGTACGCAGAGGAAGTGGGCCGGGGAGATGAGTCAGCCCAAAAGGGTTTTAGATTTTCATTTTTAATATTTTGATTTTGGGAAAATAAAAAGAAGATTTCGAGAGAAATAAATCTAAGAAAAGCAAATAAACAGTAGAAAAACTAGGAAAAACGGGGAAAATACCATAAAATTAGGCAAAAAAAATTGTCAGGTAATTAATCGCATATAAGATATTTTTAAAAAAATAAGGGTAAAAATGCTATGTTGTGGAAGGGTTATCTGTACCATATCACCTACACTATTTCTCAAAGATTGCTTTCTGTACTTAAACAAAGTGGAGTGTGCTACACTTCACGTTTGTGTGTGATACCAGTTTAAATGAAGCATGCACTTTACATATGTAATCAAAAAACATGAACACATGTAAGGTGCCTGGATCTTTCTTTCTTTTTCTTGACTCAGACAGCATTGGTTCTACATTATACTAGGTGGTCAGGCGCGCTACACCGCATTTTCCATAGAACATAGGATGTTTGGTCACGGTTTGTAGGGTGCTTAATATAGCATAATGTAATTCCATATGCCAATGGACAACCAACCACCCAATAGGACAGGCCATATGTTGGTAGACCACTGTACAACGCAAGGGAAACCCAGCCCAATGCAAACAAAGCAGAAACGCTGAGCCACCCACCACGACCACCAAACGGAAGACCTAGTGACAGGTGATTCGAGGACTTTACGCATGGAATTGCCCTGAGGCCACCATCCCTAGCGGGTTTGGACCAAAAGAGATTTTTGTCCAACAGCCACAAGATCATAGGTGATATACCATCCATGGAAGTAAATATTGGTGGAACATTACCACTAAAAGGTGTCAACGCTATAGGAAAGAGTTTCCAGAACAACATCACAAGAAATTGTTGAATAGAAAATATGGCACATTACCTTTGCATGAATATAATTTGAGATAATCTGATGGATAGAAGCTTCCATGTAGTTGTTGGCATGCTGAAAGCCTAAGCATCATTAGGTGTATTCTGCAATATTGTTGGGAAGTGTACTTCAATTCATATACTTGGAAGTCTCTTCCACTTCGTCCCTGAGCCGCCTACTAGTGAAGGCTCTGGTGATAGTAATTGGACTAGTGCTGCCAATAAGAGGTCACAATGAGGAATCATACAAAAAGAAAGATAAATGATGATGAATAACAATTTCCTGATATTAACATCACACATGGATGTTGATGTAACCTACAGAGGAAAAGGATTGTTTCAAGGTTTTGAAGCCTATGTGGATAGGCTCATCAAAAATGGACATGGAAAGGGAAAGGTAAATATAAGTTGAATAATAGATGCTAGGGTGACAAACCCACGGTATTACAACATGTGTGTTATTTGTTTACTTCCGTATGCAAGCCTACCTATCAGCAAGAAAACAGAAGTAAATATATCTAACCAACACGAACATGCAAGTATTCATATGGCAACTACACTTAAACTGTAACCTTTAGAGCTAAAGCACAAACAAATTCTCACAACAACCATGGCCACATGATCATATGAACAAAATTACTAACATGTTAACACGAAGTAACTCTTAAAGTTTGAGGCTCATCAAGTTTAATCACGACCATATTACCATAATGGAGAGGTAAAGCCAAACAACTGCATATTTTAATTTGCCTAATAGATGGCAGAATAATAGAAAGAGCAATCATGAATAAAGTTGTCCTAACACCGAACTAAGGCAGAAGAATCAAACATTCCTGCAATAGCATCCTCTAGTTTGTACCACTACTCAAAATAAGAAATGTTGGAAAGTAGAGATCCTGTAAGGAACGGCAAAGATCAACAGTAAATCCATAATTGAATCTAATCCTGCTTCAGCACCCAGTCAATTGCTTAACCCAACAGGATCCTAAAGTAATTATAGGATGCATGTTTGGTTCAGATGAGTAAAGCCTTGTCATTTGATACTTCACATATGGAAAGACTCAAAAAACCAAACTTCATACATAGGTAGACCAAAAAGGAGATACTGGGGTATCATGAACCATCGAACTCGAGCAACCTTGCTCTTTTGAGGATCTAATGAGATATCTCTAGACTGCTAATAGGAATGGATGATATCTTTGACCTTCTGCACATGAAACTCTGAAGGATCAGGGGAACATTTTTTCTACAAACAACGAATAAGAAAACTACAATGTGACCCAACGACAGAGACAAGGGGGGTGCGACCAGTGGCCTGGCCCTCCCCAAGGAATTCGTGAACCTCCAATTAGGATGCAATATTTAGTAGATAGTGGATCATTTCAGTTAACTTAATTGGTAAATAAAAAGCCCAATAAATCTCAAAACACTAACTCACAACTAATGATCGGCTGGCTACCCTCGATGAAACGAACAACTCTGCAGTTGTTGTTTCATCAATCTCCTATATTCCATTCCCATCTAGGTCTTGGCGTTTTGCGTTATTGGCAATTGGGCACGATCTAGGAAGTTTTCAATTTCCGACGTCGTGACCGCTCGGTGAGCAACAAGAAGCATAGGATGGCAATATTTATAAGTTATTTTTGTGTAAACCATGAATCTAACAAATCTTATATAAATTGCAGGTATGTTGATGTGACTAAATCTCACAACAAGCATGATAATACTGACACTCATCACCATTATAAAATGGATGTCTTTAATATCACAATAGATCAATAGTTGCACAAGATGAATGAAAGATTTGGTGTACAATCAATGGAACTTTTAGCACTAAGTGTATCCTTGGATCCAAGAGTTCCCTCTTTCAACATGTTAGATATACGTATTCCAATGGAGAAGTTATATCCTGCATATTTTTCTAGCCAAGAGAGAGCTCAGCTGGAATATCAACTACCATGTTACCAGCCTGATGCATGTAGCCATCCTGATCTAAAGAGTTTGTCCTTGCTTGCCGATTTGACAAATGGATTAGTTAATAATGGTAAAGCCTATGTTTATCCAATGGTTAATAAATTGCTAAGGTTAGTGCTAACTCTTCCTGTGTCAACTGTAACCACTAAGCGAGCATTTTTAGCTATATATGAAACTCATCAAGACCCGTCTTCAAAATAAAATGGGAGATGGCTTCCTTCGAGATTCCATGGTGGCCTATATCGAGAAACAAATTGTACAGAAGTTCAGTTTTGATGAAATTATTAATATATATGATCTTCTCGGTAGCCGTGGGGGCAAATTTAAGTTAATAGAGACATAATTTATTTTGTATTCGGTAAACAAGAAAACACAGTACTATGGTTGTTAGTCACAATAGTCATGTTGGAGTCTAAAGATATTGTTATGTGCACTTTGTTTTTCTAATTACTTGGCCCTCTCCATTTGCAATTCCTGGTTCTACCACTATTGTGACCTATCTATCTCATACAAAACAAAGTGGAAACTGTGAAGCAATTACCTATAAGAACAACATGAAAAGGAAGGTAAACGATGTCGTATGTAATATGTGACAACCTTTAGGTTGCAACCACATCTGCTTCAAGCATGAGTCCATGGTCAAGAGGCAACCTATTAGCACAAGGCCAACAAACCAACATTAGTTAGGGGAAATAAAATCAAAGAAATGAGTTCAAAGATGAACCGGGCGTGCTCGTCACCTTGGTGTCGATCTTCATGGACTGCCTCGATAGCATCTCCTTCACTTGGGTCTCTCAACACAAGAAGAAACCGAAAAAGATCGGGAACCCAAAAATTCAAAACAAAAAAAAAACACATGCAAAACAGAAAAGAAACCAAGATTAAGCAGCGAGAAAAATCAAAGAGATTACCTCAAAGATGAAGCACTCTTGCTCGTTGGCCTTGTTGGTGATCTTGACTGCCATCTTGGACAACATGTCCTTCGTCTGGTCCCTCTGCACATGAAGAAACCCCAAAAGATCAGGAACAAAAAAATCAAAACAAAAGGCACAAAGAAACACCCTCAGACATATAGGTAGTCAGAGCGCACTATCCAGACTTTGGAGGACTTATTGAGGTCTTGTGTTTTGTCTTGGAAGGGTAGTTGGGAGGATCAGTTGCTACTTGCATAGTTTGCTTACAACAACAACTACTATTCCAGTATTAGAGTCACATCATTCGAGATTCTGTATGGACAAAAGTGCATATCACCACTTTGTTGGGATGCAGTAGGTGAGAAGGTAGTTTTGGGTCCGGATTGGATTCAGAAGACCGTTGAGCGCATGGCCATGGTGAGGCAGAATCTGCTGATAGCTTAGAGCTGGCAGAAAAGCTATGCAGATGTGAGGAGATGTGACTTGGAGTTTGCGGTGGGTGATCAAGTACTCTTGAGAGTGTCTCCCACCAAAGGCATTGTCCGGTTTGGTACCAAAGGGAAGCTTAGCCCGAGGTACGTTTTCCTGTTCCCGATTATTGCAAGAATTGGGAAGTTGGCTTACCGCTTGGACCTTCCTGAGTCCATACACGATCATAATGTGTTTCATGTCTCGATGTTGAGAAAGTTCATGAGAGACCTAGAGCATGAGATTTTGTTGGAGCCGTTAACCATCGAGCAAGACCTCACCATTGAGTCACATCTGGTGCGTAGTTTGGAGAGGTCGGAGCGAGTGTTGAGGCACAAGATGTTGGTATACATCAAGGTGTTGTGGATGCATCAGTCTAAGAGAGACATCTTGGGAGTTAAAGTCTTGCATGCGTGAGCAATATGCAGAGTTGTTCACGTCGGGTACATGTTGATTGTTGTTTAATTTCAGTTGTGGTTTTTCTTTCGAGTAGAACGTCGAGTAGGATTCGGGTCGAATTCTGTTTAAGGTGGGTAAAATGTAATACCCCATTTAATTAAAATAAAAGGAGATTAATTTAATAGAAAAGGTTTAGGGGAGAGAGAATTAGAGGGGTTGTGGGCCACTGGCCCAAGGCCCAAAGTCGATTTCGTTTGGGTTTCGGTTTGAAGAAGAAACTGGTTTGCTACCCATATAAGAAGAGCGGGAGGGGCCGACTGCCCCCCCCCCAAACCCTAGCCTCATGTGCCCTGCCTTTTGCAGCGCCAAGTCTCCTCCTGCCGCACACCGCCCAAGCCTAGTGCCAACTTTGCTATCTAGCTACGCCACGTAACTAGTCCTTACGCATGCATGTTCCTTGGGCCTCTTGAATAGTTGCTTGCTACATGTCGTCCGAGCGTTAGTGATCCCGCATGTACTCTGATCGGCGATGCATGCGTTAATTGTTGCATGCATATTGGGATTGTCTGTGGCATTGCTGATCAAGGAGAAGGAAGCAAGAAGCAAGGGAGAAAAAGAAAAGGAAGGAAGAAGAAGAGAGGATTTTTGTGGAGTTTCCGTGATCCGCCATGATCTTCAATGGTAACGCCTATTAATCCCTAGTGATTTACTTGAGTTTGAGCAAGCCGATTTAGTCACTAGTACCGACGGCCTTTGTCCGTCAGATCGTGCCAGGTCATTTTTCAGTTTTTGCGCAGCGTGGCATCACCGCTAGGTCACTTGTGTGGGTCCCGTCTTTCTTCATTAGTTCGTAAGGGTGTTCTTGGGCGTGTTCTGTTGACACGCCCATGTTTTGTCGAGGTTGTGGTGGGCAAGCAGCTCTGACTTCCTTATCATTCTAGTGAGTCCTTGTCTTCTCGCCCTTTGACTTAGTTCATTCAGATGTATGGGGACCTGCACCTATTATCTCTAAAGGTGGGCATAAATTTTATGTGATCTTCATTGATGATTATTCCCGTTTTACATGGATTTTTCCTATGTCTAATCGTGGTCAGTTTCTTGCGATCTATCGTAGCTTTGCAACGATGGTTCGATTTGATTCTCCCATCCGCATTCATTTTGTGAACGCGCTTTTAGACAATTTCTTTCGAAAGGCACTCTTTAGATCTTCTTGTCCCGGTGCCCATGCTCAGAATGGGGTTGCTGAGCGCAAACATCGTCATCTGATTGAGACTGCCCGCACTCTTCTTCTTGCCTCTCACGTTCCACCACGCTCGGGAGGAAAGTTTAATTTTCAGAGATTCAGCTCCTCCTGTTTCCACCGTTGAGTCGATTTTGTGGTTGTCTCTTTCGACTCTTCACCCATTTCTCCACTATCATGTCTTAGCATGCATCGTGGCATTTCAAGGGAGAAAAAGAAAAGGAAGGAAGGAAGAAGAAGAGAGGAAAAGAGAGGATTTTTGTGGAGTTTTCGTGATCCGCCATGATCTTCAATGGTAACGTCTATTAATCCCTAGGATTTCAAGGTCTTAGTTCGTCAAGGCTAGATACAGAACCTTACAGGGGTGATTCGGGATATTTAGGCTCAGATTCAGATGTTGGTCTAATTAGACAAACGTTAGATAATCTCGTTAGCTTTCTAGAAAGGTCTAGGTTATTAGAATCGGAGTAGTGAACGAAAAGATACGACCTCGGGAAGGTCACTGTCTAGAATTTGAACGTAGCTGGCAGACGTCGTGTAAGTGGGTTGGTTTCATATAATAGATGGAAAAATTAAAATATGATAACAACTTGAACAATTTAGGAAATTTTGTGTAGTTTTCGAAACTGATATCGTTCATTATTTTTCAAGTTTTAGAATTAAAGATATAAAATTGTGAAGCGGACTGTCTTGACAGGTTATGGGACGGTCTTCAGGGAAAAAACGGAACATAAAACGGTAGAATCAGAGGTTCGTTATAACTAGAAAGTTGTAAGTTTTTTCGTGGGGATTTTAGAAAATCTTGGTTAGTTGAATTTAGAGTTCTGTATGAATAAGTTAAAGCTATTTTACTACTGGTACAACGGGTAATACGTCCGTAGTTTTGGGTTAATTGGATTAGTTTGGCGTAGACGTGCAAAGACGATAAGTGTAAAGTATGAGTGTTGTGATATTGTGATTTTGAGTTGTGTCTTTCCATGTTTGTCCAGGGAGTGTGGCCTCTAGTGCTTTACCGCTACTTCGCTATCCAACTCCAAGGGGATAAAGAGACAAATGCATAGTTGATAGTGGTCAATGGTTGACCGTTGTATTCTTTATTACTTATTACCTTTATATTGCTTATAATTTTATTTTATTTAATTGCAAACAATGTGAATGATCATGATATTAATCATATTGGTGAATTTGATAATGTTGGATGATGGTAATTATTGATGAATTTATGTTAAGATGAACATTCATAAGCATCATTGCATAAGAAAAGGTGATTATGGTAATCACATATCTACCTTATTGGTAGAGACTCCACGAGAGTGGAGGAGGTCCCCGATCCTTTTGGAGGATGGGCTTGAGAGTGAACATTGTCACGACTGTTCACTCACACTATACCAGTATACACGAAATAAGTGCATGTGGGCATGTAGCGTAGGGATGCATTGAATGAAAAGAGAATTTGATGATTGAGTATGAGAATAAAGAAAAGAAACCAGTTGATATTGATTATAATATGGTTTACAGTTGATTAATCATTGCTTATTGTTTATTATTGTGTTTGATATTCGTGGATTCACTCTTACTCTATTGTTGTTTTTAAGTGACCATTGACGAGATTGCACATAGGAAGGGCTAGCGCACTTGGAACCACGTCATACATTCAATTACATTAAATATTGGCCATGAGACACTTTGTTAGCGTGATGATTTATAATTAGGATTTGATATTATTATTTAGCCTTAGTTGATAGGTTAGAGTTGATTATTCATTCAATAGACTTGATTTGATTGGTTTTGCTTTGATCTTGATTTACTATATTGACATGCTTCCTATGAATTAATTATTCATGCTTGTCGTATCGTTATGCTTGTGTTAATGTGACCTATGGACAGGTTTTATCATTAATATATTTGTTGTAATTTACTGATAATTGATGTCAAAATTGATAGATAGTGTAGTTTAGTAGTATTCTGGACTCCGTGTTGGAGTAGCATAGGTCACGGCTAGAGCGAGCACATGAGCTAAGGGTGAGGGAGGAAGTGGAGGAGGCGGGTGCAGGGGCAGTTCAGCGACGACGCGAGCTGAGGATGGGGCGGAGGCAGCAAGAAGACAGAGAAGGAGATTGGGAGGGGGAAGAAAAGGGCGGTGTGGTCGTGTGGTGTGGGGGCTCGAGCTGACTCAGTCTTGGAGGAGTGGGCATCCCAAATCGATCTGGACCGCTCGTTTGCTGATCTCGCGATCCCATGGCTGTCCAAGCGTTCGATCTCATGCCACAGCAACCGGCCCACGAAGGGCAGCTGCCGTGCAGAGACGCGTTGGTGACCGACCCACGCGACCGAAGTGTTGGGAAACCATGGGCCTGACCCTGTAGTTGGCCCATTAGTGGGCGCCCCATCCAAAACCCTAGCAGGGTCGTAGCTTATAAATAGAGGGTGTTATTCATTGTAAAGGATTGATCGATGGATGAAGAAATAAAGAGAAGCAAGATGTCCCCCTACATCTCTGTGTTCAATCTCTTATTCTGTTCCTGTGTTCATGCATTGTTCTTACGATTCGAGTTTATCTACGAGGTAATCGCTTGATCGACTCGCCGGCGGTTACTCAACACGTTATCGCGACGATCGACTATCCTCGCATCGAAAGGTAACCGCCGATGAACGACACTCGTAGATTGAATCGCTTTCTAGATTTCTTTAATTTCGCAAATTTGGCTTTCTAGATTGGTTTCCACGTGCAAATCCGCTCTAATCTACCGCGAGCCGACTTGAAGTCGCCGCCAAGCCGATCGGTGGATTGCATGAAAGAGTAGATGATGATTGTACCGTAGATAGTATATGCAATCGCATGAAAGGCACCATGTGCACGCACCGCCGCAGCGGTCACTACCTCGCGATACTTACACGGCCGGCATAGTCCGCCATCACGTACCGCCACGGAGGCAACGACAGTGCCACGCCGCTAGCACCCGGCGAGCACGCACATGACGACATGAAGCCGCGCCTCCGTTGCAATCTTGTACCGCATTACACCACATTACATTACATTGCATGAACAATTAAAAAAAATCGGCCGGCGCGGCCCCGTACGGCCGTACCACCCGCATGTGGCGGCACCGTCACCACCGCCCGTAGCGGCGCCTCCCCGGACGTTGCCTCACTGCATGAGGCTGTCGCACCCGACCACCCATCGTCGGCCCGTCGCCCGCGCTCGCATGCGTGCCCCGCACCACTTGCGCCGCCGCGCCATCGCGACGGCGGCCTCCCGGCCGCGCACGCCGCCGTAGCGGCCGCCCGCTGCCGCCGCTCGGCGGTCTCCCGCGCAGCGCCGCCGCCGCAGCGGCCACGCCACCGTTTCATCCGCCTGCATGGCCGGCGACCGGACGCATCACTCAAAAAATGAAAAAGAAGAAAGGGGGCGCGCCGCCTTCCGAGCGAGCCGGCCGCGATGGCTCGGCCGACGCGCTTTCCGGAACCGGACGCCTGGCACCGGCCGAGCCGCCTTATAAGCGGCGCCTCGGCGGCGATCTCCGCTGGCGCCGCCACCCGCCGCCCGTAGTAGCCACCTCAGCCGCCACCGCTCCAGCTCGGAGCCGCCGCCCGCAGCGCCGCCTCCCATGACGCGCCGCCGCAATAACATGCACAGGGGTAGGGGGAACCCTACCCCGTCGGTCCTCCCCTTTGGAAGCAGCCTAGTGGGCCGGCCCTTTGTGGGCCGGGAAAGATGAATGGGCCAGGCGATGTGGCCCAAAAAGGGGGGCCCGGTCGGAATTCCGGAAAAAAGAGAGAAAAAAAAAACCCTTCGGGATTCTGAAAATTCCGAGGACCTTTACGCAAATAATGGAATTTTCGCAGAAAGGGCCCTCATCATTCTAAAAATCATGAGAATTTATTCGCGAATAAGGAATTTTGCGAAACCCCCCAGAATTACTGAAAATTGCTTGCAAATTCTTCTCAGAACTGAAATTTCACGTTTTAACCTCTAAAACTTGCAGTTTTCGCCGAAAAATCACTTTTCTAGCAGAAAAGGGCCTTGGGAATCTAATTTTTTGCATATTTTTGAACTTTGAAGCATATTTATTCTTGTTATTGTTATTTCTATGCAATTTATTTATGGTATTTACTGTTTTGATTATCTGTGATTGTTTATATTACTTTTAATCACTGAAAATAGCAGTAAATCATGAAAATGCATAGAAAAATACGGGATCACGAACCGGAAGTTCGAATAGCATTATGAGAATTTTGCAACCATTTCACGCAAATTACCAGCAGTAATCTTATGAATTTTGGCATGAATATGAAGATGACTGGCATCACGAATCAGGAATTCGAAGAACTGACCCAGCATGGCCAGATTTTGTATAAAAATTTGTATCAGTCTTCAATTCTGTGATAATGTAATCACATATGAGTAGAAGATTGAGAAGACTCTTTACCTTTCACCCGAACGCGGTGCAATCCGCAAGCAACTATCGTCAAGACGGCTACATGAAGTATGCCGAATTAATTGAAATCATGCAAGTTGCAGAAACTCATGATGATGTTCTAAGAAAGAACTACATCTCGCAGCCACCTAATAGCAATGTTAGCCATAAAGCCACTGCTAGCAGCTACAAGGTGATAAAGCCTCTCACGAATGAGATGAGCAAGAAGGGTAAGGTAGTGCGTCGTACGTTATTGATGCTTTCCAGTCTAAGAAAAAGGGCAAATGATAGCATGAGGCACACCTCGCCATTGCAGGCACAGATGATTCACATCCATTAGTTGCACTGATGAATGTGGACAGCCCAGTAGCAGCCCCCATCATCCCTCCTTTGGACATCGCAGCGGCCACAGCCGTAGCTGCCCAAAAGGAGAAGATCGCGCATGGAGCCGATTGAGGCAGAAGTTCCTGAATACTTCGTCTATTAGATCTAGTGCACGCATTGCACTCGAATCTTTTATAGTAACATGTAGTTTGTAATTGAAGCAGAATTTCGAATTATTGAATAATGATTGCAAGCTCTAGCAGAGCAAAGCATTAAATTCTTATTATGAGTCCTGTAAGGCTTATTTTTCTGTCTTTATAATAGTAAGTTATGTTCTGATATTTGAAGTATTTTATTTATGTGTTGCTTGCTTTTTGCTACATATTAATAAAGTACATTATATTAGAACGCGTGTGGCGCCCTATGGAGGAAGTGTGCTTAGCAGGTAGCGGCACAACGAATACCATCATGAGAGAAATGGAAATTTTTCCAATCAATCAGCAAGAATGCTGGTAGTCTTACGACAATCGCAGGCAGCGATACTTGTATAATAGGCTCAGGAAGGGTCATAATTATACTCCCAATTGGCAAAACTTTGGTCATTGAAGAAGACTTGTTGTACCCAGAATCGACTAGAACTCTCAAGGATATTTGCATTAACAGTTTCCATGTAGAGACTGAAGAAGAGTATGGTACAGAATACCTGCTCACTACAAAGCATGAAGAAAGTGAAAATAGCATTAGAATATCTTCCTTCATATGAAACTAGGCTATACTACACTAATATTAAGGCACCTGCAGCCTGTACTGTCCTGAAAACCGTATTTAGAAGCTCTAAACTTATCTATCTCTGGGATAATAGATTATGCCGCCTAGATCTTAGGATAATGAGAGATATAATTAACAATTCACAGGGACATAATATGAATATAAAGAATTTCCCGAATCTGGAAGATTTTGTGTGCCCCGCATGTGCCACCGGGAAATTAATTATTAGACCTTTTGCTCTGAAAGCGAAGGATGAAGTCCCTGCATTTCTGGACCGTATCTAGGGAGACTTTTGCGGTCCTATACAGCCCCTGTAAGGGTCATTTAGGTATTTAATGGTGCTCATCGATGCTTCCTCGGAATGATCGCACGTATATTTATTGTCTATGAGAAACCATGCTTTTGCAAAGCTAAATCTCGCAGATAATTAACAATTGAAAAAATATTTTCCCTGATCATCATGTGAAGTCCATCTGAATGGACAACGCCGGAGAATGTACTCCGAAGGCATCTGATGATTATTGTATGAAAATGGGAATTAAAGTTGAGCATTCTATACCGCACATCCGCACCCAGAATGGACTAGCAGAACTTTGAAGAATTGTAATTTACCAACTATATGTTAGGGACACGCAATTCCGCTGAATGACTCTCATCAATTTTAGACCGTCGGCCTATAACATCCATCCAACTATGCAACTAGCGCAAGGGTCAGCACTGAAAACTTCTCATCTTCACAGGTTTGGTTGCAAGGGTTATATACCTATACCACCACCGCAGCGAACTGCAATGGGTCTTCTCCGAAAGTCTGGGATATACGTTGGTTATGAGACAGCATCCATAATCAAGTATTTGGACCATATGACTGGAGATTTGTATAATATCCGATTCGCTGATAGTACATTAGATGAGGTTAGTTCCCGTCATTAGGGGGAGGAAATCTACCCTTGATAATAATGTCGGGAAACAATTGAAGTCTACAAGACAATTGAAGTCCAGAAGATAATTGAAATCTATTCATATGACCTGCGCACTAGTGAAGCAAATAGAGAAGTCCAGAAGATAATTGCAGTCCAGAAGATAATTGAATTGAAGTCTAGAAGACAATTGAAGTCCAGAAGATAATTGATTTGCAAGCATTAGCGAATCAACTGCCAGACCACTTTAATGATTTGAAGAGCGTGACCAAGTCGCATTTGCCTGCAAGTAATGCACCAGAGAGGGTTGAAATACCAATGAAGGTATCCCTAATCCCGTCCAGATGCCTCAGAATAAAAGGACGAGAACTCCGGCCCCTCGAATCCGAAGTAACCGGGGACGCCTGGTGAAAAAGGACAAGAGGGACTTGACACAGCCGATCAATGAAGTGCCCCAGAACCAGAAGGGGAGCCAGTTGAGACCTGACATCAGGTATGGAACCTTCAGGAAAGGCATACCAGAATTGAACATCCCCATGAAGGGAGACATCAGCATGGATGTATGTGCACATATTGGAGCTGAAAAACTAAAGGGACTTGCCCCGCAATTGGAAGCAGCGGTGAGCAAGTAGAAGCATTAGAAGAATCGCCCCTTGAAGAAATAACTATAAACTTTATGACCTCGGAAGAATCTTTGAATATGACAACAGCCAATGTCGATATTTACTTTGCAAAGAAACTTGCCACAATCATCAATCTTGATTTGAGCTCGCATCGTCATTAATGAAAGAAAAGATCGATTGAGAAGATTGAGAGAAGGCAATAGAAACTGAATTATTCTCTCGAATAAAAGAAAGACGCGTTTGGGCACAGTAGTCGCACGTCTCCCTTGTGCACCCGTAGGGTATAAGTGGGTATTTGTTCGAAAGAGAAATGAAAAGAAGCAAGACTCGTTGTACAAGGTTTCACAGGACATCCAGAAGATGATTATGAAGAAACCTATTCCCCGGTCATGGGCGGAACTCCCTTTAGAAATTTATCTCAATGGCAGTGAACTTGAAGTTAGAAGTATATTAGATGGATGGGGTACCGGCATACCTTTATGAAATATTGGAATCGGATATTTATATGAAGATACCTGAAAGTATCACTGTCCCGAATCAAAACAGAGCAAATAGAAATATGTACAGTGTGAAACTCAGAAAGTCATTGTACGAACCTAAGCAATCAGGCAGAATGTGGTATAATCGCTTGAAGCGACTTTCTATGCATGAAAGGCTACACGAACAATGAGAATAATCTTTGCGTATTTATATGATGATCCCAGAATGGATTTTGTATAATCTTAGAGTTTGAAGATGAACTGAATATCATTGGAACCCTAAAGGATATTAGGAAATCAAGCTCTTACCTAGAGTCGGAGTTCGAAATAAAAGATTTGGGTAAAACCAAATATTGCCTAGGCTTGGAGCTTGAGCATGTCCCTGAAGGAATATTAGTACATCAGTCAACCTACACTCAGAAGGTGTCAGAAAGGTTCGACTTTGCAAAGGCATACCCTTTGAAAATGCCAATGGTCGGGAGACCTTTGCAGCAAGACAAAGACCCGTACAGACCTAAAGAAGAGGGGGAGGAAGTCCTGGGACCGAAATTCCCACACTGAAGTGCAATAGAAGCACTAATGTATTTGGCAAACTGTACTAGAGCGGACATTGTATTTGTCGTGATCCTACTAGTAAGGTATAGTACAGAACCTACCAAAAGCATTGGCAGGGAATAAAGGACATCTTCCGATACATCTAAGGAAGCAAAGAACTTAGTCTGTTCTACAGGAAGAACAAAAACTTAACTATGAATGATAATGCAGATAACGGGTACTTGTAGGACCCGCATACAGCCAAATAGCAAACAGGCTATGTATTCCTATGTGGTGGAACCGTAATTCCATAAAAATCGTCTAAGCAGAGTCTTGTACCGATTTTGACGAACCACTCGGAAATAATAGCACTACACGAGGCCTCACGAGAATATGCTTGGCTTCGGCGGATGATTCACCATATCCAGCAGTCATGTGGATTAAATGCTGCACTAACCCCCACTATTATCTATGAAGATAAATGCAGCTTGTGTTGCACAAGTACAGATGGGTTATGTGAAGAATCCTCTCACAAAGCATATCAACCCTAAGTTCTTATATGCTCATGAATTGCAAAAGATGAACGTATTTAAAGTACTGCATACTAAGTCATGTGAGAAGCTTGCAGATTTATTCACTAAGTCACTTCCAGCGTCTAACTTTGAAAGATGCATATGTGAATTGGAATGATGAGATTTAGAGAAGTGCAGAATTCAGGGGGAGAACCTTCACGAACTCATTATTAAAGCTTGATCATGAAGATCGAGTACCCAAAGAATAAATCCAGGAGATTAAATGAAATTGGGTGGATTGTACTCTTTTTCCCTTGACGAGTTTTCCTGAAGTTTCTCGGCCAAAGTTTTTAATAAGGCAATTCGTGCATCACAGCAGAACGTGTATCATATACTCTTTCTCCAAATTTTTCTCACTGGATTTTTATGGAGTTTTGACGAAACATGGACATGAAGGATGGGTGCCCAAGGGGGAGTGTTGGGAAACCATGGGCCTAACCCTGCAGTCGGCCCATTAGTGGGCGCCCCATCCAAAACCCTAGCAGGGTCGTAGCTTATAAATAGGGGGTACTATTCATTGTAAAGGATTGATCGATGGATGAAGAAATAAAGATAAGTGAGACGTCCCCCTACATCTCTGTGTTCAATCTCTTATTCTGTTTCTGTGTTCATGCATTGTTCTTACGATTCCGAGTTTATCTACGAGGTAATCGTTCGGACTGAACTCGCCAGCGACGGTTACTCAACACGAAGCACCGTCTGACCGGGTGGAGGCTCCGTGCACGGTGTTCCCTCGCCGAACGGAAGAAACGGAAACACGACGCGCTCGTGAGAACGCCATTCCCCGCGAGTTTGGACCAGGGAGAGATCCCCTAATTTTGTTTTCCATCAAAAGGCTTTGCAGAAAGAAAGAAAATGACTCGCCGAAAAAAGGAGAAGAGGTATAATCATTAGGAGCACGATTACTTACCCATCCTAACGAATTGAAAAATCTGAATTCCAAGTGCCTCCCAATCCTACTTACTATACTTGTATACCAGTGGGCAACAAAGTCTCGATTGCCAGCATACATGCTGTCCGTTGGAGCAGTGCTAGCTCATTGGAACCCTTGGAACCTACTTACCAAAGAGCTCTGCAAACAGTAGAGGATATATACACACTGGTGGAGACTACTGCACTGCTACCCCATTTTCTTTGGAAATTGATTGGATGTATATAGTCAGCTAAGCTTTATTGTACATGAATGCGTAGCTACACTCTAGTACTAGTACAATAAATCACACAGTACTTATTTACTACACAAGCTTTTGGGAAGCCGTAGGACCCAAATTTTCTCTTTGTTGTAGGGACGGCAGCGTCAGCTTCAGCTTCCTTGTTTAGAGGGATTCCTCTTGCCAACACAGGGTTCACCTCCATTGTGGGCCTGTTCCCAGGGAAGCCCCAAGATCCCCACCGGGGAGTTGGCAGGGAACGAATTAACTAGAATAAAACCGAGGTGATATCATAAATTTATCGTATGTTTATGTACAAATACATAAATTTATTAGTACACAAGAGGATAAAGTAGTACTAAATGAGTTGTCTATTATAGATTATGCAACACTATATTAGACTAGAGAGAAAATATCAATGTTTTATATGTTTAGATGTATCAATCTACGCATATATGAGTGTATGTCGGGGTATAGGGGGAACAGGGAGGGGAAAGCATTCCTATCCCCATCCCCATATAAGGTGAGGACAAAATGTTCATATCCCCTAATAGGAGAATTCCTCACGGTTTACTGGGGAATGAGACCATTGTCATCCCTAATATTCGTAACATGACCATTTTCGCAAACGAGGGAGAGGTGTGCATGAAATGGAAGGCTGTGTGCTAAATTGTGCTAAATTGTGCTAAAGTAATTAATAGTACTAGGTTATGACTGATTTTCACCGTGAGTAGTCTGAAACCACAAGAGTTCTAAAGCATGATCATTTTCGTCAAGATTTTTTTTTCCTTCGAGATTAATTGGGAGCAAAACCCATCGAACCAAAATAACCAAGTCGAGTTGAGTCAAAATAAATAAGTTTTTTTTTACATTGTATATTTGGTATCAAATGCAGTTCTTACAAAGATGAAGGTCATTTTTCCACAACCAACGTGTACCAATAGAGGTAGCTAATTACTGGTACTACGAGCTACGACAAAGGTTTGGGAAGTTGTAGTATTATGCTTTTCTATCATTCCAAATATCCGATAAGCCACCACAACTAGCTTGTCCTGCTGAACTTGAAAGGCAAAACTGAGTTGCTGATACCTCCCAAGCCTACAGCGCATATATATGGCTCTGGTTGACGGCCAACTGGGCTTCATGGTGCCCTGGAGGCTTACTCTATCAAATCTAAGAACTCAAGAAGTGTTCACTGTTAGGCTCGTCACTTGAACTTCTCTTGGGAGCTTCTTGGTGGAAACAGATCTGCAAAGAAGCACAGTGACATGCATTACGACATCGTCTTCACACAGCAATCACCACAGTATCTTTGCTACAGTAATTATACACTGTTCCTACAGTATTCTATTGCTGTACTGTTGTATGGTACTGTTCGCATTACTGTTGTATGGTACTGTTCGCATAGGATTCTCTGTTTACAGCCGAGAATTCGCCCCCCCTTTATATACCCTCTTTCAGATTTCAGCTAGTACATGGTAGCCTATGCCTTCTATGTGCAGATTGATGCCATGATGGCCACGTTGCCAGTCGCCGTCGCAAGCGATCAAGTAAAACTAGAATCACCCTTAACTTTCTACCAACCAAATGACCTTTAATTTGTGAATCTTCAGAGTTTGTTCAGATCATGTGAAATGGTTATTGCAGCGAATGAATGTGATAGTAAAAAAAAAAAAGCAATCACGCGATTGAAGGACAGAGTTCTTGTATAGTTGTACCTGGACACATGATAACAAAATTATTAATAAAGGGAAAGTTAATGGTTCGCCCCTCTATAGAATGGCACTCTAGCATTTGCCACTCTTCAGGTTGCTCTTCCCTTGAGCAACGGAGCTTGATGTCGGAACCTCGATCCGAGTATTAAAAGTTTTAAGACTTTATGATCCTATGTTGAGTGGAACGATCTGGTACTAGATAGAATCTTATTTTGATAGAATCTTAATATCATTACGATTCTAGCAAAAAAACTAGATAGAATCTTATTTTGATAGAATCTTAATATCATTAAGATTCTAGCAAAAAAAATGTAGGATCTCAAACATATTTTATATACAATTATACTCGATTCTAACGATTCTAGTAATTAATTATTAAAAATTACTTAGTATATGTCCTTTTTATTGTAAAGTTTCACCATATTTTCATTCATATATCAGAATTATTTGTATAACAACAAATAATCTTTCTTTTTCACTATATTTTGGTAAATAAAAGCTTTTAAATCATAGTTTAAAGCATGGCATTATAATATGTATACAAAAATATGCATTATATAGCCAACTTGTGTTAATTATTAGTTGCCAAATGACTAAATAAATGCTAAAATCTCAATTGAAAGATGTGGTGAATTGAAAAAAATATACTACTTGGTAGAATCAGGTAAGATCTTAAATTCTATGATTCAATCATAGAATGTGATCCTATTGAAGCACCTTCAATCCGATTTAAGATCTCGATTCTAATAACCTTGGCTACCATCACTTGGTAGCGCCTTGGTCGAATCTGGCCTGAATTTAGGACAATGGTAGATTGGTAACTGCATTGAGTTTAGCTTACAACTGCAATGCATTGATCCTGGAAGAGCCGTAGGATGACGAATTGACGATGATGTGTCTCTAGTAGTTCGTTCTCTGTATTTTTCTTCTAAACATATGTTGTTTCTTACTTTGCTTTACAGGGTTGCTTCTTACTTTCGTGGGTGAGATCTGCACAGCTGCTACTAACAGATGGTGCATAATTGCACAAGGACATGGGCATTAAGCAGCGCATAAGAGTATAAGAAGGGGCATAATTGCACAAGGACATGGGTGAGATCTTTTGTTATTTGCTTCTCTCTACGTGATTTATCTACTTCGTTCTCGATAACTTGCACGCTCATATCGTTTCTCACAAACTCGGATCCGATTTGGGACTGTTGCGCATAAGAAGGGGTATTAGAGTATAAGAAAGGGTATCAGAGCCAATGCCAAATTAATCTAATTTGTCAGAATGTCTACGAAGCGTTAGGTGACACGAAATCAAGATCAGTGTTGACAATGTGGAATCAAGTAGAGAAATTTGACAGCAGAGGAAATTTCAGCGTGTGGCATTGTGTGGTCAAGGATGTTCTTGTCCAGCAAGGATTAATTGATGCTTTTGAAGGGTACAAACCGGAAAAGATGTCGTTGAAGAATGAAAGGTGATTGAGCGGAAGGCTGTCAATACAATCTGTCTATGTCTCTCTGATGAGGTAAAGTACTCGGTGATTAAGAAAAATTCACCGAAGAAATTATGGAGTGACTTTGAAGAATTGTATATGGCAAAGTCGCTAACAAACTGGTGGGTGCTGAAGTGGCAACTGTACAAGTTACGTATGGAGGAAAGCACACAGTTTGTTGACCATCTCAATATCTTTAACAACCTTATCACACAGCTGACTAATGTGGATGAGAAAATTGAGGAGAACAATAATATCGTCATATTGATGTCATCTCTACCACCATCATGGGAGCAATTGGTGATGAATATTCTCGTCGGCAAAAACACGATCAATTTTAATGAGGCAGTGGCATATATGTTAGAGTTGGAGTCCTTGAAGAAGTCATCGGATTTTTCATCCTTCGGTGATCAAGCATTGGCTGTTATAGGTGTTGCGGGCAAAAGCAAAAGTCACAGGAAGAAAAAGGGCAAGAGCAAGGGCATATGTGTGTGCTATCTATGTGATGAGGAAGGTTATATGATAAAGGAATGTCCAAATTTGAAGCAAATGAGAGAAGAATGCTCAGTGGCGGTAGTAAAAGATGATTCGGATGTACTAGTCGTCGGTCAACCAGGTATTTCTCATGAATGGATATTAGATTTAGGTTGTTGCTTCCATATATGTTCGGCGAGGGGGATGTTTGACAAATGATCTCTATATCTGGCACATGGAACTGTTCACTTAGCAGATTACAATTAGTATGCAATTACTAATGTGGGGAACAGTTAAATTGGATATGTATGATATATTGACGGGAGTTTTGGTATGTTCCTGGCTTAAAGAAGAATCTTATATCTTTAAGGTCGCTTGAACTCAAAGGTTGTGAAATATCACTTCGACGTGGATTCATGTGAGTTACTTGCAAAGGACAAATAATCATGAAAAGTAGCTGGAGCAATGGATGATATCGATTAATGAGTAATCATCAGGGAAGAGCAACCAATGGGAGGTCTGATAAAAATCCTGATCAGGAGAAGAAAACTGTGTCAGCAGCGATAGGTACTCGGATCTCATTTGCAGTTATGTGCAAAACTGCGAAGATGGTTGCAAAATCTAGTAGACGCAATGGCGAAGGTCCATGCCATCTGCCGCCACTGCTGCTTTCAGAACTCCAAGTGTGCCATCGGCCTCCATTACTGCTTTCAGAACTGTATGATCGCACTAGGCGCTAGCTGAGGATCACCATTACCAAGGGCTCAGGTAACCGTGCTTGGAGTTCATCGGCTATCCTACACATTTGAAAGCAGTAGTCACTACTACAGAACAGACTTTTGGTCCCGGGCCTAAAGGGCCTCTAGTCCCGGTTATAGAGCCGGGACTAGGAAATCGGGACTAAATGTCTCACCTTTAGTCCCGGGTCCCAAGCCCGGGACTAAAGGTCGACTTTAGTCCCGGTTGGTAATACCAACCGACTAAAAGGTCCGCTGATCAGCCACGGTGGCCCTTTTAATCCTTGTTGGTATTACCAACCGGGACTAAAGGTGTTTTTTTTCTTTTTGTTTCCATTTCAATTCATTATTGATTTTGGTTTTACAATTACATTAGGTTTTCAAATGCGTATTCTTATTTGCTAATATATGTATACGCACATATAATTTAGTTTGGAACATTATTACACACAAATAAAGTATGAAACTATATATATTATGGAGCTATATATATGTATAATATATATATATGCACAAAAATTTACAAAATTATTCATGCATCCTTGGTATTTACAACACAAATGTTGTCCTCCACTTAAATGTCATACAAATGTTCGTCCGGTTTGGCTTCAATGGTTCATCAGGTTAAAGTAGAACTCGGTGTTGGGCTTGAGGACATGCTCATTAAGAAATCTGCGATTGTCTCTTGAATTCCTTTGAGGCGGTCCATATCCAACACTGTTCCTTCAACCATATCTCCTTCAATTTGCATTAAACGAAAGAAGTATTAATATACATAAGATTTATTTAATAGCAACAAATAAATAAAATGGATTTATTATATATACTTGTTACGCATTTCTTTGATCTGTAGATGGGTTCTTTTGCATACACCATGAGGAACTCGCAAACGTAGTATCCACACAAATTGTTGCCCGTGGTGCCGTAGAACCCATGCATGCGATATAAAAGATTACTCTCGTCATCCCGCGTGAGTCAAGCATGATAAGGTAAAGACGGGGAGCTAGTACAACTTACATCCATCGGTGTGGATCGTGAAGTGGCGCTTTCAGATCCGGACGGTGTAGGTGAACGAACCAAGCCCAAACCCCGCCCAATAATTGGATCGTTAATTAACTATTGCGAGTTAAAGAGCAGGAATAAATATTTAAAGATCGAAGTTACCCCGGATAATGTCTATCATATCTTGGTAATGTTCTGCGGTTTTCTCAACGAGTCATAGATTAGCAAATGACTCGCTTGAGAGATCAAGACAATCGTGATCCGATGAAAGTCGCATTTGTTTATAGAGTCAACATATATATCTTTATGTTGGATTGAGTAAGTAAAGTAAAATGTGCACACGATAACAACACTCACCCAAAGTTGTAGGGGAAGAGTATAAATCTTTTGTTCTTTTGGTTGATCAAGAACCTCCAAAATTCCTCTCCATTTGAGGTCTCCATTGATCGTGGGAGTGTTTGGGTCCTTGAATACGATATATGGATCAACGAAACCAATGTTCTTGTCATTTCTACGTGTGAGGTCTCTCATCATGTCTCTGCATATGTATAGACATGCTAGCTAGTGTGAGGATAATTACTTATACATATACATATGCTAGAGTGAGATTATTAAAAGAAAGAATCACGCATGCACAAAAGCGGTGATGAGAGATTTGTCTAGAGCGCCCATGTGGCATAGCTGGTGTAACTCATTAAATCGAACCATTATAATGTCATCGCCACGGAAGTAATGATGGTTTATAATTTTGACGCAAATAAAGTCATCCGCTTTTCGCGACATGCCGCCATGTACCACTTGTTTAACAAGTACATTTGCGTTTAAGTTCCATGAGCTTTCGTGGTTGTATAGACTCTTGCCATATACATATTCCTTCTTCCAATGATCAACTTCCGAGCACTTTCGATGTGTGCTCGCCGAGCATTTGGGAAATGCTTAGACCAGTTTCGCGAAAAATTCATCAAGTTGATCCAAATGCACGCTTCCGATATCTGTTCTAGCACGCTCGTGTTTGAACCATATTCATTCCCAATAACTAGTGGGGCGCGATTGTCGTGATTGTTCCCCGAGCCGCAACACCCTTCCGTGCTCTCTTCTCTTTCTTCTTCGCCTCCTCAATTGACTTGGTGAGAGTGCGGTCATAGTCCGATAGTGGCGAATCTCACGAGCATGACGTAACTTTTCTCGTGAGCGCCCACCCTTTGCCTTAGAACTTCGGACGCGTTTAAGAAGCACGGCTTCGTGGTTTCGCCGCTTCACTTTTAGCCTTGACTTTCGCGAAGAAACCGCCCACATCCGTTCATCAAGCATCTATTTCTGCAGTCTTCTCATAGGAAAGTTTCGTGTCTTAGAAATAGCCGTGTTCTCCCGAGCTTTCTTCTTCGGCGGTGGGGCCGACGCCTGCTTGTGGGTGGGCCTCTTCTTTGGCGAGGGCCGGCCGGTGTCGGCGTTGGAGCCCGCCGTGGAGGCGATGGGGCGGTGGCGGCGTTGGAGCCCGCCGTGGAGGCGTCGATGGCGGTGTCGGCGTTGGAGCCCGCCGTGGAGGCGATGGAGCGGGCGGTGTCGGCGTTGGAGCCCGCCGTGGAGGCGATGGGGCCAGTGGCGGCGTTGGAGCCCGCCGTGGAGGCGATGCAGTGGGCGGTGTCGGCGTTGGAGCCCGCCGTGGAGGCGATGGGGCCGGTGGCGGCGTTGGAGCCCGCCGTGGAGGAGATGGGGCCGGTGGGGATGCAGCCGTGTCTTCCACTTCATTGTCATCGCCCGCAACACTGTGACCAGGTGGTGAATGGATAATTGGACTTAGGTTGGGGGAGGTTCTGCTGTGAAAACAACGTGGTATGAGTAAACCGTTATTTAAGCCAATACATAATTAGTGAAAAATGTTTCGTTCACTTTCATCCGCACCTAGGGTTAGGTTGTTGAGGAGGAGGAGGTGACGCCCAGAATAATGATATAGCGCTTGCGCCAACATATGAATGTCTTCTCCGCTTCTCCTAAAGTCTTCTCCCATCACCTCCTTCAAATGTCAAGACGCACATTGCTATAACCTTTCACAACTCTATCCACCGATACGCTAGCATATCCAGGAGGTATTAATGCCCCATGGCATCTTGGTGTCTTCGTAGGGTCGATACGAGATACAACACCGATAGCCACCATGACGGTGGCATTCCCCTCTGGAATGTGCAGCTCACATGTCGTGAGAGGATCGGTGATGTCATCCACGGGGAAGCGCAGCCCTGCGTCATCTTGAATCACCGCACCTCTGCGGAAGCGCAATCGCTTTTCAACTGATGAGGGGGGCTGATGTTGACTCCCGGCTCTGATGCAGTTTGCCTTTGGATGGAACTTACTGCTATCTGCACTTGCCTTTTGATTTCCTCATTCATTTTGGCTTCAAGTGCTTTTTCTCAGATCGCTTCACGAGCCACTTCCGTGACTCAAGAACCATTTCTCCATCCTGCGCATCCGCTCTGCCTCCTCGCCCTTCTTTCTCTGGCGGCTTCTATAGGTGGCTTTGTCTTTAGGAAGGCATGCTCCCACGACACCTCCCCATAGCCTCTTGTTCGCCCACCGTGTTGGTACTCTCTCAGGCGTATGTCACCATCCTTATCTCTGCTCGGTGCCACCGCCACTCTCACCAAGCCTCGAGCATAAGCAAATCTTTCACGCTCTTTGGAGTTTTGCGCCATACACTATCTTTCCGGTCTCTAGGTCCAGCTTCCCCATGACCGAAAAACCAATACTTGGCGCGCCAAAGCGCTTGATTGATTCTGTTCGATCCCTTGGTAAGAATCTCTGCTCCATTCTTTCCCACTTAGGAATGGCACTCCTGTAGCCACCGATCCCAAGTGATGGTGGTATTGCTTTGTCGGGCATTCTGTTGGTTCCTTCTCACCCGTGCCTCACCCTCTTCCGATGTCTTGAACTGCATAAACTCATCCCAAAACGGCCTCAACTTGACGTAGGCCTTAGTGTTGAAATCGCGCCGAGTTCTTCTTGATAAATGTGTTGTACAATTTCTTCTTCCAACACCGGAATTGTGTGGCCATCTTCTTCATAGCCCAGTTCCTAACTCTCTCCTTCAAAGCTTCATCTTACGATCGCGCGAAATGTTGAAGGACATCTTGCCAAACTAGTGCCTTGTCACGATCAGAGACAAAACTAATATGAGGAGCCTCTTTCTTTTGCTTCCATTCACGAGCATTGATCGGGATCTGCCCTTACAAGGCACCCACAGTGGTGACAAATTTCGTGCATGTGGTCCAAGTACTTTGCTGTATCCTCCTCGAATTCCGAGAGAATGAACCGACCCTCCAACGGCTTCTTGGGCCTCGTACATTTCTACTCTTCCCGTTGTTGTCGCGATCCAGAGGGCTACGAATGTAGAAACACAAAGATTGTAGATACATAAGAGATTGTAGATACATAAGAGATTGTAGATACATAAGAGATTGTAGATAGACCTCATCTTCATAATCGGCAAAGCATCGACTCCGTCATCTACTTCTTGATTGTTGTCATCACCTTCGACTTGGGCACCTTGTAAGGCGCCATTGTTGATAATATCCATGATGGCATCGTCCATGTTGTCATTCGGTTGACCATTTCGCAAATATATCGGCGTAATATAAAACTTATCATTCAAGAATATAAAATTGTTCTTCCGAAAGGAAGCACATATCCACACGCGCAATTGATATCTAGGGCACAAGATTGCACAAAACATCAACTAAACTCGAGAGGACAATGCCGAAATGAAAGTAGCATTTGTGTCCCAAAGCACTTGTCCAAAGAATGTATGAACTCCAAGTATTCCCACCAACCGTTGGTTAGTTTGATCTTTTGTATTGTTTTGTACTATTTGGCATGCTATTAATTTGTCGTATCAAAATGGTAACAAAACTCAATCGGTAAACATTATGATTGGGTTTGCCTTGCATTGATATGCTAATGAAATATTTTCTAATCTTCTCTTTTGAGACATATCGATTATCGCCGGCACTCATTGTTGTGGATGAAAAGAGGTTGCACCAAATGTTTGCCATTTGTTTTCCATTAAGTTAAAACCTAATGTCATGACGTGATTTAAACCTAATGTCATGGCGTGATTTATTGACATCTGCTCGGCAAAATGTTTTTAAATAAACACAAAGCTAGATAGATATGACAGGCAAAATGTTGTGAATGAAATAAAGGTAAAATAGTTCCTCTCACCCCAAAATGGCTCTGCGTGGAGGAGGAGGCCTAGCGGTGTGGCTCTGGTGTGGAGGTGGCTGAGTCGGCGGCGGCGTGAGGGAGGACCGGAGGAGGCGTTGGAGCTGACGGCGTGAGGACTGGAGGAGGCGCTGGAGTCGGCGGCGTGAGGGAGAGGGCGCGCGAGGAGACGGCGAGGGAGAGGGCGCGCGATGGGAAGTGGAGGAAGAATGGAAGACGAAACTGTTGCTTAAGTACTTCGGGGGACCTTTAGTCCCGGGCGGTTTTACCAACCGGGACTAAAGACCTTTAGTCCCTGGTGGTAATACGGACCGGGACTAAAGGCTGGACCTTTAGTCCCGGGTGGTTCCACGGCCCGGGACTAAAGGTGAATTTTTGCTGGGACATATTTTCAGAGAACCTTTAGTCCGGGTGGTGCCACGGCCGACTAAAGGTGAATTTTTGCTGGGACATATTTTCAGAGAACCTTTAGTCCCGGGTGTGTTAGCAACCGGGACTAAAGGTCCCCACTATTCAATTATCACACAGAGAACCTTTAGTCCCGGTGTGTTAGCAACCGGGACTAAAGGTCCCCACTATTCGATTCCGCCACTATTTTCCAGAGAACCTTTAGTCCCGGCTGGGTTTTGTATTAAGTTTATTTGTATAAATATGCTAATTCTTGTTAAATGCATAATAAATTAAATATTAGGCATAAATTTTTAAAAATAATAGTTTTTAAAAATAAAACTATTGGTTTTCGATAGGAAATTTGTTTTGCATCATTTTAACGTTAATCTTTTGGTTTTCCATCATTCATTGTCCAAATGCGCGATGAGAAATCCACCATCAAATAGGAATTTCATTGGAACTATAGGTGAGATTGGAACTACTATCGCTACTAGTACTTTATTCGCGACTTTTGCGGTTTTACTCTTCTTGTCTTCTTGATTAGCCTTTGTGCTACTTTGATCATCTTGTTTTAGGCCTGTTTTAAAGTGCGATGAAATTCGACTAACCGTTTTAAAACCCCAAAAGCAATTTAATCCTTATGTAGCAATACCCCACTAAGGAGAAATTTCCATTTTTTCCTTTGCATAGTAGTTGCACTTTACCATTTTCGACATTATATGAGTTTACCCCCTTATGTTTGCAGATCATACCAAAAATTTGCATCTGCGTTTTGGAGACAAGATCCGGGAAAGATAAAATTGAAAGCATGTAATGGAAGCATTTGCACGATTGTAGTCACGGATATCCGAATAAGTTAGTCCTCAAGCGAGTTGGGAGGCATTTGTCAAGACTAATGATATAAGGTGTGTGACTTCCTTGTATTCAGATACAATGGAAACTTTCAGTTTGAGGTTTTAATCTTCGATCCAAGTTGTTGTGTAAAAGAATCATCAAATGTTCTCGAGAACATTTGCGATCATGTCCCAGAAAGCACGAGATCTTATTGACATTTCAAACGACTTTATAGTGACCACAAGCTTCACAGAGGTACAAGTAGGAAGTGAAGAGCCAACTATAAACAAAATGAAGGGCTCAAACCACAAGTCGGGAATTTCATTTGAAGGCATAAATACTTGCTAAAAATTTCAAGTCATTTTTACACGATGGAGAAGACATGCTTCACAGAGGTACATGTGTCCTTTTATCGAATAGGAATTTCATTTGAAACGATAAAAAACAAGAAAAATATGATAGAAACATCTGAAGTTACAATTATTACATAAAATCTCTAATACACACTATTTATTAAACATCACTATATATCAAGCGGGCACAGTGGTGAACTTCTTCTTGACGTATGACCCTTGGTTATGATCATGCCGTAACCATGGAGTGTCCTCGGCATTTAGCAGATGCTTGGGTCTTTGGTCTGCGAAGGGCGGGATTCGATCATCCCTTTCATAATCTTCGACATGTCCGACTTGTCCTCAATTCCCACGATGTTTCTTTTCCTGAAAGAACTATGTGGCGTTTTGGCTCATTGGTTGATTTGTCGTCATTTTTCCTCTCTTGGGTTTTGTAGACATGTCTTTCACATAGAACACCGATTCACATCGCGAGAAGGACGAATGGTTCGTCTTTGTACCCAATATTGTTGAGGTCCATCGTTGTCATTCCATACTCCTTGTCGATCGTTACCCGCCTCCGGTCATCTTCACCCATTGGCACCTTTGGAACAAAGGGACTTTAAAATTAGGTGCGTAGTCTAGTTCCCAAATCTCCTCTATGCGGCCATAATATGTTTGCCTCTTTCCATTTGGGTGCTGTGGCATCTACGTGGACACCACTGCTTTGGTTCGTGCTCCTTTTATCTTGGGCTACGGTGTAAAATGTATTTCCATTTATCTCGCACCCTTTGTACGTGAGGATGTGCCACGACGGTTGCCTAACCAACAAATACAGATTGCTCATCAATATTGTCATCACTCGACATTCTTTTCGCAACCAACCGCTGAAAGTTTCCATGTGATGACGCCTAATCCAAGCTTCATTCTTCGAAATCGATCGTAGGAATTCCTTGTGTACCTCGACATACGGCTCCACCACGGAGGAGTTTTGAAGAACGTGTAGTGCGCTTTATTGAAATAATCGTCCCCGCATCGATATATGTTTTATTCCCTAGTGTTCCCTTTCCACTAAGTCTCCCTCGTGTCGCGATTCAGAACACCAATCGGGTCAAGGTCGGAATGAAGTCAACACAGAACTCAATGACCTCTCTGTCTCGTAGCCCTTGGCGATGCTTCCTTCTCGCCGAGCACGTTGGTGAACATATTTCTTCAGGACTCCCATGAACCTCTCAAAGGGGAACATGTTGTGTAGGAACACAGACCGAGAATATTAATCTCCTTGACCGGGTGAACTAGGAGGTGTGTCATGATATTAAAGAAGGATGGAGGGAACACCAACTCAAAGTCGACAAGACATTGAACCACATCATTCTCAGAGTAGCTAGTTCCATTGGATTGATTGCCTTCGAGAAATTGCATTGAGGAATGCACATAGCTTCACGGTGGCAGACGTACATGTGGAGGTAGAATTCCTCTTAAAGCAACCGAAGCAATTGCGTCATAAGCACGTGGCGATCATGGGACTTTAAGTGTAGGAATTTCTTCTCGGCATTTTTATTATACGCTTTATATTGGAGGAGAATCGGATGGGACCTTGATGTCTGTTTAGGCATTCAAACATGCTTTCCTTCTCTTCTTTGCTAAGAGTGAAGCTAGCGTGTCTTAAGTAATGGCGCCCATCGTCTGTCTTCTCGGATGCAGTTGTCTCGTTCTTTCATGTCTTTGCAAGTCCCGTCGTGCTTCGAGTGAATCCTTAGACTTTCCATACACATCCATGAATCCTAGCAGGTTCACACAAAGATTCTTTGTCGGTGCATCACGTCGATCGCTGCGGACCTCTAGGACTTGCCAATAGGGTAGCTCCCAAAATATGGACTTCTTCTTCCACATGGGTGCGTGTCCCTTAGCATCTTTTGGAACAGGTTCGCTGCCTTGTCCCTTTCCAAAGACTACTTGCACATCCTTGACCATATCAAGTACATCCTCCCCAGTTCGGTTGCGAGGCTTGGTTCGGTGGTCTGCCTTACCTTTAAAATGCTTGCCTTTCTTTCTTAGTTGGTGATTCATAGGAAGAAAACGACGATGGCCAAGGTACACGACCTTCGACATTTTTTCAAATATATCTTGTCAATGTCATCAAAACAGTGTGTGCATGCATTGTATCCCTTGTTTGTCTGTCCTGAAAGATTACTTAGAGCAGGCCAATCATTGATTGTTACGAACAACAATGCTCGCAGGTCGAAGTGTTCCTGTTTGTACTCATCCCACACACGTACACCGTTTGCTCCATAAAAGCAGGAGTTCCTCAACTAATGGCCTCAGGTAGACATCGATGTCGTTGCCAGGTTGCCTCGGGCCTTGGATGAGCACCGGCATCATAATGAACTTCCGCTTCATGCATAACCATGGAGGAAGGTTGTAGATACATAGAGTAACAGGCCAAGTGCTATGACTAGTGCTCTGGTCCCCAAAAGGATTCATACCATCCGTACTTAAAGCGAACCTTAGGTTTCTTGCGTCATCTGCAAACTCCGGGAATTCTCTGTCTATTGCTCTCCACATGTTGTCTACCTTACGGTCTTCTTTGTGCCATCGCAACAACTTTGCATGGTCCTTGTTTCTGAACAGACGTTTCAGGCGTGGTATTATAGGAGCATACCACATAACCTTGGCAGGGATTTTCTTCCTGGGACGTTCTTCGCCCTCAACATCGCCAGGGTCATCTCGCCTGATCTTATATCGCGACGCTTTGCATACGGGCATTCATCCAAATTCTCGTAGTCCTTGCCATGATACAGATGCGATCATTACGACATGCATGTATCTTCGGATTTCTAATCCCAAAGGGCGACGACTGCTTTGCTTCGCACGTAGTGGCAAGCAATTCGTTAGGCTTGGAAGCATCTTTTTGGATCTTCGCATTGCCCAAATGCCTTGTCGGATACACCATTCTCGTGCCTTCCATTGTAGCAACTCGGTGTTGTACCCAACTTTTTTGCCCATCTTGGCGGACGGGTATAGTAATTTCTTGTGATCGTCTAGCATGCGGTCAAACTTAGCCTTCTCCTTTTCACTTTCGCAATCTCTTTGTGCATCACGAATGACATCACCAAGAGCATCATCTTCGCGAGTGTGTCTTCGCTTTGCCTCTTCTTCGCCGCCATTGCGGTATCATCGAAGTCACCGTATTGAACAATAATGTCGTCGGGTCCAATTGTTCTTCTTCACCTTCTTCCATTATAACCCGGTTTCTCCGTGCTTGGTCCAACAAATATAGTTTGGCATGAAACCCGACTTCAACAAGTGTGAGTGAAGACTCCTTGAGCTAGAATATTCCTTCAAATTCTTACACAGGCACATGGACAAAGACATGAAACCATCCCGCTTGTTTGCCTCGGCCACTCTTAAGAAATAATGCACACCATCAATGAACTCTTTGGAGCGGCGATCGGCATTGTACATCCAATGGCGTGTCATCGTCTGCATTATATGACATATCACATAATTAAATTTCTCATTTTGTAAACAAATGAAATTAAAAATACACCAAAATTCTCTATTTCTCTAATGAACTAATTGAGTAACATGCCATGGAACACCATCATGTGTCATGGCAAAACAATTTTCAGAATTTTTGGATCATTAATTTAGCCTACAAAATTCATGGAATAATAATTAAATAAATAAGCATAAAATAGGTATAAATTCAACTTTGTCCAAATAGCCTCAAAATTTTTATATGGACTGTTCACAGTGTAACTTAGTGGAAAAACAAATTTCATGATTTTTGAAAATTTATTGTGGCCTACAAAAATCATGAAAGTTCCATTTATGAATTAATTGGCAATTTTATAACATATAAAAATTATTCAAATTTCACATTTCATATTTTTCATAGATAGTATACATGTCAGAGAGCATACACAAAAACTTTCAGAATTTTTGGAGCTCTAGATTTAATTATACAAAAATCACAAATCTCTGTACTATTCAAAAATCGAAAATAAAAGAAAAATGGGGCAGCGGTGCGGTAGATGTCAAATGGACGGCGTGGTTAGCATCGAGCTTACCGCGAACACGCCGGTGAATACGGTTGAGTGAATGAACGGCTCGCGGTGGTGGCAAGAAGAGCGCGCGTGTCCGGCGGCGACCACGGCGTTCCGGCTCTGTGACTAACGCCAAACAGAGTTTAAATAGAAGGACATTTAGTCCCGGTTGGTGTTACCAACCGACTAAATGTCAACCTTTAGTCCAGGTTGGTACTACAATCCGACTAAAGATTTAGTCCCGGATTGTAGTACCAACCGACTAAAGGTTGACATTTAGTCGGTTGGTAACACCAACCGACTAAAAGTCCCTCCCGCAAAGCTCGCTACGAGCCGTTGGGCGGGGATTTTAGTCCCGGTTGGTGTTACCAACCGACTAAAGATATTTTTGGTCCCGGACGCAATTTTCTCCGAGACTATTGCCCATTTGGCAGTTCGACCAAAGGTCTGTTCTGTAGTAGTGAGTGGCTAGATGATCCATGCCCTCTGTTCTGAAGGCGATCATTGCTAAGCTTGCTTCGCTTAAGTTTGATACACAGTGGTACAGAGGTAGATAATCCTAATTTTCATGCACAAATTGAAATGGCATGTCATTCATGCACTTCCATACTCCACAAGTACAGAAGTAGGTTTTTTGTGTTTGTTTTCTAGAGCTGGCTAGATGGGTCATGCCTACTGGGCCAGCCTGAGGCACGACACTGTTGGCCCGGCCCGAGCACGGCACGGCCTATACTATTCATGGGTCGGGCCGGCACGGCACGATAGCTTGGGCCACCACCCCGGCACAACGGGCCGAGCCGGTACGGCACAAAGTGTCAGGCCGTGCTAGGCACGGCACAAGTCTGGCACGACCCGCACGGCACGCATGTGCAGGTGCTGGCCAAGGGAGCCAGGGAGGAAGCCGGTGAGGTGAGCGGTGAGCCGGCCAAGAGGAGAGGAGGACAGGGCCAGGGCGACGCCGGCATAGCGAAAGAAGGGCCGGGGCGACACCGGTGCAGAGGAAACAGGAGGGGAGCCAAAGAGGAAGGGGAGGAGGGAGCCGGGAGAGGAAGAGGTGGGCGGGGTGGTGCCGGTGGCCGGAGTGGAGGGAGAAGAGGGTTAGAGGGATGAGGGCCTGGAAGGGCAGTGTTGGCATGGAGAGCGGCACTGACGTGGAGGCAGGCGGGCGTACGGCCAGCGTGGACCACGGAGGGCCGAAGGCAAGCGAGAAGCGGCCTGGCGGGCAGGCGCCATGCGCCCGTGCAGCGTGCGCCTTGCGGGTGAGGCAGTGTCGTAGTGTTGTAGCGCACTCGCACAGTGGGCAAGGAAGGCGGGCAACTAGGAGGGGGAAAATAGGAGGCGGCGGGTAGCAGGGCAAGTAGGCTCGTGGGTCGTGCCTGCACGCCCTACTAAAATCCAGTTGTTGGGTGTTTTTGCCCCTTTTTACCGTTTTTGATCGTTTGGATCTTAAAAAATTGGGAAAATTAAAAAAAAATCCCAAAATTTTTCATATAAATAGCCACCACACCCTCCCTCATTCAGCACCCCTCTATTCCTCATTCTCTCTTTGAAATTGTATTGTGCAAATTCAAATTCATGTTGAGCTAATTTGGCAAAATTCCAAAAATTTGTGCCACATTTAGGAAAATTTAATTTTCGACAGCAAGTCAGGAAAAGAAGTATAATACTATTTTTTGCATACTTTTATGGTTAGTTCTTGCTATGCTATGATGAAAGTAATAATAGTGTTAGTTTTGATTTTGCAATTTTCGTTATAGACAGTTACGACAGCTTTGCTCTTGGTGATTACGGACTTTCACTGGAGGAAATTGCATCCTTGGAAGCGGTTATGGCTTCCTCAAGCCAACCGGAAGGGCAAGGCGGAGTTCCGTCATCAGACTCTATGGCAGCATCAGGCTCCACGCCAACCAGAGCAAAGAAGTCGAGGTCGTCTACATTGGGAGTGTAGGAGAATTTTGACAGAACAACCAAGCAAGACGTAGAGGGAAATGAGGTACCATATGCTATTTGTAAAATTTGTCGCAATGAATTGTCTGCAAGGTTTACAGGTGGAACAAGACACTTGCTTAGATGTGCTACAAGATATAAGGTCAAGCAAGGATTGGTGATGAGGCAGATGCAACTACAGTATAACCTTGACGGTACGATACATAGCAAGGACTATGATCCTGAGGTAACACATCAATCTCTCTGTCGTTTAATTGCTTCTGAGGATTTATTGTTAGGCTTTGGGGAGTCTGCTACTTTCCAAAATTACATTAGGACTGTACATAATCCTAGATTTTCTTCTGTTTCTAAACAAACAATAACTAGGAATCTAGTAAAATACTACAATGAATGTTGTAATAAAATAAAAGAACTATTTAGTACGTGCACATTTTCAGCGGCCCTGACCTCAGACATATGGAGTGGTCGGACTAGGAAGGATTATTTTAGTGTAGTTGTTCATTATGTTAGTGACAAGTGGGTAATGGAGAAGAGAATTATAGGTTTGAAATTAATTGATGTAGCACACACAGGTGAGAATATTGCGGACTGTATTATCAAAGTCGTGGAAGACTTTGGTCTTATAGATCAAATATTCTCAATTACTTTAGACAATGCCGCTTCGAACTCTAGGACCATGGATATTCTTACTCCAATGTTGAGTACATACACCGATTCCTTCTTGCTACATCAATGATGTGCCTGTCATATTATTAACCTTATAGTCAAATGTGGTTTGAAGAAGTTGAGTCCGTATATTAAAGCTTTTTGTAATGTGATTTATTTCTTGAATAATTTTACATAAGAATAGCACAATATAAGAATTTCTGCAAGGCGATGGGTGTACGTCCAAGAAAGTTCAGTTTGGACATACCGATAAGGTGGAACTCTACTTACCTGATGCTTAAGAGTCTTTTACCATATAAGAGTATGTTTTTTGTTTTATTCAAACGTACTATCAGAGCATTGATGATAGTATATTATTGACTAAGCAACATTGGTTCATTGCTAAGAAGATACTACATTTCTTAGAAAAAATTTATAAGGCCACTGTTGCTTTGTCCGCTATGTACTATCACTATTACAAAAAGGCTAATACTAGATGCCTTATCACAGACGGTTTACCAAAACCGTCTTTATTACATGCAATCACAGACGGTTTTGATTTAGAGACCGTCTATGTTTTTTGCTGCGCTAAAAACCATTTGTAAAGAGGTAATATCACAGACAGTTCATCACAAAAACCGTCTATAAAATATCACAGACGGTTCTTAACAATAACCGTCTATGATATTTAGAAATATCACAGACGGTTTTCAGCAAACAACCGTCTGTGATATTTCACAGACGGTTCTTAACACAAACAGTCTGTGATAATTGTAGACTTCACAGACGATTTTTTATTATAACCGTCTGTGATAATATCGCTACAGTTCCTGGTGAGTTTCTTCGTCGCCGATGCGTCTCTTCGTCGCATCAATGCCGCTTCGGCTCTCCGATGTGTCTCTTCGTTTCTCATACCAAATTTATTCCTTGTTTTATAAAAAGGATCATCCGCCATCAAAGATGATCATCCCCACATATAAACTCTACAATATATACTTCTAAAGTAGAAATGGCTCCCTCTTCTGTTTTCTTGTCGCCAGTATTGATGGCCATACTGTATGAGCACCTCTCCAGTCGTGCGTTGGCGGATGCCGTAGAAGGACACTGTTTCAACAGTGTCCTCACTCCTCTGTCCGAGGATTTGCCGGAGCAGGTGACTGCCACATTCCGTCGTCTTAACATCCTCCTCCGCCACGTCTTGCAGGTGATCTCCTACTTCCGACGAGTGTACCGCGTTATCGACGTGGTCCTCCACAACGATGTTGCACGTCTCCAGGAGGCTTGTCGTCACTTAGACTGCTTAATCGAGGTGATGGGCGACCGAATTGACCAAGTCGAGACCCCTCAAGCAAGGGAAGAGAGCCTATGGGTTCAATTCTTCTTGATTCAACAGTCCGAGGGTCTTCGGCAGACACTCAAATGAGCACGTCAGCGGGTGAACGTATTTCGGGCTTCGTTCACTGATGATCATAAACCGTCTGATGCTGACACCGTCGCCTACAAAGTTTCGAAGACAGAGATAGCAGCCTACCTCCGCCACTAGAAAAACTTTGTTTATTTATGTTTCTACTTTTTTAATCTTTGTAAGAAACGACTTGCCATGCTGTTTGGCCATATGTAAATTCCAAAATAAAAAAATCTAGTTTGGAGGTAAAGTTACTATATTATATGTTGAACTTATATTAGAGATGGTTTAGTGGAACAAATATCCGTCTGTGATATGTATCATTGTTAAAGCAAATTTTCAGCAGTATTTAAATGAAAAAATTGACATATAAACATGTAATTTTTTCATGTCACGTAAATGTATACATGATAATATGCTCAAAACATAGAACTTGAGAACAACCATATCACAGATGGTTACATAATAGAACCGTTCGTGATATGAGACCATATCACCGACGGTTCTATTATGAAACCATCTATGTCTCATATCACGGATGGTTCTATTATGGAACCATCAGTGATAAGTATCACTCTTTATTAGTAGGAGCCCGCTAGGGTTTGCGCCCTAACTCGTCACTCCCTAGCGCCCTTACTCTCGCCTGTTCCCCTCCCGACTGCCCTTGACCTCGACGCTGCTACTCGACCCCATCACCGACGGCACCCTTCTTCTCGTCGCTGCCGGTTGTGACACCACGGTTCACTGCACAAGACACTCGTATGATAAGAGTGTCTTGTGCAGTGTCACTGTCGTGCCATAACTACGGTGACACTGCCTTCCCCTCTTCCTCCTCCCCTCAGCGTGCACGACCCCAGCTACCTCTCCACCGACCTCCCCGGCTACCTCTCCACCGACCTTGGCCTCGGCTACCTCACCACCGACATCGGTGATGTCGAGGTAAGACAGATCTATCACCTAATTGTTTGTGTTGTTGGTATTCATGTGAACCGAGCTGCAATGTGGGTTGATGGTCAGTTTGGACAGCCTTGGCCTTGCTGTCTTGCCCTCTATGACTGCTAGCTGGATGGATGGATGGATGGATCTAGAGGTGGGGAATGGGGTTGTATTTGGGTGTGACTGCTGGTGCTGCTAGTTGTGAATAGAAATGTTTGTATGGTATGTGTGATTTGTCTGTGCCTAGCACAGGGAGGTATTGTAAATTGTTATTTGTATGCTCTGTTGAACTACTCAATGATGTTAATAGTCTTATGCTGAAATTGAATTGATAATTAGTCCATATTTGAGCTCTAATGAATTGCTCTTTCTGTTATTTTAGTTTCATGCTTGAGCTTGTTTTGGTTTACTGATGTGAGTTGATTATTTACTGATGTAAGTTAATTTATTAATTAAGCATGGTAAATAAAATGGAGGTGGGTTAATGCATGGTGGAGGTGTTGCCGCCGGTATTGTGTCGCACACATACAAATTTTTGTACATGTAACTAATCTTATGGTATATTCCTATATGGTATTCTGTGTAACCGTGTTCATACCGATCAAGTTCTCCTTCCTTGCGTCCCAGGTACATCCTACTATTCCAATCCTGATCTCTTCTCTATAAAGTCTCCAAGTAGTGGCTGCTTGTACCTTTAAAACCGACTTCATATATATATTATATATATTGTTCGTAGTCCCCAACCACTTTCGGGGGGTTGTGAGGAGAATGGGACAATAGCCATGGGCAACCTCATCGAGCCTGCAAGTTCAAGAAGTACGGTTGCCAGGAGAGCGCGTAGACATCCAATTACCTGGATATCGTTGACAGGTAATTGGACTTGACAGCAAGCAATGGTTGATTGTTGATACATGAAACCACTTCCCAGTCGGAGTACCTGCGCGTCCACGCCATGTTCAAAAAGTGGTGTGGATGCATAGGTACTTCGACTGAGAAATGGCTTCATGTATCAACGACCAACCATTTCTTGTCTTCTTAATGTCAAGTCCAATTACCTATCGACGACATCCAGGTAATTGTATGTCCACACGCTCTCCTGGCAGCCATGTTTCTTGAACTTGCCGGCTCGATGAAGTTCTCGTGGTTGTTGTCTCATCCTCCTCACGATCCCCGAAAGTGGCTGGGGTACTATGGACAATATATATAATATATATATGAAGCTGATTTTAAAGGCACAAACAGCCACTACTTGGAGACTTTATAGAGAATATATATAATAGACGATTTTATCTACAAACTATCTGTGATACATTAGTCATCACAGACGGTTTTATTTACAAACCGTCTGTGATACATCATCCATCACACATGGTTTTATCTACAAACCGTCTGTGATAGGCAACTATCTGTAACAGCCCAAATTTTGAAGAATTTAAAATTTATGTATTTTGTGGATTTTCTGGTTTTTCAAAAGCTTTCCTTAATTAAATTAAAGCTAAACAAATTTATGTGCAAAATATATTACCACAAAATAGCTGGAAATATTTTATTTAAGTCCTAAATACTCGGAGAATTTCGTGAATTTTCTCCGAATTTTTGGACTTAAATTACTATATTCTAAAGCCTAATTGAATTATCGGCAATTATTTTAATCGAAACCAAAAGAAAACCCCAAGCAGTCAATGGGCGAAACCCACTCGCCCGGACTTTTTTCACAAGACGCGCCCGCACTGCACCCACCGCTGCCTCTCCTCCTCCTCACCGACATCAGTCCCACGTCGGTCTCTCTGTTTCGCACCACTTGAACCCCTGTCAGCCGTTGGATCTAAATCCAACGGCCAAAACTCAATAAAACATTCGGACTACTCGAACATCCCAACGACCGGTGACCGTTAGATCTACATCCAACGGCTACGCCCAAACCCAACTTACCGTTTCACCCCATCTAATCTCAACCGTCCGATCAAAATCGGACGTACCCCCAATCGTCTTCCTCCTTTCCTTCTTCTTCCTCTACCTTCCTTTCTTGCCGCGAAGCCGCCATGGATACAAATCGAGAACCTTCCATACACGGCTAAATCCCGGGCAAATCACTGAAATCTCGCGCGCATTGAAGTCCCCGACCGCCCGCCGACACGCCGTGTCTTTCCATCCCCGTAGCCCCAAATCCCGATTCATCGCCGCGCGTGCGCCACGACCTTCGCGCGCCCACGTTGAACCATCCATGCCGCGCTCTATAAATAGGTGCGCGGGCGCCTCCTTCACCGCACCTCAAAGCCACCATCCATAGCCCTCCTCCTCGCTTGCCAGCGCCGGGTCGAGTTCTTCGCGGCGACCGCAAAGCTTCGAGCCCGCTGCCGCCACAAGCTCCTCCGCTCATTGTCAACACCATTGTCATCGCCTTGTCGCCGCAGCTAGTACCGTCATCCACCTCGCCAAAGGGCCTCGGAACACCTTCGCCGCCGCCGACCTCAAACCGCCGCCGCTCTCCGGCCGCCGCCGCCGCCTAAATCACGCCCGCCACCGCAAGGTAGTGCCTAGCATCGACATCGCACCAGCTTCATTTTGCGCACGACCATTTGGCTCGCCGCGGCGTAGAACGCCGGCGAGCTCGAGCCCTAACACTGCCGCTCACCGGAGCCGACGTGGCTCGGCCACGTCGCGGCCAGGTCAGCGCCACCTCGACCAGCAAGCCTACGTGGCTGCCCGCGTGTCAGCGCCTGCGTGGCGGGTCCACCGCACCGGCCCACACACGGCTCGGTGGAATAAGTCCACCATGAGCCGTGTCTGTGACACGTGGGGCCCGCTTGTCAGAGAATTCTTTTAATTCTTTAAATCCCGGAAAATTCATCGCTGGCGTCAGCTTGCGCAATAAATAGAATTTCCTTTAGAAAAATAATTCGTGAGAATCCAATTAAATTCCGATTTTGTATTAAACTTCTAAAATTCATAACTTTTGCATATGAACTCCAAATTGGGTGGTTCAAATTGCAAAATTTGTGTAAATTCATAATCTAGCTAACTAAACTAAAATATTTCAATTTGGAGTTAATTTGATTTGTCTTTTGAATTTATTTGAATTTGAGTTGATTTTGTCGTAATTTCACGTATAGACCTCGACGACTCCGGAGAGTTAGATCCTTCCGACGATTTAGAATTTCAAGACTTCAACGAAGGCAAGTTACACTATTGATCATATTGTTCCCAGTATTTTAAATTATTTAATTCTGTTTTAAGATTACTATTGCATGCATATGTTTATATACTTGTTAAAAGTCCTGTTTATACATAGTTACTCCAATCTCCATTGTATGGCCAATTTGATTTTTGAATATGAATACCATGACACCCTTAGGCAAAGTTATATTAAAATTTGACATATGCTTAGCCATGCTTAGACCACTTTTATTTGGGGAAGGTTTAGCCAAATCCTTTACAATTTGATTTTAAATTGTTTCGGTGGTATTGTTTTACCACGGAAGGCTTTTATGAGTTTTTCACTCTAAACAAAATAAAATGGGTTTGGACTTGGGCGTGATGGATGTATGGTGGGTGCGAGTTCATGCACGGCCTAATCTCGTTAGGATTACGCCCATGGGTTTATTTAAATGGAAAGTCGCCAAGTCGATTAAGGACCGGTCTTTGAGCGTATTTTGCTACGCCTTACCGTACCACCACATGTCCGAATGGGACAGATTTGGCTAAATAACTGTGGTATCTTAGTGATATTTATGCTATGTTGTATGTGTGGGTGTTGGTTAGACATTAGTCCCACCGCGCAAGAGGGGCTGCTTGGAGGATGGTTAGTCCAATGGTAGTGAAACCTTAGCGCATAAATACATTAAGATATTGCTTTGTAACGGCCTCATGATAATTGCTTAGTCACACGCCCTCGAAGCGTGCATTGGCCGACATTAAAAGCATATTATCTCGTGTGGGTAAGCCGCATAAACTCGCAGAGTAGAAACTATTCGAATAACGCGTCATGGTCATGGACATGCTAGCAAAGCCACTCTAAGTTAGACTTGTTTTGGTTTATAAAATGATTTCCTGTATGTCTTTAGGATGGATAATCCTATGGTAAAATTGGCGGTTAGCGAGTGTCGAGGGTATCCTTCACTATTCATTCATTGGAGGTTATCCACGATTCATTGTCATCTCAATCACCGATTTCAACTATGTTATTAAACGGCCTTAGAAAACTATTAATGGTATTTAATCTGAAAATCTTTGTTTATGCAAAACAACCCCGCCGTTATCCTTTGTTTACCCTATGCATGCATTAATCTTCAATATTGGGTGTAACTTGCAAGCACGGTAGTTGTGCTTACTCTTGCTGAATAATCTTTATTCAGAGAAGACCTCTATCAGGACGGTGAGGACCCTGGACGAATAGGCTACGTCCCTGCACGATTGCTCGTGGCAAGTCGTGTGGTCTACTACTACTTTTTCCGCCGTGTTATTTCTTTCCATTTGGCCTCGTGCCCGCTTGTAATAAAACTCGAGATAATATTAATAAAGAGCGTGATATGATTTTGCTATCACTTTTGATGACTGTACACTGGAAATCTGGACTAGTGTATAAACACGAGAATTCGGGATCCTTCGCTCCGGGTTCGACAAAGTGGTATCGAGCCATATCGATCGTAGGTCGTGGCCCCACAAATGTCCTAAGGACTTATTTTCAAAAACTAAAACTATTTTGAGTCTATCCAGAGTCATTTCTCAACCCTTCTCTTCAAAACGGTTACTGACTCATCTATTCCTCAAAATTGTAGATGGCCGAGGTACCGGACGCCATCTCTCACGGAGTCATTGCCGGATACTGGGCTGAACTTCTCTGGGAAGTGATGCAACACCTGGACTACAAGAAGAGGCCAACGTTCCAGGGCTATCGGTATAAGGTGGGAGAACGACACCTCTGGAGGGTGGAAGTATTGGTTTACTCCGACCTGTCGCCGAACACGGTTTTCCATACCTTCCACGCTCCGATCAGACGCGACACCTTTGCGGATGGTATTCAAGATGCAGCAAGAGAAGCAGTTCGTCGACTCCGCCACAGCTACGACCGCTACCTCAACGGCACCGGATTTCACTATTACCCGATGCATTTGCCGACCAGACTCGACAGCGTCTTCCGCACCGCCAAGGAAGAAGATTCCCCCGAGCTAACGCACCAGGTGGACTTAACGAAGGCACTGGACTACGCCTACGGAAATACCCTGGAGGACCTGCGTACCGCTCAAGACGGCTTGGAGTACGCAGAAGCAAGGATCAAGGCATTGAAGCGAATCGGCTAGATACAAGGTCGGGCGAGGGTAGCTCCAATGAGATAGACTATACCCCCAGTACCCCATAGATGCTTCATTAGTCCGTACGTTAGTCGCGAATTATGAGCTATCAATTACCCTTGTGATAGCCATAATCCATTAATAAAATAAATGAATAAAAGAACTATTTTGAAAAGTTGGTTCTTTGTTGTGTGTTTATTGGTTCTTGGGCTATTTTAGATTTATCCCCCTTTGAATCTCTACCATCTTATCTAAATCCTTGGAGGATCCCGCAGATGGTGACCACCCGCAGAAACGGCAACGGCAGCAGCAGTGCCGAAGGACAAGGAAACGATCAGGCGGATCATCAGAATAACCACATTCCACAGCCACCACCACCACCGGCAGAAGGACCCGATTGGCGCCAGATGATGGCCAATCAGACCCATCTGATTGACCTTCTCGCCCAATCTCTGCAAAATGTGCAGAATGCTCAGGCCGCCACTGTAGCAGCAGCAGTTCCGACTCCACCTCAGCATAATCAAAGGCTGACTATGTCAGAGTTTATGAGGATGCGCCCGCCGACGTTCTCGAGCAGTACTGAACCAATGGACGCCGACGACTGGCTTCGGGCTATTGGAAAGAAATTGGACATCAGTCAGTGCTCTGATCGTGAGAGGGTTCTGTTTGCCTCTCACCAGCTGACTGGCCCCGCATCAGAATGGTGGGACAATTACTGCATCGCCCATGATGATGCTCAATCCATTTCATGGGCCAACTTTGTGCAAGCCTTCCGTCATGCACACATTCCGGCGGGGATGATGACACTGAAGAAGAAAGAGTTCCACGCACTGCGCCAAGGCAACCGAACGGTGAATGAGTATCTTCACCGCTTCAATCAACTTGCCCGCTACGCCCCAGCTGACGTAGCCAGAGATGAGGACAGAGCAGAAAGGTTCTGGAAGGCCTAAACGATGATATTTCGCCCAACTTATCTCTCGAATTTCACCGACTTTCGCGGTTGGTGGATAAAGCTATCATGCAGAAGCCAAACATGCAGAATGGAGAACCGCAAGCGAGGATGGCCGCCAAAGGTTCAACGCCGAGGTCCGCCCAAACCTCGCTTCATCGCCGTGAGCCCACAAAGAACGTGGGAAGTTCCAATCTTCCACGCCTCGTACTCCAAAGACCGCCACGGCAGCTCCAACCCTCCAACTTCCGTGGCACCGTCGGGAGGGCGTTTGCACAAGCACTCTACCTCCTCCGCTTCCAGAGTAACGTGCTTTCACTGCAACGAGATGGGGCATTACGCCAATAAATGCCCGAAGAAGCAGCAAGGTTTGGCACCAGCAAGGCCAACCTCAGGAGTTGCAACTACCGGCGGCACCAACCGACCAGCGAGCGATTCACCAAGGGACGGTGAACCATGTCACCGCCGAGAAGCTCAGCGCGCGGATGTTGTTCTTGGTACGTTCCTCGTTAATTCAGCACCAGCATCTGTCTTATTTGATTCCGGAGCTTCACATTCTTTCGTGTCAAATAAGTTTGTGGGAAAATATGGGTTACCTGTATCCTCCTTAGCTACCCCCATGATAATTCATTCCCCGGGCTCGGAAATGAGAACAAATTCTCTTTGCTCAAATCTTACCCTTGAGATATCCGGAGTATCCTTTCTAGCAGATCTGATAGTGTTACACTCCCAAGGCCTGGATGTAATACTTGGAATGGACTGGCTAGCCAAAAACCACGGTCAAATAGACTGTGCCAATAGATCCATCACCCTCACAAATGACCAAGGCCTATCTGTTGAATTCAAACCCAAGACTCGTACCGGGAGGAAGTTCCATACTCACAACTTGAAGGAAGTGAAACTTGAAGACATACCCGTAGCACGAGAGTATCCCGACGTCTTTCCAGATGATCTACCCGGCATGCCACCGGATAGGGACATCATGTTCCTAATTGATCTAGTCCCCGGGACAGCTCCGATCTCGAAAAGGGCTTATGAATGCCCGCCAACGAGTTAGCGTAATCAAGAAACAAATTGAAGAATCTGCGAGAAAGGGTACATTCGACCAGTTCCTCACCATGGGGAGCCCAGATCGTTTGTCAAGAAGAAAGACAATAGTATGAGAATGTGCGTTGATTATAGATCACTCAACGAAGTAACAATCAAGAACAAGTACCGTTGCCCGAATTGATGATACATTCGATCACGGTGGGAGCAAGCGTCTTCTCAAGATTGATCGAGATCCGTTATCACCAATCAAGATCGCACCGAAGATATTCCAAAGACCGCTTCACCACGGATATGGATGTATGAATTTACTGATGAATGTCCTTCGGACTAACCAATGCCCTGCGCTTACTTCATGAATATGATGAACAAGGTGTTCATGGAATTCTGGATAAATTCGTAGTCGTCTTTATTGACGATATCCTCATCTATTCGAAGGACGAAGAAGAGCATGAAGAGCATCTCCGAATGATCCTAGACAAGCTCGAGGAGCATCGACTTTATGCCAAATTCAGCAAGAGTGAATTCTGGCTAAGTCAAGTTGCATTCCTTGGACACATTGTATCCGCAGGAGGTATTGCGATGAGACCCCGCCAAGGTTGAGGCGATAATGGGTGAAACAACCGGATCGCCACCGAGGTGAGAAGTTTCCTTGGACTGGCAGGATATTATCGTCGGTTCATCGAAGGTTTCTCGAGACTCGCCAAACTCATGACTCAACTTTTGAAGAAAGAGAAGAAGTTCGGTGGTCAAGCGCTCGTGAAGAAAGCTTCCAAGAATCAAAAGAGGCTAGTCTCAAGACCGGTGTTAATCTTCTGGGACATCCGCAAGGATTTTGAAATCTTTGTGACGCATCCCGCCAAGGCCTCGGATGTGTACCGATGCAGAAGGCAAAGTTGTAGCTTATGCATCCCGGCGATTGAGGCCGCACGAAGGAAATACCCGACTCATGATCCGAGTTAGCGAGAATTGTGCACGCCCAAAATCGCGGCATTATCTAATTGGTAACATGTGGAGATCTTTACGGACCATAAAAGCTCAAGTACATATTCACGCAGTCCGAACTCAATCTCCGACAAAGGAGATGGTTGGAATTGATAAAGGATTACGATCTCGAATCCATTATCATCGGGCAAATCAACGTGGTAGCGGATGCCTTGAGCAGAAGGCATATTGCAACACCGTCATGGTACAACAAAATCACCAGAGTCGTATGAAGATCCAAGCACTGAAACTGAGATTGTCAATCATGGTTGCGTAAACGCTTTAGAAGTTCAACCGACTCTTGAGGATCGGATCGTAACAAAGCAAATCGTAAGATGAAGACATCCAAGAAATCAAGAAGAATATGAGAAGGGCCAAGGCTCCGTGCTTCTCGAGGATGAACAAGGGACGGTGTGGTTCGAGACCGCATCTGTGTGCCCAACCAGCCGGAGATAAAAGAGGCGATTCTGAAAGAAGCTCATGAGTCGCCATACTCCATTCATCCCGGTAGCACCAAAATGTACCAGGACTTAAAAGAGAAGTATTGGTGGGTCAGCATGAAGCGTGAAATTGCTGACTTCGTCGCTCGTTGTGACGTCTGCCAAAGGGTTAAGGCACAACACCAAAGACCATTGGTGTGCATTGCGACCATTACCAATTCCCGAGTGGAAGTGGGAAGAGGTTGGTATGGACTTCATCACCGGACTCCCCAGGACCCAATCGGGATATGACTCCATCTGGGTAGTAATTGACCGGTTAACTAAAGTGGCTCACTTTATCCCTGTCAAGACCACCTACCAGAGTAGCAAGCTAGCAGAGTTGTACATGGCCAAAATCGTCTGCTTGCATGGGGTACCCAAGAAGATTGTGTCTGATAGAGGTTCTCAGTTTACCTCTCGCCTGGAAAAATCCGCATGAAGCCTTGGGAACTGACTAAATTTCAAGACGGCAGATCATCCCTGCATCGATGGTCAAACGTAACGCACCAACCAAGTTCTTGAAGACATGCTTCGAGCCCGTGCCTTAGACTTCGGAAAGGGTTGGGATAAGGATGCGCCATATGCCGAAGTTCTCATACAATAATAGCTACAAGCCGGTTTGCAGATGGCTCCATTTGAAGCTCAGATGGCAGAAATGCCGGACCCCGCTCCTTTGGGATCGGTGGGAGCGCCAACTCCTGACTGAGTTGATCAAAGAAGCGAAAGTAAAGTAAAACTATTCGGGAGCGCCTCGAAAGTAGCCCAATCTCGACAAAAGAGTTATGCCGATAACCGTCGGAGGGAATTGAACTTTGAGGTAGGAGATGTTGTCTATCTCCGAGTTACCCCACTCGAGGTGTGAGGAGATTCAGCACGAAAGGTAAACTCGCACCTGTATATTGGGCCATACAAGATTTTGGCAAAGCGTGGAGAGGTAGCTTATCGGCTAGAATTGCCGAAGCCACGTCAAGAATGCATAATGTCTTCCACGATCGCAACTAAAGAAATGTCTGCATAGAACCGGAAGACCATACCTTTTCGGAAAGCTTCGACCTTCAAGAAGATCTCACCTCACGAGCGACCAATTAAAATTCGGATGTCGCGAGCGTGTTACCGTAAGCGTAATCATCGATCGCATAAGGTACAATGGAGTCATCATCCAGAAAGTGAAGCTACATGGGAGAATGAAGACGAACTCAAGGCCAACTACCCTGATCTCTTTGCTAACCAAGCCTGAATCTCGGGGTCGAGATTCCCTTTAAGGGGGGTAGGTTTGTAACAGCCCAAATTTTGAAGAATTTAAAATTTATGTATTTTGTGGATTTTCTGGTTTTTCAAAAGCTTTCCTTAATTAAATTAAAGCTAAACAAATTTATGTGCAAAATATATTACCACAAAATAGCTGGAAATATTTTATTTAAGTCCTAAATACTCCAGAGAATTTCTGTGAATTTTCTCAGAATTTTTGGACTTAAATTACTATATTCTAAAGCCTAATTGAATTATCAGCAATTATTTTAATCGAAAACCAAAAGAAAACCCCCAAACAGTCAATGGGCCGAAACCCACTCGCCTGGACCTTTTTTCACAAGACGCGCCCGCACCAGCCGGGCGGCGCTTCCTCCTCTCACCGACATCGGTCCCACCGTCGGCTCTCTGTTCGCACCACTTGAACCCGTCACCGCTGGATCTAAATCCAACGGCCAAAACTCAATAAAACATTCGACTACTCGAACATCCCAACGACCGTGACCGTTAGATCTACATCCAACGGCTACGCCCAAACCCAACTTCTTGCTTTCACCCCATCTAATCTCAACCGTCCGATCAAAATCGGACGTACCCCCAATCGTCTTCCTCCTTTCCTTCTTCTTCCTCTACCTTCCTTTCTTGCCGCGAAGCCGCCATGGATACAAATCGAGAACCTTCCATACACGGCTAAATCCCGGGCAAATCACTGAAATCTCGCGCGCATTGAAGTCCCCGACCGCTCCGCCGACACGACCGCGTGTCTTTCCATCCCCGTAGCCCCAAATCCCGATTCATCGCCGCGTGCCGCACGACCTTCGTGCGCCCCACGTTGAACCATCCATGCCCGCGCTCTATAAATAGGTGCGCCGGGAGCGCCTCCTTCACCGCACCTCAAAGCCACCATCCATAGCCCTCCTCCCTGCTTGAAGCGCCCGGAATTCGAGTTCTTCGCCGGCGACCGCAAAAGCTTCGAGCTCCGTGTTTCGCCGCCACCGAAGCTCCTCCGCCTCATTGTCAACACCATTGTCATCGCCTTGTCGCCGCAGCTAGTACCGTCATCCACCTCGCCAAAGGGCCTCGGAACACCTTCGTCGCCGCCGACTCAAACCGCCGCCGCTCACCGCCGCCGCCACCTCGCCACACCCCGCCACCGCAAGGTAGTGCCTAGCATCGCGATCGCACGGCCTTCATTTTGCGCGACGACCATTTGGCTCGCCGCGGCGAGAACGCCGCGAGCTCGAGCCCTAACATCGCGCTCACCGGAGCCGACGTGGCTCGCCACGCCGCGGCGGTCGGCGCCACCTCGACCAGCAAGCCTACGTGGCTGCCCGCGTGTCAGCGCCTGCGTGGCGGGTCCACCGCACCGGCCCACACACGGCTCGGTGGAATAAGTCCACCATGAGCCGTGTCTGTGACACGTGGGGCCCGCTTGTCAGAGAATTCTTTTAATTCTTTAAATCCCAGAAAATTCATCGCTGGCGTCAGCTTGCGCAATAAATAGAATTTCCTTTAGAAAAATAATTCAGAGAATCCAATTAAATTCCAGATTTTGTATTAAACTTCTAAAATTCATAACTTTTGCATATGAACTCCAAATTGGGTGGTTCAAATTGCAAAATTTGTGTAAATTCATAATCTAGCTAACTAAACTAAAATATTTCAATTTGGAGTTAATTTGATTTGTCTTTTTGAATTTATTTGAATTTGAGTTGATTTTGTCGTAATTTCACGTATAGACCTCGACGACTCCGGAGAGTTAGATCCTTCCGATGATTTAGAATTTCAAGACTTCAACGAAGGCAAGTTACACTATTGATCATATTGTTCCCAGTATTTTAAATTATTTAATTCCTGTTTTAAGATTACTATTGCATGCATATGTTTATATACTTGTTAAAAAGTCCTGTTTATACATAGTTACTCCAATCTCCATTGTATGGCCAATTTGATTTTTGAATATGAATACCATGACACCCTTAGGCAAAGTTATATTAAAATTTGACATATGCTTAGCCATGCTTAGACCACTTTTATTTGGGGAAGGTTTAGCCAAATCCTTTACAATTTGATTTTAAATTGTTTCGGTGGTATTGTTTTACCACGGAAGGCTTTTTATGAGTTTTTCACTCTAAACAAAATAAAATGGGTTTGGACTTGGGCGTGATGGATGTATGGTGGGTGCAGGTTCATGCACGGGCCTAATCTGGTTAGGATTACGGCCCATGGGTTTATTTAAATGGAAAGTCGCCCAAGTCAGTTAAGGACCGGTCTTTGAGCGTATTTTGCTACGCCTTACCGTACCACCACATGTCTGGAATGGGACAGATTTGGCTAAATAATCTGTGGTATCTTAGTGATATTTATGCTATGTTGTATGTGTGGGTGTTGGTTAGACATTAGTCCCACCGGGCGCAAGAGGGGGCTGCCGGAGGATGGTTAGTCCAATGGTAGTGAAACCTTAGCGGGCATAAATACATTAAGATATTGCTTTGTAACGGCCTCATGATAATTGCTTAGTCACACGCCCTCGGAAGCGTGCATTGGCCGACATTAAAAGCATATTATCTCGTGTGGGTAAAGCCGCACAAACTCGCAGAGTAGAAACTATTCGAATAGCGCGTCCATGGATCATGGACATGCTAGCAAAGCCACTCTAAGTTAGACTTGTTTTGGTTTATAAAATGATTTCCACAGATGTCTTTAGGATGGATAATCCTATGGTAAAAATTGGGCGGTTAGCCAGAGTGTCAGGAGGGTATCCTTCACTATTCATTCATTGGAGGTTATCCACGATTCATTGTCATCTCAATCACTGATTTCAACTATGTTATTAAAACTGGCCTTAGAAAACTATTAATGGTATTTAATCTGAAAATGCTGTTTATGCAAAACAACCCTGCCGTTATCCTTTGTTTACCCTATGCATGCATTAATCTTCAATATTGGGTGTAACTTGCAAGCACGGTAGTTGTGCTTACTCTTGCTGAATAATCTTTATTCAGAGAAGACCTCTATCGGGACGGTGAGGACTCGGGACGAATAGGCTACGTCCCCGCACGATTGCTCGTGGCAAGTCGCGTGGTCTACTACTACTTTTTCCGCTGTGTTATTTCTTTCCATTTGGCCTCAGGCCCAGTTGTAATAAAACTCTGAGATAATATTAATAAAGAGCGTGATATGATTTTGCTATCACTTTTGATGACTGTGTACACTGGAAATCCTGGACTAGTGTATAAACACAGAGAATTCGGGATCCTTCGTTCCCGGGTTCGACACTATCACAGATGGTTCTGAGTTAATAACCGTCTGTGATAGTATGCAGACCGATAAACTCAGACGGTTTATAAAATCGTCTGTGATGATATTTTTGAACCGTCTATGAAGATATTTTATGTAGTAGTGTATCCAATATATCCTATCATTGTACATAGTATTTTACAGATTGCTACTCAATTGAAAATGTATGAAAATGACTTAGTTTTACGCGGTGTTATTATTGCTATGAAAACGAAATACCTTAAATATTGGAGAGAAATCCCTTATCTATATGCATTTGTATTTCTTTTAGATCCTAGAGGTAAAATTGATGCATTTGGTAGTGTACTTGATCTTCTTAGTGATGCTATAGGGCTAGACTATATTAACTATTTTACAAAAGTTCGTTCTCGGCTATACGAGGTTTACCAAAGGTATGAAAATAAGTTTCGAGGAGTCCGCACGCAACAACCTCCAGTAGCCCCCCCCCCTCTCAAGTAGCAAGATAAATATGTAGGGCAAGATCTTCGGTGGCTCTTCCTCCAGATCCAGATCTTCTTTTTCTACACCGCTACCTGCTCAGCCAAGACCCACAAGGAGTGCGGAACTATACACCTATCTGGACAGCGATACGGTGGATTTCAACTCAGAAGGCTTTGAAATTTTGCAATGGTGGCAAGCCTATAAGTTAACATATCATGTGCTATACATACTTGCACGTGATGCGTTAACTATTTCTGTCTCGATGGTTTCCTCTAAGTCCGCTTTCACTCTTTCTGGAAGAATATTGGAGAAGAAAAGAATAAGTCTCACATGTGAGATGGTGGGGATACTTCTAACTGTGAAGGACTGGGAACAAACTGATTCACGAACACAACACTCTGTGGAAAATTCACAATTGTCGGAGGTATTCTAAAATCTATACTTAGACAATGACACATAGAACAACGATGCATGTAGAGCTATAGGTTGTACTCTTTTTTCTTTGCCAAGGTTTTCTCATTTTGAGTTTTTACTTGGCGAAGGTTTTAACGAGGCAGCTAGTTGAACGTTAATAAAACTCTTTATTACATTTTCAATATGATTGTCTCATTTTTTTTTCAAATTTCATATCTATTTCTGAATTCTACACATTTTTCTGATTTTTTTAGATTTTTTTTTCAGGCCTAACGGGCTCGTGCCGTCCCAACATGGCACGAACGACTTACGGGTTGTGCCTAGTCTGCCTCCTCGGCACGTGGGTCAGCACGGCATAACCCATCTAATAGCTGGGTCGTGCCTAGATGGGCTGGGCCGACCATTTGGCTAGCTCTAGTGTTTTCGTTTGGTTTCTAGCCATGGACCGCAAGAATGTCATATGTCGAGTAGAAAAATATATATCATTTCGTGTAAAAGACCCATGCAAGTCTCACTAACAAATGGAGTTTTTGGGTTAAATGGCACTGTTTGCATGTGAAATAATAAATCTAGTCTCATCAGAGATCAAAGCCAAAAATAGCACCGCGGACTCGTCATTAGACAACATGTATCCTCGTTAGTGCCACGGGTACACGGACCCCCTTCATCCCCTCTCCTGGAGAGGGGACTTTCGACACGTGTCCCTGTCCCCTCTTGTGGAGAGTTTTGCGCTCCTAGGAAGGCGACTTCCCTCGTCTATGCACCACACAAGGGGACTTCCCTTATACTGCTAATTAATTACGATTAAATTGATTATGACTAAATAATTAGAACTAACTAATTACGACTAATTAATAACGACTAACTAACTACGACTAATTAATTATGAATAATTAGTTATGACTAAATTAATTACAGTTAAATAACCATGACTAAATTGATTAGGACTAATTAATTTTGACTAATTAATTACAATTAAATAATTACATCCAAATAATTATAAATTATTAATTGCGTCTACTTAATTACATGGGTTAATTAATTAACCCCCACCGTGTAATTATTTAGTCATAATTAATTAACCACCACTGTGTAATTATTTAGTCGTGTAATTAACCCTACTGTGTAATTAATTACGCGGGTTTAATTAATTAATCCCCGTCCAGGTTTAATTACGACTAGCAAAGATTAATCAAACTCTTGTAATTAACTAACTAACTAACAATATGAGGAAGTCCCCACCGTGACACGGATGAGGATTAATTAACTCGTGGTGTGGACATAGATTAATTAATTAAACTACTATAATTAATTACACAGTTGGGGTTAATTACACGAATAAATAATTACACTGTGGGGGTTAATTAATTACGACTAAATAATTGCCGAGTTAATTAATTAATCCGTGTAATTAATTAGTCCTAATCAATTTAGTCATGGTTAATTAGCCATAATTAATTTAGTCTTAACTAATTATTCATAATTAGTTAGTCATAGTTAGTTAGTCGTTATTAATTAGTTGTAATTAATTAGTCCTAATTAGTTGGTTGTAACATCCCAATTTTGGGCTTGTGTTTTAAATGTAAGAAAATGAGTAGAAATTAAAACTTTTTCTTGCATCATGTGTTTCCTGTTTGTATTGGACAAGTATTGTACAAGACTTATGGAAATGCAGAGTCACAAACCTTTTGATCATCCTCTAGAGATATTTTTCCTAAGTTCTTGGGATGGTATGTGACCCCTCTGAAAAATTTCACAATTTTTCAGAAATTATTTTGAATATTTTAGAGGGCAGTCAAACCTGTTTGACTCTCAGTCAAACCTAAAACCAGTACCTTGTAGAATTTTTGGAGAAAAATACAATGCATAAAAACCTCTGCAAATTTTATACAAGGTCAATGTCTCAGTCAGCAAGCTCCTGTAAAAATTTTAGAATTTTTGGAGTTATTTTGCTACCCCAAATAAATCCTCAAAAGTCTCAAAGATATTTAAAACCTAAAACACAGTTCATTGTTCCTTGGGTTGAGTCGGGCTCGAGTCCGAGCCACTTGATGCGGTCGAACCACCTAGCTGCACCGAGCCGCATTTTAAAAGCGTGCGTGCGATATCAGCCGTTGATTCAAATCGCCGCCCACGCTCGTGTGAGCATTCGGACCCTCGGTTGTAATAACCAATTGGAACCGTTGGATCTCAATCCAACCGCCCGCATTCACGAGGGCAATCGGATCGTCCCGCGAACTCGTTTAATCGTGACCGCCCATTTCCAATCCAAAGGTCACCGTTCTCCTTCGTTCTTCTTCCTCCTCTCGCCCTGGCGCCGAGCGCGCGGGCGACAACGGCAGAAAGAGAGAGAGAGCGCGGGCGGCTTTGATGTGTCACCTCAAGTTTGCTTTCGTCAACGTCTCTCTGCGGGGCATTTAATGCGCACCAGGCTTTCTCCTCCATTGTCACCGTGCTCACTTGCTCCCGTCATTTCTTGGTCCATGACCGTAGCATGAACCGAGCCCACCATGGACTCGGGTTCTTGCTCGAAACCCTAATCCCTTCCCTATATATTGCCCCTCTAGGTCCTCCTGGTGTTCCTTTACACCACACCTAGCTCCTCTCTGTGTTTGAGCTCAAAACTATCTCAAACCTTCAATCCACCATTGTTAACCCGAGGGCTCCAATGGCGGCCTTGGTGGCCAGTGGTTCATCTCCAACTTTCTTGCACCCTCTTGAACTCCTCAACCTCCTTTGTATTTCCCCTAACTTGATTTTGGGTTGCATTCGCAGGAATCACTCAATTTTAAGTTTGGAGATTTTCAGTTGGTTTCACCCCCTTTCTTCTCCAGCTCCGGTAAGTGGTTCTTTTTGCAATTAATTGCTTTTGGAGCCTCTTTGAGCTATAATGAAGCTGTGGTGATGATTTGGTTCCACCCATTTTGCTCAGAACCTCATCTTCCACTTCATCTTCTTCGGCTCCGTGGACTTCATCGTGTTCAAGTCTTCCCTGCCATCTTTGGAGCTCCTCTCGGTTAAGGTAGCTTCTATATAGTCCCTAGAAGTCATGGCACTCGCTTCCTTGGACCGCAATGAGCATCTTGCTATTTTCGTGTTTTGCCGTGTCGGCCTCCTTCTTTGTTTTCGGCTCGCCGGCTGCCTGCACTTCCACCGCCGCGAGGTCATCATCTGTTGGTCCGCAACACTATTGCGAACCCATTTTGATAGTTTAGGGCGCCGCCGCACCGAGTCGCCGCGACAAGCCGTGAAAGCCACTCGGGTTTTGTCAGCGGGGAGCCCCGTTTTCGTCAAATATTTAGGACACGTTTAATGCTTAATGATTGCCAATCAGTAGAGCATTAATGGTGTTTTAATGTGGCCTAATGCCTCACTGTCATGTGGGTCCAGCCCCCTTAAATCCCCCGCTGGCGTTATCTGTGCGTTTAGGCATCATTAATGTTAATCTTAGGTTAATTAAGTGTCGGCATTTATTAGTCGTCCTAAAACCTCCTTTAAGTCGCCGCGGTGGGTCGCGTGCACGCGCACGCGTGTGTTAAATCTCGCATGTGTGACTCTCGACCAGCGACATGTGGCCCCACGTGTCAAGACTCGATTGCACTTCGATCTTGGACCACCGTCCATTTGGCGATCTGAGGCCTAGATTTTGTATGGGTTCGGACCCTCGGTTCCCCTCATCATTCTTGGCCGCCCATCACTTGATCTCGCGGCCCGATCGTGTGTGCAATCGGACCTTCCGACCGAGGCGTGATCGGAGCCGTTCATCCTTAGATCTGCGGTCGTGGATCGCCGAGGCAACCGCACCGCCCGTTGCATCCTTCCTCGTGAGTTGCTGGATTTTGATCTCGTTATGAATCGCGCGTCGCGTTGTTCTCGTCGCGTGTGGCTCGTTGGATATGGCATCAACGGCCCACGGCGTCCACGCGCTTATTTTCGGTTGGGTTGGTTTTTATTTACGTAAGTATTTATTTATCAGTGAAAATTGTATCAAAACTTTAGAAATTCATAACTAATTCAAGATAAATCCTTTTACATGAAACTAATCGCAATAAATTTGTATTTCACTAAAGTTTAATATAAAAATGCTTTTAGCTATGCTTACGTAGTAGAAAATTCTGTAATCTTTAATAGCTTGTTTTACGCTATTTTTATATATTCAATTATATTAAAACTGGAAAATGCATATCTTTTCTCGTATATCTGCTAATTGAATGATTTTAACTTTGATAAATTTGTTATTAACTAAACTTTAATCTAAAAATGGTGGTAGGCCTAAATCAGCACCATAAAAATATGTTAATATGTTTAACCTTATTAAGTAGCAATTAAAAATTCATTTAATGATGTAATAGACACCAGTAATTCCCTGTAAATCCAAAAAAATAGAAATTTGATGTTAGGAAATCCCTTTGTTATCATACTATAATGTGAAATGGGTTTTGCACATGTTTATATTTCTGGAAAGTGCATTATGCTAGTTTTGCATCCTAGAAAAATCATAACTAAATCATTTTAACTCCAATTAAGATGAAACCACTTGTATTAGCCTTAAAATGTCAGTAGCAACCTATCATAAAATTTTCAAGTCCCGAAAACCTCTAGAAAATATTTTTGCTACAGTACCTTATTATGGCCGAAAATGGGTTTTTAGGTAATATCTTTTGCACCACAAATCCAAATTAGGTTTTTCCAGTTTCTATGTCTAGGTATATTCGTATTCTACCTTATGTATAAATTTCGTCGCAATTGGATAATTTTTGCTTGCTCGTTTGTTTAAGTGCGGCTCGTCTTATTGGTTGTTCTTGGTTCTTTTGCCTTTTCGCTTAGGATTCGACATTTGCGGTAACCCCGAGAACGACCCTCCACAACAGTTTGAGCAGCAACAAGAAGGCAAGCAGTTTGATCATGTTAATCCCAGTATTTTAAGTATTTACGTTGATTACAAATTCTATGTATGCATTGCTACTTTGTGTTAATAGTTGGCCTAGTAGATGCATTTCCTTAGCAAATGATTATCCTCTACTACCATGAGCCTAGGTTACTTGCTGTGATTTAGAGTTCATGGATGGGCTCTTGTCACTTAGTAGTATGAATTAATTGTTTAACAATGCTTAGCTTCGGTAGAAATGGGCGGTTATCGACTTGTCGATAACCTTGATCACACAAAACTTATTATGATTTATGATTTCCACCTTGTGCCATGTCTACTTATGAAAACTAAAACTGAAAACAAAATGATTTAGACTTGGGCACAATGGTAAGATGGTGTGATTTTGGGTGTGACTGGAATGGTGCCCGGGTCAACAAGGACCGAACATCTTGTTACACTAAACCAAGTATTTTAGCGTGCTAACCACATTAGAGGGTATGGGACCTCTCTTGACTTAGTACTTTGGCGTGTATTGGCCCCGAGTCGCAGGGAGTCGCGGGAGGGATGGTGTTGGGAGCATTGTAGTGTCCGAAAGACTTCACCCGTGATGGGATTTGTTGTCTTTCGGCTTGCAATGTAAGCATGTGGGTTTCTACCCATATGAGCGGCTCGTAGTTAATACACAAGATTGGAAATGTCTCAGAGGACTTAGCGTGCTGCATACCTTCGTAGTGTGCTTGTGGCTTGAAGGCGGTCCAAGTGTGGGTACATTGGTACACCCTGCAGGTTAAAACTATTCGAATAGCCTCGCCCTAGGTTATGGACACGCTTGGCAAGGTCTTTCAAGAGTTAGACTACAACCTTTTAAATTAAAACTTGATGGGTGGTACGAATCGGGATTCGTGCTATGTTGTGGTGGCTATTGGGATAGTCGCCTTCGGTGGTTACTTGTATGTACCTTTACTTATGTTACTTTGATAACAAAACAGATTTGCAAACTTGCTTTCAAAATGTATTACATTATTGCAAATAAAGTTGGCTTCATGCAAAATGAGACATACAACCTCCACCTAAATAAGCTTGCATGTAGTTTATGAATAGGTGCGCTATTCCACACGTCGATCTTGCGGGTACAAAGACAATCTTTGTACTCGGTTGCTACGCTTAATTGTTTTGTTGCAGAGGAAGAAGGTGAGCTCGAGGGCCTCACTTTTGTGAGTGTGTTGTGGTAGCTTATGGGCGACTAGCTTGGCCCCGGTCGGTTGCCTTGTGGGTGTATGGCTAACCGGTCGACTTTTGTTCTAGCCATCTTATGGCGCTTTTGCTTCATTGTCATTCTTGTATATTGTTCTATTTGGCCGGTCGGCTCTCTTTTGTAATAACTTTACTTAATGTATGTCGTCGTTGAACTTAGTGATGTATGTGTATGGAATTGATGTGTAATTTTGTGAAGGTGTGCATATGCTGCAATTCTGGGAAGCATATGTCCATCGAGGCTTAGAATGTTTAATTAGTAATGCCAGAGCCATTTGGAGGTTAAGTGTTACTAGTTAAATATTCCGGGTCCTCACAAAGTTGATATTAGAGCCATACTGACCGTAGAAACCCCTAGCTTGGTCGCCTTTAGGATATTTGAAAACTTACTTTCAGATAGTTGTGAAAACTTAAGTAAGTTCTCTAATTTTGTTCCTTACCTATCTTAGCTTGCTCATCTCACCTTACCCTCACTTAAGTTTGAAAAAGTTGTTCCTCTCTTCCTTTCAAAAATTAGCCTCTATCGATTAACTTGGTTTTGGGAGAAACATGAGAGCTTGGAGAAAGGAATTTGGACAACTAGCTAGTGGTTAGTAATTAAGGTAGGAAATGAGAGGTAAATTCAACTAAAACTTGTGGGAATAAAAGGGTAAGAAGTGATATGAGATTAGCTAATGCCTATACTCTATTAGGTGGTTATACCTTGATTTTTGGACTGTTTTGAGCTAGAATTTAGTTCTGAAAATTTTGGGTTTTCTCACACGATTACTCGTTCTTCCATACGGGTTAGTCGTTTCAGGAAGTCGATTTGGTGAATTTTGGTCCTGTGCTCTTGGTGGTTATTCCTGAGCCCTTTTTATTGAGTTTGGATTTCTTTAGCTTGTACCTAACTCATCTTAGTGAAACAGGATGGCTGGCGGGACCCGTAGTGGTCGAAATCACCGTAGTCCTGATGAGGAGCTTCCCCTCCTCAGACCATGGCGAAGTCCTCATGCGGATCGAACGCAATCGTTCGGAGGACCGCAGGTCTTGGAGGTCATCGCCAGAAACACCTCTGCTCCCTCTGGTGCCTCTGGATCCGGAAGTGGTCACCGTCTCGTGGGGACTTGCGGAGTTCCTCCGCACTCGCCTCCCACCTTCTCCCGGTCCGAGGATCCCTGGACGCAGACGATCGGCTGCGTCGGTTGAGCGGAAGCTCAACGTTGCTCGCCGCCGAGAGCAGAGCGCACTTTCGCATCCCATCGGTTGGAGGGTGCGGCACTCTCATGGTGGGAGAACTTCTCGCCATGCACTGCGGGACACGTGGTCTCGTGGGAGGAGTTCCGGTCAGCTTTTCGTCGGGCCCATGTCCCCGCAGGCCTGATGAAGCTGAAAAGAAGGAGTTCCTTGCGCTCAAACAGGCGCAAGTTCGTGACCGAGTACCTCCACGAGTTCAACCATCTCGCGAGGTACGCTCGCCGAGGTGGCCACCGATGAGGCCAAGCAGAGAAGTTCGTGGAGGGCTTGTCCGAGGAGCTTGTGACAAGCTCTCTATTGTGGACTTCCCGACTTCCGCACCTTGGTGGACAAGGCCATCATCGCCGAGCACAAGGCGAGAGCGTGGCGAGTCCCGCAGCGCAAGTGGGAGGCCCGATGCCGGTCCGCATGCACCGCCTCGTTCGCCCCCGTGTTGGGCCGCACCGGTGGCCGTTCTTTGGCTTCACCACCGCCGAGGCCTTCAGCACCAGCTCCACGTCCTCCGCAGCCGTGACTCGATCCGCGGCGCCGCGACCAGCCAGCAGGTGTTCCCGCAACCCCGCGGCCGACGCCACCGCTTCATCGCCACAACAAGGGCCACTACGCGAGTAGTTGTCCTAAGAAGATCGAGCGCCCTCGTCCTAATGGAGGACGCGGGGGAGTGGTCACCACCGACCGAAGACCCGGGCTTGGGAGCGGCCGAGTCAACCACATCTCGGCCGAGGAGGCACAGAGGCGCCCGACGTGGTGTTGGGTACGCTCCTTGTTAATTTGCATCCGCTACGCTTTATTTGACTCGAGCTTCGCATTCTTTTATTTCGAGGTCTTTTTTGTTGATTGTGGACTTCTTGTGTTCCTCTGGGATTCCATCGCGATTCGCTCTCGGGTTCGGAAATGAGAGCGACCAAGTATGTCGGGATGTTCCTATCCACATCGAAGGAGGGATTCTTGGCGAATCTTATCCGCTCGACTCGGCGGCGTCTGGATGTGATTCTTGGCATGGATTGGTTGTCCCAACATTTGGGGCAAATCGATTGTGCGGGAAGATTGTCTACCTCACCACTTCTTCAGTGAACAGGTTGGGTTTTCGCGCGATTGCGAACCCCACCTTTTGCCCTTGAAGCAAAGCCAAGATTGGAGATTCACGATGTCCCCACGGTGTGTGACTTCGCGGATGTCTTTCCGAAGATTTGCCCGGGATGCCTCTGCTCGAGATCCGAGTTTGTGATCGAGTTCTGCCCCGCATCGCCCCTATTTCTAAGAGGCCGATCGCATGCCTCCTAATGAGTTGGAGGAGTCAAGAAGCAATCGGGTGAGCTGCAAGAGAAGGGTTTTATCCGTCCCTAGCTCATCTCCTTGGGGTTGTCCAGTTATCTTTGTGAAGAAGAAGGACAAGACCTTGCGCATGTGTGTTGATTACCGTCCGCTTAATGAGGTGACGGTGAAGAACAAGTATCCTTTGCCCGTATTGATGATCTTTTCGATCGGTTGACCGAGCACGAGTCTTCTCCAAGATTGACTTGAGACGGGCTATCATCAAGTCGATCGTACGAGGATATTCCTAAGACGGCCTTTGCTACTCGTTATGGCCTTTACGAGTACACCGTCATGTCTTTTGGTTTGACTAATGCTCCTGCTTTATTCATGAATCTTATGAACTCGGTATTCATGGAGTATTTGGATAGGTTTGTGGTGGTATTCATCGATGATATCCTTATCTACTCCAAGAGTGAAGAAGAGCATGCTGAGCATCTTAAGCTTGTGTTGGGCAAGCTGCGCGAACACCAGCTGTATGCCAAATTCAGCAAGTGCGAGTTCTGGTTGAAGGAAGTGGCATTCTTGGGCCATGTTCTTTCAGCAGGAGGTGTGGCTGTGGATCCTAGCAAGGTCAGTGATGTGCTATCTTGGGGTCAACCCAAGTCAGTCACCGATGTGCGGAGTTTTATTGGGTTGGCTGGCTACTATCGCCGTTTTATCGAGAATTTCTCCAAGATTGCGAAGCCTATGACCGAATTGCTCAAGAAAGACAAGAAGTTTGTGTGGTCCACTGCTTGTGATGTGAGTTTTCAAGAACTCAAGAATCGGTTGACCTCAGCCCCAGTGCTTGTTCTCCCTGATATTCACAAGAGTTTTGATATCTATTGTGATGCTTCTCGTCAGGGTCTTGGTTGTGTTCTTATGCAGGAGGGCAAGGTTGTGGCCTATGCATCGCGGCAGTTGAGGCCTCATGAACTCAACTATCCTACTCATGACTTGGAGTTAGGCTGCGTGGTCCATGCACTCAAGATTTGACGGCATTATCCGATTGGTAACCGTTGTGAGGTGTATTCGACCACAAGAGCTTGAAGTACTTGTTCACCCAACAGATCTGAACCTCGAGCAAAGAAGATGGTTGGAATTGATCAAGGACTATGACATGGGCATTCAAGTATCATCCGGCAAGGCCAACGTTGTGGCGTATGCACTCGATCGGAAGGTGTATTGCAACATGTTGATGCTCCAAGAGCAGACCTACCCTCATTTCGTAATTCCAGCGCCTCAATTTGGGTTTGATCGAGCACGGTTCTCTTGCTACATTGGTTGTGCAACCAACCTTGGTGGACCAAATCAAGGCGCAAGCAAGACAGATGTTGGTGTGAGCCAAATCAAGCGTAACATCAAGGATGGATAGCCAAGTGCTTTTCGGAGGACGAGCATGGCGTTGTGTGGTTTGGGCAGCGTCTTGTGGTTCCTAAGGTCATGGAATTGCGGAATTTGATTCTCCGCGAAGCCCATGATTCTCCTTTGTCTATTCACCCCGGGCTACCAAGATGTATCAGGATCTTCGTCAGAGATTCTGGTGGACCCGAATGAAGCGCGAGATTACCAGGTTCGTTGCCGAGTGCAACGTGTGCTGTCGTGTGAAGGCCGAGCATCGTCCGGCAGTCTTCTTCACCTTTGCCGGTGCGAGTGGAAGTGGGATTCCGTTGGCATGGACTTCATCACCGGATTGCCCGCCGTCCAAAGGGAATGATGCTATTTGGGTCGTGATCGCAGGTTGACTAAAGTGGCACATTTCCTTCTGTCAAGACTCGGCCGTGTGGGGCCTTTGGCGAACTTTATGTCTCGAGGATTGTGAGTCTTCACGGTGTACCGAAGACGATTATTTCTGATCGTGGTGCACTTTTTACCTCGCGGTTTTGGCATAGTCTGCAAGAGGCTATGGGGACCCGCCTTCATTTCAAACCTGACCTTTCATCCTCGATCGATGGTCAGACGGAGCGAGTCAACCAAGTGTTAGAAGATATGCTCCGTGCTTGTGTTCTTTCCTATGGGAAGAAGTGGGAGAAGTGTCTACCATTTGCGGAGTTCTCCTACAACAACAGCTTTCAGGCCAGTCTTGGCATTTCACCATTTGAGGCTTTGTATGGGAGAAGATGCAGAACCCCCTTTGAACTGGTCAGAGACTGGTGAGCGGCAGTTTTTCGGCCCAGATTCGATCAATGAGGCCGAAAGTCAAGTTCAGTTGATCCGCGAGCATCTGCGCACGGCCCAGTCCAGACAAAAGAGCTATGCAGATCGTCGTCGCTGTGAGTTGAGCTTTGAGTCCAATGACTTTGTGTATATCAAAGTCTCACCCTTGAAGGGCCATCAGTGTTTTGGCATCAAGGGCAAGTTGGCTCCTCGATATGTTGGGCCTTATCGTATCATCGAGAGAGTTGGAGCAGTTGCATACTGATTGGAGCTACCAGTGCACTTGAGGTGTGCATGATGTGTTCCATGTTTCACACCTGAAGAAGTGCCTCCGTGTCCCAACTGAGGAAACTCCGTTGGAAACTCTCGATGTGCAGGAGAATTTGACCTATCGCGAGCGTCCTGTTCGTATTCTTGAGGAATCTGAACGGAGAACAAGGAACCGTGTCATCAAGTTCCTTAAGGTTCAGTGGTCAAACCATTCTGAAGATGAAGCAACTTGGGAGCGAGAAGATCGCCTTCGTGCAGATTTTCCTTCTTTCTTCTCCGAGTAAACGGAATCTCGGGTCGAGATTCTTGTAAGGGGGGAGAGTTGTAACATCCCAATTTTGGGCTTGTGTTTCAAATGTAAGAAAATGAGTAGAAATTAAAACTTTTTCTTGCATCATGTGTTTCCTGTTTGTATTGGACAAGTATTGTACAAGACTTATGGAAATGCAGAGTCACAAACCTTTTGATCATCCTCTGTAGATATTTTTCCTAAGTTCTTGGGATGGTATGTGACCCCTTTGAAAAATTTCACAATTTTTCAGAAATTGTTTCAATATTTTAGAGGGCAGTCAAACCTGTTTGACTCTCAGTCAAACCTAAAACCAGTACCTTGTAGAATTTTTGGAGAAAAATACAATGCATAAAAACCTCTGCAAATTTTATACAAGGTCAATGTCTCAGTCAGCAAGCTCCTGTAAAAATTTTAGAATTTTTGGAGTTATTTTGCTACCCCAAATAAATCCTCAAAAGTCTCAGCATATTTAAAACCTAAAACCTGGTTCACTGTTCCTTGGGTTCGAGTCGGGCTCGAGTCCGAGCCACTTGATGCGGTCGAACCACCTAGCTGCACCGAGCCGCATTTTAAAACGTGCGTGCGATATCAGCCGTTGGATTCAAATCGCTCGGCCCACGTTCGTGTGAGCATTCGGACCCTCCGGTTGCAATAACCAATTGGGACCGTTGGATCTCAATCCAACCGTCCAGATTCCTGAGGGCAATCGGACTGTCCGGCGAACTCGTTTAATCGTGACCGTCCATTTCCAATCCAAAGGTCACCGTTCTCCTTCTGTTCTTCTTCCTCCTCTGTCCCGCCGAGCGCGCGGGCGACAACGGCAGAAAGAGAGAGAGAGCGCGGGCGGCTTTGATGTGTCACCTCAAGTTTGCTTTCGTCAACGTCTCTCTGCGGGGCATTTAATGCGCACCAGGCTTTCTCCTCCATTGTCACCGTGCTCACTTGCTCCCGCCATTTCTTGGTCCATGACCGTAGCATGAACCGAGCCCACCATGGACTCGGGTTCTTGCTCGAAACCCTAATCCCTTCCCTATATATTGCCCTCTAGGTCCTCCTGGTGTTCTTTTACACCACACCTAGCTCCTCTCCGTGTTTGAGCTCAAAACTATCTCAAACCTTCAATCCACCATTGTTAACCCGAGGGCTCCAATGGCGGCCTTGGTGGCCAGTGGTTCATCTCCAACTTTCTTGCACCCTCTTGAACTCCTCAACCTCCTTTGTATTTCCCCTAACTTGATTTTGGGTTGCATTCGCAGGAATCACTCAATTTTAAGTTTGGAGATTTTCATTGGTTTCACCCCTTTCTTCTCCACTCAGGTAAGTGGTTCTTTTGCAATTAATTGCTTTTGGAGCCTCTTTGAGCTATAATGAAGTGTGGTGATGATTTGGTTCCACCCATTTTGCTCGAACCTCATCTTCCACTTCATCTTCTTCGCCCGGTGGACTTCATCGTGTTCAAGTCTTCCCGCCATCTTTGGAGCTCCTCTCGGTTAAGGTAGCTTCTATATAGTCCCTAGAAGTCATGGCACTCGCTTCCTTGGACCGCAATGAGCATCTTGCTATTTTCGTGTTTTGCCGTGTCGGCCTCCTTCTTTGTTTTCCGGCCGCGGCGTTGCCTGCACCTCCACCACGCGAGGTCATCAATGTTGGGTCCGCAACACTATTGCGAACCCATTTTGATAGTTGTGGCGCCGCCGCGACCGAGTCGCCGGCGACAAGCCGTGAAAGCCACTCGGGTTTTGTCGTGGGAGCCCGCTGCGTCAAATATTTAGGACACGCTTAATGCTTAATGATTGCCAATCGGTAGAGCATTAATGGTGTTTTAATCGCCTAATGCCTCATGTCATGTGGGTGGGTCCATTTCTTAAATCCATTGGCGTTATCACGTGCGCTTAGGCATCATTAATGTTAATCTTAGGTTAATTAAGTGTCGGCATTTATTAGTCGCCCTAAAACCTCCTTTAAGTCGCCGCCGGTGGGTCCGCGTGCACTCGTGGCACGTGTGTTAAATCTCGCATGTGTGACTCTCGATCAGCGACATGCGCCCCACGTGTCAAGACTTCGATTGCACTTCGATCTTGGACCACCGCCCATTTGGCGATCCGCGCCTAGATTTTGTATGGGTTCGGACCCTCGGTTCCCCTCATCATTCTTGGTCGTCCATCACTTGATCTCGCGCCCCGATCGTGTGTGCAATCGGACCTTCCGACCGAGGCGTGATCGGAGCCGTTCATCCTTAGATCTCGCGGCGTGGATCGCCGAGGCAACCGCACCGCCCGGTTGCATCCTTCCTCGCGAGTGTTGGATTTTGATCTGTTATGAATCGCGCGCGCGCTGTTCTCCGTCGCGTGTGGCTCGTTGGATATGGCATCAACGGCCCACGAGCGCCCACGTCGCTTATTTTCGGTTGGGTTGGTTTTTATTTCGTAAGTATTTATTTATCAACTGAAAATTGTATCAAAACTTTAGAAATTCATAACTAATTCAAGATAAATCCTTTTACATGAAACTAATCGCAATAAATTTGTATTTCACTAAAGTTTAATATAAAAATGCTTTTAGCTATGCTTCAGTAGTAGAAAATTTGTGAATCTTTAATAGCTTGTTTTTCGCTATTTTTATATATTCGTAATTATATTAAAAGCGGGAAAATGCATATCTTTTTCTGTATATCTGCTAATTGAATGATTTTAACTTTGATAAATTTGTTATTAACTAAACTTTAATCTAAAAATGGTGGTAGGCCTAAATCAGCACCAGAAAAATATGTTAATATGTTTAACCTTATTAAGTAGCAATTAAAAATTCATTTAATGATGTAATAGACACCAGTAATTCCCTGTAAATCCAAAAAAATAGAAATTTGATGTTAGGAAATCCCTTTGTTATCATACTATAATGTGAAATGGGTTTTGCACATGTTTATATTTCTGGAAAGTGCATTATGCTAGTTTTGCATCCTAGAAAAATCATAACTAAATCATTTTAACTCCAATTAAGATGAAACCACTTGTATTAGCCTTAAAATGTCAGTAGCAACCTATCATAAAATTTTCAAGTCCCGAAAACCTCTAGAAAATATTTTGCTACAGTACCTTATTATGGCCGAAAATGGGTTTTTAGGTAATATCTTTTGCACCACAAATCCAAATTAGGTTTTTCCAGTTTCTATGTCTAGGTATATTCGTATTCTACCTTATGTATAAATTTAAATCATAATTGGATAATTTTTGCTTGCTCGTTTGTTTAAGTGTGGCTCGTCTTATTGGTTGTTCTTGGTTCTTTTGCCTTTTCGCTTAGGATTCGACATTTGCGGTAACCCGAGAACGACCCTCCACAACAGATTTGAGCAGACAACAAGAAGGCAAGCGGTTTGATCATGTTAATCCCGTATTTTAAGTATTTACGTTGATTACAAATTCTATGTATGCATTGCTACTTTGTGTTAATAGTTGGCCTAGTAGATGCATTTCCTTAGCAAATGATTATCCTCTACTACCATGAGCCTAGGTTACTTGTCGTGATTTAGAGTTCATGGATGGGCTCTTGTCACTTAGTAGTATGAATTAATTGCTTAACAATGCTTAGCCGGTAGAAATGGGCGGTTATCGACTTGTCGATAACCTTGATCACACAAAACTTATTATGATTTATGATTTCCACCTTGTGCCATGTCTACTTATGAAAACTAAAAGCGAAAACAAAATGATTTAGACTTGGGCACAATGGTAAGATGGTGTGATTTTGGGTGTGATGGAATGGTGCCCGGTCAACAAGGACCGAACATCTTGTTACACTAAACCAAGCATTTTAGCGTGCTAACCACATTAGAGGTATGGGACCTCTCTTGACTTAGTACTTTGGCGTGTATTGGCCCGAGTCGCAGGAGTCGCGGGAGGGATGGTGTTGGGAGCATTGTAGTGTCCAGAAAGACTTCACCCGTGATGGGATTTGTTGTCTTTCGACTTGCAATGTAAGCATGTGGGTTTCTACCCATATGAGCGGCTCGTAGTTAATACACAAGATTGGAAATGTCTCGTAGGACTTAGCCGTGCGGCATACCTTGTAGTGTGCTTGTGGCTTGAAGGCGATGCGAAGTGTGGGTACATTGGTACACCCTGCAGGTTAAAACTATTCGAATAGCCTCGCCCTAGGTTATGGACACGCTTGGCAAGGTCTTTCAAGAGTTAGACTACAACCTTTTAAATTAAAACTTGATGGGTGGTACGAATCGGGATTCGTGCTATGTTGTGGTGGCTATTGGGATAGTCGCTTGTGGTTACTTGTATGTACCTTTACTTCATTACTTTGATAACAAAACAGATTTGCAAACTTGCTTTCAAAATGTATTACATTATTGCAAATAAAGTTGGCTTCATGCAAAATGAGACATACAACCTCCACCTAAATAAGCTTGCATGTAGTTTATGAATAGGTCTGCTATTCCACACGTCAGTCTTGCGGGTACAAAGACAATCTTTGTACTCAGTTGCTACGCTTAATTGTTTTGTTGCAGAGGAAGAAGGTGAGCCTGAGGGGCCTCACTTTTGTGAGCTGTGTTGTGGTAGCTATGGGCGACTAGCTTAGCCCGGTCGGTTGCCTTGTGGGTGTATGGCTAACTGGTCGACTTTTGTTCTAGCCATCTTATGGCGCTTTTGCTTCCGCTGTCATTCTTGTATATTGTTCTATTTGGCCGGTCGGCTCTCTTTTGTAATAACTTTACTTAATGTATGTCGTCGTTGAACTTAGTGATGTATGTGTATGGAATTGATGTGTAATTTTGTGAAGGTGTGCATATGCTGCAATTCTGGGAAGCATATGTCCATCGAGGCTTAGAATGTTTAATTAGTAATGCCAGAGCCATTTGGAGGTTAAGTGTTACTAGTTAAATATTCCGGGTTCTCACATTGGTCCTAATTATTTAGTCGTAATCAATTTAATCATAATTAATTAGCAATATGAGGGAAGTCCCCTCGCCTGACGCGTGAACGAGGGAAGTCTCCTCCCCAGGAGCGCAGAACTCTCCACAAGAGGGGACAAGGACACGTGTCAAAAGTCCCCTCTCCAAAAGAGGGGATAAAGGGGTCTACGCACCCGTGGCACGAACGAGAACATATATCGCTTGCTGGCAATCCGTGATGCTATTTTTGACTTTGATCTCCTGAGAAGACTAGATTTGCTATTTCACATACAAACGGTATCATTTAAGCCAAAAACTACTAACAAATGATGGAGTACCTCGTACCACTGGGAATCCACGCAAGCCGCGGAAGTCTGCAGTACTGCATGGTCATTGAGTTGCCACTTGTATTGTGAAACGAGGGAGTACAATGAAACTGCCAATGACAAGTCTGACTAACAAATGGTGGATCGTAAGAGTGCCGTAAAAACAAGTTCATTCGCGCAACTGAAAATGGGGGTTGATGCTTGTGAACAAATTCTTTTATATACCATCTAGTGTTCTTACAGATACAATTAACATCCTAAGTCCAAACAAGTAATTACAGTGCACGATACATTCTTACTTATTTTTAGGATAGATACGTTCTTACTTTCAGTGATTGCCTGCCTGAAATGAGAACTTTTGCAACATCAGCAGCTTACAATACAAAACTTCAACAATTAATCTCTTTCATCCAGGCATCAAACTAACATCCACTGATCAGATACCAAAATTTTCAGCACATAATAACCAAGCCATATGAATTTCAAAGTATAGTAAGCATTAAGCTTATTACTTTTCTAATCTCGAAGTCTAGTCTGCCACTACAACATACATCAATAAAAAGCAGTAAGCCAAAGGGGGCAAGATACAAGATAGATAAGTACACTGATCGGTGAGGCTGATGGTGGACATCCTACTTTATGAAACGATATCCACCCATGTAAATTTCCTTGCCTATTATCGAATAAACTCCCATTATACTAGGGAAGCCTCTTCTCGGTTTCCGGTTTCCACACAATTTTTTGGACATCCATCTCCTACCTGATGAATAGCTTCTAATGTTGCCGGAATCTTGAATTGGAGCTTCTGGTAATCAAATGAACAAAGATTTGTTTGGGCAATGAGCTTCTTTTGCCGCAATTCTGGTATGGAATCTAATCGACCTTTTAACGGAGGTGTTGTTTCACTGATCTGACTTGTGTTCCCAATTTACAACAGCTGACCTCAAACTTGTAGCACCTGACAATGGATAATGTGACTCTTCAAGTTCCTACCTGCAATGGTCGACCACAAGTTTGCCACAAACGACCTATGCTGGCCCTTCCGAGCAACAGTCTCCCACATGCGTGCACTGTCGGTCTCAATACTCATTGTTGGGTCCGAGATATCAACAAGAGTGATGCTCATGTTGTTTCGGATAATGCAAAGCTTCCCATTTAATGACACCAAAGCTGCAGCTTCAAAGGCACGTGAACTACCTAGATGGTGCTTGCTGTCCATGAATCTTGTCCATGTTCCTGTGTTTGCATCGTAGACTCTAAGCTTGCAGCCATCCCGGCAATCAGATGAATAGAGCCGGCCGTTGAAGGAAATGCTTGGGTTCCGCCAGCCTGTAACCATTTCATCATCAATGGTTGACCACAAATTGGATGATGGTAGGTAGACTTCGCTGGTCACTTGGCGATGGGAATCGAGCCCTTTCAGGAACCACTTGCCATCATATACAACTCCAATGAAAGGCACCATCCCATTGTTCATTTCAGGGATGCAGGCCCATCTGTTCCTATTAGGATCATAAACTTCAGCAGACTGAAGAGTCCTTTGTATTCCTTCACACTCTCCACCAGCAACATACAGGCAGTTGTTAATGACACTAGAACCAAAAAAGTGTCGTTTCCGTAACATATCTGGCGCTCGGTGCCATTTGTTTGTCCGAGCATTGTAAAATACAACACGCCTCATAGAGCCCCTCAGAGGATCCTTACCGCCAAATAGGTACAGATAGCAGCCACTCAGAACAGCACAGCCAAAGCCCAATGCTTCTGAATACTCTGGTGGAACTGGTGGGAGTGACTTCCAGAGCTGGTGCAGTGGATCAAAGGCATGCCAGGATATCTTCCCTTCACGGTCCCTTTTAAAGACATAAACCCATTCTTCCGCCATACCAAGTTTCTTGCGCAAGGAGTAAAAGTAATTCCCAGACAAAAGGCGGTTCCATCTTTTGCAAACTATCCGAAGATTAGGGTGTTCCACTCGAGGAACCCGTATAAGACAGGCAATAGCAAGGTCGTCAGGAAGGCCAGGCAAAAGTGGTGCTTGAGTTCGGCATCTCTCCTTACGCAAGCTTCTTGACTTGCGCTTGTTGGGTTTAACATCAGGTTGCATGCACATCTTTGCTCCAGGAACAAACTTTCTAGCGTCAACAACTGTTTTAAGACCAGTGTCTAATCTGCAGTAGCAGGAGACAGACTCTACCTGAAAAATGCAATGATAAAACAAGTTCAGAAGTTGTGTTGGCATAAAAGCAAAACACTGCATTGGCAAAAAACTGGAACACAGCAAAATCTCAAATGATATTCCATCCACCTAGTAGAATATACCATGCAGATAATATTCACAATTTTCAAATTCACCATTACACTATTTAATTACGTGAAATACGATAAATTACTCCAGTAGTCCAAGTTACAATGGATTGCCCGATAGATCAAAATATATGGATACATGGTCCTGAGCAAGGATTAAAATCCCGGCCGGTAACCGCCGGTTACCGGCCGGTAACCGCTTACCGGAGGGGGGCCGGGATACGGGATCCCAGCCGGTAATCCCGGGCTGTTCAAATTCGAATGGTTTTTAATCAAATTTGAACGAATTTCATCCGGAAAAAAACGGTTTGACCGGTAACCGGCCGGTTACCGGTACCGGCGGCTGGCCGGGATCCATCCCGGGACCGGTTACATGACCCTTGGTCCTGAGTCCAGTTAGTTGGCTTAAAACTCCAAATGGACTCTTCATGGAAAATCAACAACACAGCATAATAGTGCCACTAGTTTAAAAGAACTATGCTTAGCCTCTTCTATCATGTGTTCGCTCTTTCAACAGGTTGAATACTTAAATGACGCATTGTATTGTATCTGAGGTCTATTCATACAGTGGCATAGAGAACAATAGCCAGAAGATCATCACATATGGTAGACGGTAACAAATACACAAAGTCCAACTCTAGCAATAAATCAAGGAGGTAAACAGCAGAATTTGAAATGCTAAATATAAAACTTCTATTCAGTGATAACTCTGAACTCACAAGCCACACTATAGCATAATGCAATGGATTGCTTGCTTTTCTTTCTTCTTCCAAAGTTGGTTTTTGCTGACATGCCCCCAAATAAAAGTTACTATGGATTAGGCAATTAGAAGCATGATTAAACTGCATTTTCAGCTCACTTGGCTGGATGAAGATTGCAGAACACATTTCCAATTTAGAAAATAGTTCAAAACTAAACGCCTCCATAAATTGCAAGCACCTATAATATAGATGAGTTTAAGTTTGGGTTTTGAATAAAACACATAAAGCAAGAGGTAGTTGGGAGTAGGAAACCAATCGAATCATTAAGGAGATGCCTTTCCTGTGCTCAAGCTGAGATGTTTAATTTGTGTAGTTTAAGATCACGACCATAGGAGGTTACAAGCATTACATTAATAGATAAGGCCTCATAATTCATGAGTAGGGCAACCCAGTTCAAGAACATGGCAATCCATGCACAACAAACATGTTAAGTACTTAAGTTCATGATCATACAGCCTCAGGAAATGTCCATGGAAAGGTGTAAGTAATGGTGTTCAGGATGTCGGTGCTCAGTAGTCAGCTGAAAGAGGATACAATGGGTTCAAAAATATCCACCCACCTGCCTAATTTTTCAGTTATCTGGGCGAACCCTTGATATGGTATTGAAAAGGATGACGATCTAGGTGATGGGCCTGTACGATACAATAGCAACTTTGTAACCTCAAATGGCATTTGACCAAATGCAAGGCCACAGTTGACACAAGCCACACACAATGCTAACTACATTACAGTGAGATGCATGCTACTGTCTTGCTCGGATTCACAAATACAAGTCAATCATCTGCACATCTCATTACTTGAGCGGAATACACGCGAAAAATCTTAGCTAATCGATAGGGACCAGACGGAGCGCTCTTAGAGCATATCACAAGTTCATGCAACTTTCACCGGATATACTTACGAATGGCACATTCCCACCCGGGGAACCAAGACGCAATCATGCGGAACATGTGATGGTGATGCCCTGCGGAATACCATATAGCATGTTCCTAGCTACCAAGAATTAGCATCACTCACGAATCAGCACTAAGATTACTACCGCTAGCACTACCAAGTAGAAACCAATTCCGCGAAGAAAATTACGACGAAAGCTACGCCTACCGTTTCCATGGTCCATTTCCACCGATTTACCACACCCCTGTGACGCCAAACCTCCACGAGAACTCACCAAACGAAAGCCCCAAGCACCCAGATCCACGCCCCCAACCACACCGAAATCCCCAAAGCCCCCATCTCGTAGCAGCAAATCCCCATCTTTCATCCTAAAGATCACATCTCCGAACCCAACGGCAGCACCTTCAGCCCAAGAAACCCCTAAATCCGACCCCAAAACCGCGCCTTCGAGCGAAGAACAAAAAGAAAAAGAAACCGACGTTTGTGGGGGCTCACCAGCGGCGCGCGGACACGGACCCCGGGGCCGGGGGGCGGCGTCGGGGGAGCTCTGGCCGCCGAGTCCATCGCCGGATCTGGCGGGGATTCCACGCGGCTTCGGCTGAGGAAGGGAGGAACGCTTGCAGTCGCCGGGAGGGGGCACACAGGTGACAGGGAGCCTCTTGTTTTTTTGGACAAAACCCCGAGAAGGGAAATGAGCAAGGGAGAAAATTGGGGTTTTGATTTGATTAATTGCACAAGTGTAGCCTTGGCGTCTTGGAGTCAGGTCTCACCAGACGTCAGTCACGCTCGCTCGCTCTCTCTCTCTCTGGGTTTGTGGGGTTGGGTTGGGTTGGGTTGGGTTGGGTTGGATTTTCGGGGTTGGCCTGGTGTATGTTAGAGATATTTTTCATAAGGAAATGTTATAAATATTTTAGATTTTTTAGAGAGTACAAGACGGATGCACACATTTAACATACACCACACTAATACCACTCACACACACCTATGTGTGTCCTCTACATATATTTGGAATTTATCAAAGGCACCTAAGGCCTCACAGAGTGCGGGCACGTGTTTTCTTTGTGAAATACGCGTACTCCTAAAATCGGTGGACACCAGTGCAAAGTTTAGGATATGAACCCTAGTGGGCTAGGTGCACACCTACATCCCTAACCATCTGGCCACAGGCCAGCTTCCAAATGGGCCATTGGTTTTCTGTCATAGTTTTTAGGGAAAATCCATAAACACCCCCATAAAGTCACCTATCTTTTCAATTTGCCCTCTATATCTAATTATCTTTTACTTTGCCCCCCATAAGTTAAGTTAGCGTGCAAATACCCCTAGGACGCATGTTAGCACTATTTTTCTTGGTTTTTATATTTTTCGCACTTGTTTCAGTGGTGTCAATACTTATTTCAATTGTTTGGGTGATTTCAATACTTGCAATGCATCATTTCATTAGTAATGTTTTAATGTTGAAATCGTATATTACAAATACCAAAATCACTTAAATCATTGAAATAATTAAGTGTTGAAATCACTTAAATAAGTACTGGAATCATTAAAACAAAGTGTCAAAGATAATTAAAACTACGAGAAAATAGTGCAAACATGTGATCTCTGTGGTATTTACAAGCCAACTTAACTTATGGGGGGCAAAGTAAACGAAAATGAGACATAGGGCAAATTGAAAAGGTAGGTGACTTATGGGGGGTTTTATGGATTTTCCCTAGTTTTTAGTCATTAATTAGGTTAATTTGACATGCCTTTTCTTTTCCCCAAAACATCATGTGGAGCCAAAAAAATCATAACACAAAATATCATGTGAATATTTGGGCAAATGAGATATTTTGGTATGGTAGGATTTCATTTGCAGGTATCTGTGGTTTTTTCACATAATTGACCACTTGGGTAAATGGTTTTCAGTTTTTAGAAGAAAAAATATGAATTATGTTTAATATTTTTTAAAGGAAAATAATTGTGGTTGCGGTCTCCAGCAGTGATAGGGTGGGTCATGTTGTAGGTCAAATCTAGATATAAGGGAGTGTTGAAGTATTAGTTGACTGTCTACTTTTTCACATGAATTGGTTAATTAGTGTGTGAAACTTAACACTTCACATGAATTGGTTAATTAGTGTGTGAAACTTAACACAATGGAATGTTTCAGCAGGCTCATTTTATATATAAAAAAAAAAGTTTATGGCGTTTGTTTGACTATATAGAAACACAAGTGCAAGCCGGTCACGAGGGTGCATTAATACAACCCAGCCAACCAAACACAAACCACAAATTACTATTTCTTTTACTTAGATACCATATTGAGTTTGACGTACAAATCAACTCACCCCAAAGCTCGACCGGCAGAAAGATAAGCAATTAATCTACTCAAAGGAAAGAGTGAATGCCTCGTTTCTCTTATACCTAGTTATCACACATGACTGCTATTAATGATAAAATCAATCTTACTATTTTTACATTCTCAAAAAATATTTGCATTCGATGAACTATGAAAAGAGTTGTAATCCAGCCCAAACAGAAGGGGAAAAAAAAAAGATCTCCCGGCTTGTTACTAAGCATCATATTGTTATTTTAACCCAAAAAAAAAACAAGTTGCTGGTAAAATTATTCTTGGTCCCTTTTCACTTACAAGGGGATGGCTAAATCCTAAAAGAAGGGAATGGCAAAGAAATGATTAAAGTTATTATTAGTTCCTTGCATGCATTGGCACAGCTTTAGTGAGACACCTTAACAAAACAGGTCCATTCAAGCAATGATGCATCTTGCATGCAACGCAGGCAACAGTAAAAAGTGTTGTCCACAAGTCATTCGTTCGTTCATTACATTTGATTCGATCTGACTGATGTGTGCTGTCCTAAACAACAGGTTTGCTTTCCTGGTTTGGGAAGCACATGGATGACGCCAAATGAGAAAAAAAAATAGCAAAGATAAATTACTTTGTTATGTATAATACTACTTTTTTTCAGGTTTTAATATAGGGATTTTTTTTTGAAATACTTCAATATTTGAACAGGTCTCTGCTAATTACTAAGACAGAGACTTGTAACCTTAATTTTGTGTGTCTTTGACTTGATATATGTCTGCATGCATGTATTTTAAGCAAAGCAAGAATACACGCAAAAGATGGACTCCGAATGCATCCTTAGTAACTTGGTTCAAATTAGATAATAAACTACTTTCTCTGAATATCGCAGCATCTTATTCTTCCCTTCATTTGTTAAGGGTGAAGGAAAAGCAGTACATAATTTCCTAGTAGGTACTAGAGAAAAGCAGTACATAATTTCCTAGTAGATACTAGAGAAAAAAAAACAGTACATAAGTACTTTTTTTCATGCCTGCTAACTGATATGAATTCAGGGTTATTACTGGACTATTCCTTCAGTTGATTTGACATTTTTGAGAGAAAAAAAAAAGGAGAAGATTTTTTATGAGCTGGTCTATTCATATATACTGGACCGAAGAGTACCTGTGTGAAGAGAGAGAGAGAGAGAGAGAGAGAAAAAAAAACTCCATTCTTTATTACTCTTGGACTTCATTGAGTAGCTAACTTTAAAGATAGGACGATCTCTCCACCAACAATGAAGTTGTCAAAGCTGGACAACTTTGGGTGTGAATGTTCATATCTTTGGTCTAGGGTAGAGAAAAATATGACTACTAGCTAGTGGATCAGAGGTGTTCGTGGGATAAACTCCATTTGTCTTAGGTCGTTACTGATTAGTAAACGATATTAACAGAGTAGGGGAGTTTGGTGACTCTTAGGATAGATTGTTTCGTGACTAAGTCAACAAGTTTTCTCACTTGTCATACAAAACTTGTAGTTTGTGCCTACAACATTTTCTCCTGTTACTGAGATAATATTTCACTAGTCAAGTGCAACGCACGAAAACTCATCCTTGTACTAAAATTTTAGTATGCAATGCATACTAACTATGTCCGAAGCATACTATTATCTCGAATATGTAATTATCGAATTTTCAAGTCATTTTATCGAGAAAGAATCCTCATATTCATATGGAAAGCAAAATGATATATTTTCTTTCAAAACCATAATAATCGTAGTATAGTATCATCCAAATTTAAGAACCCCTCCTTAGAAACTTTTGGTAAAACACATAATACAATAGGCAACTATCAATCTTAGCACATCGCACCGACCAGGATTCCAAAACCACAATCAACGGCTCACAAATTATCTTGGTAACTGGATTACTTAAAATAATAATCACACAATATATACAAGAGGTGGAACCTAGCCTTTTCATACGCCAAATCTGTATTACGAAATATAAAAAAGAAAACCTGTCAATTGAAACATGCCTCTTGCACATATTGCACACACACATCCATCTTTCTTGAGCTTCCACATACATACATCACATACAAACCATTCAACCACCTATTCCAATCTTCTGACACATTTAAAACAAAGCCTTAGAAGATGGAAACTAAAGTGAAATGGGTGGAGAATATGATAAGAAATGATTATACAACAGAAGTATGCACAACTTATTGCATTGATCCAATAGTTGTTTTGTTGGGCACCTCCATTGCCGAGAGCCCATGCTCAATCTGGCACACTAAAGATTGCACTCCATATATTTAGATCTTTTTAAAATTAGAAATGTGTTACAGAAAATTATGAGTAGAACCCTTGGATTTCAATTACCATAAATAGTAATAATTGATACCTGGTTAACAAAAAACTAAACCTTCACTTCTTAAGAAACAATCAACATATACTGAACAACAAAAAGAGGTCGAACCTCAGAAGCAATGTTTACCAAATGAGCAATGGCATGGGAGTTGGGAACCATTGTGAAACTCATTGCATGGAACATCCTCTCAAGGCAGTGCTCATACCATCCTCTACCACGTCATGTTTCCACAACATTAAGATATAGCAACGTAGTGAAATCGGAGCTTATTATAGCGTCGCTAGCGTCGCTAAGCGGCGCTTAGGCGGTAAGCACGCTGCCGGTGGCTAAAGCGCCCCCGCCTTGCGTCGCCTCGCCTTGCCGCCTCCTCCTCGCGGCTCCTCCTCCCGGCCCGTCACCGTCGCCGCCGGTGGAGAGGAGGTAGGAGGAGAGAAGAGAGGAGCCGGAGCTCACCGGATTCGTGCGCCGCGCTGCGCGCCCTGCGCCTCCACGACGACCCGCGCGCTCGCGCGCCCGCGCGCCGCCACGATCGCCGCGCCGTCGCCGCCGACTGGCTCTGCGCCGCGCGGCCCGGCCGTGCTTCTGCGGCGCCGGTCTGCTGGGAGAGGAGGCGGCGAGTGTGATGGAGAAGCGGCGAGTGCGGCGTGGAGAGGAGAGGCGGTGAGTGCGATGGGGAGAGGAGAGGCGGCGAGTGGAGAGGCGGCGAGTGCAATAGGGAGAGGAGAGGCGGCAAGTGCGACTAGGTTAGATGCGTCATACGCCGGATGGGTAGCTGGGCTGATGGGTTGGGCCTTTTCTTCTCCTCCTCTTTTTCTTTTTTCTTTCACTTCTTGCTCGGCTGCTCGCTCCGGCTACTCGCTTGACACTTTCTTCGCACGCGTATGGCGTCGCCTTAGGCGTCCAGGCGGTTCCTCGCCACCTTGCCTCACCTTAGCGCCTTAATAACCATGGTGAAATGACGCATGGTAACGATGTTACAGATATAGCGATGATAAGAGTAATGACCAGAAGTTGAGTTACCATCAAGAACTTTGGGTTAAGTCTCCACCGGTTGGACCAAAGGTTGTTGCTCCTGGGGGGAGGGGGCTGGGAAGAAAACACACAGCTCCCATGACCTACAAAACAGGTGGGGTTGATGGCGGTGAGCAAGAGGGCACTGGAGAAGACCAGGCGGTTGGGCTAGCAATGCAGTGGGAGGCGTGTGTGTGGAGGTCGGGTGGGTTGTAAAGCGCCATGTTGTCTTTGGATGCGCAGATCGGCCACCACTGGTGGAGCGCACGCCTAGTCGATCAATGCCTGCGGCGTGCCGTCCTCAACCATTCTCAATGTGATTCATGAGAGCAAATACCCTTTTTTGGAAGGATAAATGGTTGGTGTAAGAGCATCCAGGATCTTGCACCCAATCTGTATGATCTAGTACCAAAAGAAGAGCAAGCGAGACCTTGACTGTGATGGTTGCTCTTGATGAGAGAAATGGCTAGAAGATATTCGGGAAATATCAGGGCAAGCTTTCTTTGGAATATCTTGAATTATGGGTTATTTTAGAAGGTATGGTTCTACAGGAGGATCACGATAGGCATATTTGGAGGCTTTGGACTCGGGAGAATATCTGACTAAATCGCCTATGATGCTCTTTTGAGGAGCCTCGGTTTTGCCCCATATGGCGCATCCTGGAAATCTTGGGCCCCTAAGTGTCGTTTCTTCATGTGGTGGTTGCTCACAATCGCATTGGGATGTGTGACAGGTTGGCTCTCGAGGTCTTCCTCACCTGAGGCCTGTCGCTATGTGATCGGGAGGAAGAGAACATCGGCACCTCCTCACCTGGATGTGTGTTTGCAAGACAATTTTGGTATGACATCCTACATACCATCGGTCAGCGGCACTTGCCATGCATGACGATCGATTCCTCCTTTGATGCTGGTGGGATAAGGCGGTCTTGGCGATGGCGATGCGCCAAAAGATTGAACTCCTCATCATCCTAGGCGCTGGACCATCTGGAAGCATCGAAATGATTGTGTCTTCAATGGAGCTACCACTAGACTATCTCGGCCTTGAACCTTGCTCGGGAGGAAGCCCTTTTATGGTCTTTAGTGGGGCTAAGGACCATCCACTGTGCCGGCTCGGGAGGATGGTTAGGGGTCTTTGGTCAGTCTCTCATCTCAGTCTTAGGTATTTAGTTTGATAAGTAAGTGTGTGTGTGTGTGTGTGTGTGTGTGTGTGTGTGTGTGTTTGGGTCTATGTATGACTCCTTTCTACTATTAATACAATGATACTGATTCTCTGTGTATTCGAGAAAAAAAAAAGATTCATGAGTCTTTCAAATTAAACTAAATAGACTAAAATAAATATATGATAAATGATATTACACTTCTCTATGAGTTGTGAATAAACCATTCCCAGCTGATTCAAATGTAAAATCTTTAAGCACAATTTAACAACCACTCTACAAAGATGAAAATTCATGGTAAGTAAACCCAATTTTTTAAACAAAGATGAAAATTCATGGTAAGTAAACCCAATTTTTTTAAACAACAGTGAATAGGTCTAATTTTTAAAACACGGCCATGATCATGAATCAAAATTAAGGATCCACTGAAATTATACTTCAGTGATTATAACCCATAAAAGAATATCTCAAGCAAGCAGAACCATAAAATACCAAATAAAAATGTTCTATCAATGCACCTAGAAGATTCAGCTGGGTGTGTAGAGCCAAGAGTGAAAAAAACGACAGCATGATATTTGAGGACAATAGTTCTTGGAATGTACATTATAAATTTTCGGCAACTGCTGCAACAAGCACAAGACAGGAAATGTAACTAAATGTTTGCAACATTGCTTCAGTCCAGTAAGCATACTTTCAACAATAATTAGCGTTCGGCATAGAGCATTTGCACAGTTTCAATTCCAAATCATGCCAAAATGCAATAGAGAACCAAAAGAGCAGAGCACACCATCCAATTTTTCTTGCAAAAGCTACATGATTGCGCATACATAAAAATAGTCATTCGATGCTAAATACTGAAATTCCTAGGTAGCAGTCATTTAGTATATTATCATGCCAGATAGCTTAAACACTCCCTCAAGTGACTGGATACTTATTATAAGCTGGACACTGAAATGTGATAAACTAGAGCAGAAGACTTCCATTAAAAGAAAAAGAAAACAAAGAGTGCGATGATAAAGTACAGTTGCGATGAAATTATGCAAAAACTAATGCAGTTGAAAGAATATTTTGCACATAGAACCCATAAGGTTACCTAATTTTCATGTAGTACATAAATTAGAAAATATAGCCGAAAACCTTGTTCGGGTAGTGCAAACTACAAACATATCTAACAAAAAGGTTACAGAGACCAGTAGACCACAATCCACAATATCACATAGGAAGCCTGCACTCCCACCTTTCATCCATGATCACATGTAAAAACCAGAACCCTCTTTGTGCATAATAAACTATAAGTACTTGCAAAAACAATTCAATCATCTTTTGCTCATCCATGCGTAAGTAATTATTGGTTGTTGACACTGAGATTAACCATGAGGATAATTAAAAAGCAATGTCGAACTATTTTCCCTACACTTCACATCTCTGAAGTCTGGGAGCTTCAAACTCCATGAAGAAGTTGTGGCTTCTTCAATATCTACCGCTAACAGTTCACCAAACCTGCACATTCAATCATTTAGGAGTAAGCATATTGATGTAGAAAATGGAGATAGGAGATGGAGTAAGAGATAGTTTCCTAACCAAATAAAAAACACATCTAACATTTAGTGCACATTACCCGTTACATGGAAACGGAGCTCCACCTCTCTGATTCTGAGCACAGATTAGATCGAGGAATCATGGGATCAATCAATTAGCGTCACGGGCTTACTGAGCCTACCAAGCATGACTTGAGACATTAGTCACTCCTAATAGATCTTACTGGCTCATCAATCAAGATTTACCTGCACTTCGATAAATCAATGGGAGTTGGAGTTACCTACTGCTTAGGAGGTAGGCATTTGAGGAGACTATTACTCGCTCTTGCTCGCCTTTGCCTCCGGCAATTTGGGCAGAGATCGAGTGCGTGGTTTGGAGAAGAGCGCATGGCTGGGAGCTGAGCTAACAAGGGGTTTGGCTCAAACTTGGAGACAACAGCGTCGGAGAGGCTCGATCGGTGGTGGGAGAGGCGACGAACTTCACCAGATCGGGGGAGAAGGCGCAGGAATGGCAACATGCTGGTCAAAACATAGTCAGAGGCACCACCCTCCTCATCGTTGGCGCCCACAGCGGTGGTGACGGCCTCCATCTCTTTTCCCCCTTGCATCCCGCTCTAGTTGCGCCTCCTCCTCCTCGTATGCACTGGTGGGAGAGGCCTGGAGTTCGCTAGAGGTAGGAGAAGGGTGGTGATCGCCTGACGCACGGAGAGGCACCGAGTTCGTAGAGGGTGATTTGATTAGACGATGTGGTCGTGGGGCGCGGTGGTAGATGACGATGCTGGAGGAAGCCGACAGCACGGAGTAGGAGCGGCGGCCGCAGGAAGAGATGAATCCACCACGAACCCACCCAGATCTGATGTGGTTAGCACGCGCGATGGCGGATGGCGATGCCAGAGTAAGCCGACAGCGCTGCATCTGGTGGCTAGGAACTGGGTGAGCTGCGGCAGGGACAGATGGCTTGGGGAGCGATGGCAGCAGGGGAGCGACACCGGCATGAGGGAGAGAGAAAGGGAGATTCTAGGGGAGAGCTGGAAGGGTCTGGTGGCTCAATGGTGGCGGGTGAACGGCCGGTGAAGCGTTGGCGAGAGCAAGGGAGGGAGGCTCGTGAGAGGGGGAGCAGGGGAGTGCGAGTGGGAGGCGGTGAGGATTGCGGGGGTTTACCGATGAGGCGTCGCATTGGGGAGGAGTCAAGGAGGTGTTGCGCCGGGAAGAGACGCAGGGGGAGGGACAAGCGATGCAGGAGGGCGATGGGAGGAAGGTGAAATGTCACACATGTTCAGACGTGGCCAAATAGGTGGTACGGTCTGAATATGCACGGTCCCTTCCAGCAAGGCCCATTCCAACTCGTGAAAGAACCGGTGTTATGCCCGGGCCACGTGTCTAGATGGCGGTCCAAGCACGGTTCGAATGGTGGTTATGTCATGCCGTGCCGCCGACACGAGCTCGTTTGGCCTGTCGGTTGTTTACGACCTATTTAGTTTGAAAATTTAAAAATAGAAAAACAAAATCAGGAAAATTTCAAAAAAAATCAGAAAAATATGTAGAATTCATAAATACATATGAAAGTTGTAAAAAAAGACAAACATATTGAAAATGTAATAAAGAGCTTTATTAATATTAAAATGGTTGCCTCGTAAAAACTTTACCAAGTAAAAACTCAACAAGAGAAAACTTTGGCAAAGAAAAAAGAGTACAACATATAGCTCTACATACATCTTTACTCTAAGTGTCATTATTGAGGTACAGATTTTTGAACACGTCCGACAACTCTGTATTTTCCACAGAGTGTTGTGTTCGCGAATCAATTTGTTCCCAATCCTTCACGGTTAGAAGTATCTCCGCCATCTCACTCGTGAGGCATGTTCTTCTCTCCCCCAACATTCTTCCAAAAAGATTGAAAGCAGACTTGGAGGAAACCGTCGAGACATGAACAGTTAACACATCACATGCAAATATGGATAATACAGGATATGTTTACTTATGGGCATGCTGCCATTGCAAAATTTCGAAACCTTCTCAGTTGAAATCCACCGTATCGCTGTTCGGATAGGTGGATAATTCCCTATTCATTGGGGTTGTTCTTGGTTGAGCAGGTAGTGTTGTAGAAGAAGAAGACTTGGGCCTGAAAGAAGAGCCACCGATGATCATGCCTTACATATTTGTCTTGCTACTTGAGGTGGGGGCTACTGGAGGTTGTTGCAAGCGGACTCTTCGGAACTTATTTTCATACTTTTGGTAAACTTCGTGTAATTGAGAACGAACTTCTACATCACTAAGAATGGTTAGAATAGTTTAAGCCCTGTAGCATCACTAAGAAGATCAATAACATTAGCAAATGCTTCTATTTTGCCTCTAAGATCTAAAATAAATGCAAATGCATATAGGAAAGGGATTTCTCTCCAATATTTAAGATATTTAGTTTTGATAGCAATAGTAGCCTCATGTAAAACTGAGTCATTTTCATATATTTTTAATTGAGTAGCAATCTATAAAATACTATGCATAATAATAGGAGATGTTAGATAGTAGAAAGCGGACAAAACAACAGTGGCCTCATAAAAAAATTCTAAAAACTGTAGTATCTTCTCAGCAACGAACTAATATTGCTCAGTCAATATTATACTACTGTTAGTGCTCTGATAGTGTGTTTGAATAAAAACAGAAAAATGCTCTTATATGGTAAAAGACTCTTAAGCATCAGGTAAGTAGAGTTCTATCTTACCGGCATGTCCGAACCGAACTTTCTTGGACATACACCCACTGCCCTGCTGAAGTTCTTATATGTTGTTATTCTTATGTTAGAATTATTCAAGAAAGATATCACATCACGAAAAGATTTAAGATACACATTCAACCTCTTCAAACCTGATTTGACTATAAGGTTAATAATATAACAAGCGTGTCGCTAATGTAGCAAGAAGGAATCGGCGTATGTACTAGAGACCAGAATATCCATGGCCTTAAAGTTCGTAGCGGCATTGTTCAGAGTAATTGAGAATATTTTGTTTGTAAGACAAATGTCTTCCATGATTTTGATAATACAGTCCACAATATTCTCAGTCATGTGTGTTATATCAATTAATTTGAACCTATAATTCTTTTCTCTATTACCCAGTCATCCTTAACATAATGAGCAAATATACTAAGATAATCCTCCCTAGCATGACCACTTCATATGTCCTAGGTCAAAGCCACCGAAAAATGTGCACGTAGAAAATTTATCCTTTAATTTATTACGGCATTCATTATAGTATTTTACTAGATCTCTAGTTGTTGTCTGTCTAGAAATGAAAGAGAATATAGGAATATGCGCAGTTCTAATGTAAGTTTGGAAAACATTAGACTCTCGAAAGCCTAACAGTAAATCCTCGGAAGCAATTAAACGATAGAGAGATTGATGGGCTACCTCAGGATCATAGTCCCAGCTACGTACCGTACCATCAAGGTTGTACTGTAGCTACGTTTGCCTCATTAGTAATCCTTGCTTGGCCTTACATCCTGTAGCATATCTTTGCAAGTGCCATGTCCCTCCTGTAGACTTTGCAAACAATTCCCGACGATAAATTTTGCAAACAACATATGGTACCTCATTTCCTTGTGCGTCTGGCTTGGATGGAGACGGCCTCGACCTCTTTGCTCTGGCGGTCACCTACGAAAATACTACCATAGAGCTAGATGATGAAACTCCGCCTTGCCCTTCCAGTAAAACCTCTGGTTGGTTTGAGGTAGCCGCAGCCTCCTCCATGGATGCAACATCCTCTGGTGAAATTCTGAACTCAGTGAGAGCGAATATATCGTAATTTTTCATAACGAAAACTACAAAATTGAAACTAATGCTATTATTATTTTCATCTTAGTATAACAAATAATAACAATAAAAATATTAAAAAATAGTATTGTACCTCTTTTGATGACTTGCTATCGGAATTCGAATTTTTCAAAATTTGGCATAATTTTCTTGAATTTTGTCAAATTATATCACGGTGAATTTAAATTTGCACAACAGAATTTGAAAGAGAGATTGAGAAATGGATGGGTGCTGAATGAGGGGGTATGGTGCCTACTTATACAAAAATATTTTAGAATTGTTTGAATATTTTTGCTATTTTTAAAGCCCTAAACAGACAAAAAATGGTCAGAATTTCGAAAAAATTGAACGTTACGGGCTAAATGGGCCATGCTAGCCACGGCCCATTGGGCCAATTACCCTATAACGGCTATATTGCCATCGGGCCGTGTCGTGCCAGGCACGGCTCCCCACCTCCGACTAACCCCTACCCCCTTGGCCTCCTCGCTACCTCCGACCGTGCGCCCTGAGCTACCTCGCCTTCTCCGCCCTAGTCCCTCTCGTCCCAAGCGGTGCCATCGTCTCCTCCCTCGGCGTCGACCACCGACGCCGCCCCACCGTCCTCCTCCTCCTCCCCCCTTTCCTCCTCATCATCGCGCTCGTGCGCCCAAGCCCGCCGCGCCACCTCGCCTTCTCCTCCATCTCATCCCCAGTGGTGCCGCCGTCTCCTCCCTCCACACCAGCCGGCAGCGCCGCCCTTCCCTCCTCCTCTCCTCATCGCCGTGCCCATGTGCCTCGAGCCCGCCGCGCTGCCTCGCCTTCTCCCCCCTCCGGTCCCGATCGGCGCCACCTTCTCCTCCCTCCATCCCGACCGGTGCCGCCTTCTCCTCCCTCTGCGCCGGCCATCGGTGTCGCCCTGCCCTTCTCCTCCTCCTCTCCTCCTCCTCCTCTCCACCCCCCCCGTTGCTAGCATCCTCCTCCGGCTCTGGTCCTCCCTCCCTCGACGGCTCGCCGCCTCACCTCGGATGCTCCGCACGAGGGCTAGATGGGTCGTGTCGTGCTGGGGTGACCCACCGTGCCAGGGTTGCGGTCCAAGCACAGCACATGGCTTCATGCCCCGGCCGGCATGGCCTATCTGGCCATCACTACGCGTGTTTGTTTGGCCCATATGGTGGCGCCATTTTTTACGTGAGGAGTGGGAAGTGGAGAACACATCACTCACCACCACTAGTCTTTTTAAGTAGTAAAAATACTCACAGTTGGCCATGTCTTCTCTTTTTTGACCCACCAGATCTCACACGACAACCATCTGATCCCATTTGTTATAGCCCAAAAGTCCACAAACCCTAAGGCTTATCTGATCTGCATTGCTCCTTGCCCGTGGTCGGTGTCGTTGTTCCCTCAAGTTTATAAGTTGTTTGGACTCGTAGATCTATGTATTTTATAAATTTTGATTTTATATCTGTTGATTCTTTCTTATTAATAGTGTTTCCCCTTAATCTGTACTTTCATCTCTTAGTAGTCATGCATGTCGTGTTGTTTTTTATTTCCTTCTTTGTAAGAACTACACATCACACACCATGTTGTTCATGTCCTTTGTGTCGCTGGCATGGATGGCCTGGACTTGCTTGGCTGGCTATCTGTATCCGTTGGCTTCCTTCCTCTCTAGTGTGTTACTTCTCCCTCTAGTAAAACTCCAGTCGTTGTCCAGTTTTTGTTTCTCTATTCCGAACCAACCATCCTCCTGGGCCCACCTCTCATCCTCCTTACCGAACTGACATCTGGTGTGCCCTCCCCACCCGCCCGTTTTGTTTTTGGTTCCCATCCAACTGTCAGCGACCAATGCCTTCCTGCCCAATCGTTGAATTATTTTAAATAATATTAATTTAAAAGATAACTAAAAAATAGTCAAAATTACAAAAATAGACCACTGTCTCCATTTGGAATGGCGACGGGAACCTATTTATTGTCAATCGTCGTTTCAATTGCGTGTCGGCATTTCAACTATCGATTTGTATTGAAGAGTATGCAAATCACCAATTGAAATAGCGATAGGAACCCGCAGGTTCCTGTTGCCAATTCAACTAGCGACAAGGTTCGACTATATATACCCCAAAATTCGATGGAAAAGTCATTTTAATTTTGAAAAAAAAAGATAAGAGAGAGAAGAGAGAGGAGGAGAGGGGAGAAGAGACGTAGCGAAGCCCTGTTAGTTCCTAGCGGAGAAGAGAGAGAGAGACGGCAGCAGATCTGGTCATCCATTTTGCAGGTAAATGTTCTTGCAACTTTGTATATAAATTTGAAACCTTCTAAGTTAGCAAATAAAAATAACAACATAGAATTCAACAGATTGGATAATTTTAGCTGTATTGTTGTTTGATGTAGTACACATTTTTGTTGTGTATAGTTTAGTTCATCGTATAGATATTATTTGTGGTGCAGTACTCGAACGATTTAGAATAAATCCACAAAAATACTAAGAAAACTTTGTAGGTTTTATTTTTACACGGTAAATATTTTGTTAATGCCGAACATACTTTTTAACTAGAAAAATAGCAAGACACCTCTAAAAATTCTATAAGAAATATATAGTAGGTACATAGAGTACGTAGAGCTAAATTAAAATATTGCGAACTTAAATTTTGTTTTCATTTGTATACGGTAAATATTTTATAAATAGTGGAGATACTTTTTAAACTAGGAAAATAGCAAGATACCTGTTAAAAATCTATAACAATTGCAGAGTAGCTAAATAGGGTATGTAGAGCTTAATCAAAATAATCTCAACTTAATTTTTGTTTCCATTTGTGCACGGTAAATATTCTATTAATGCCAAAAATATTTTTAAAACTAGAAAAATAGTAAGGCACCTCTAAAAATTGTAAAAAAAATCCAGAGTTGCTACATAAGTACGTAGAGATGAACTAAAATATTGTGAACCTAATTTTTGTTCCCATTTGTATATGGTAAATTTTTTGTAAATACTGAAGACACTTTCAAAACAAAGAAAGTAGCATAATACCTATAAAAAACTATAAAAATTACAGAGTAGCTAAAAAGGGTATGTAGAGATTAATTAAAATAATCTCAACTTAATTTTGGTTTCCATTTGTGCATAGTAAATATTCTGGTAATGCCAAAAATACTTTTTAAACTAGGAAAATAACGAGACACCTCTAAAAATTGTTTTAAAAAAATCCAAAGTTGCTACATAGGGTATGTAGAGCTGAACAAAAACATTGTGAACCTAATTTTTGTTTTCATTTGTACAGTAAATATTTTGTAAATGCTGGAGACACTTTTCAAATAAGGAAAGTAGCAAGATACCTATAAAAAATCTATAAAAATTGGGGAGTAGCTAAATAGGGTATGTGGAGCTTAATCAAAATAATCTCAACTTAATTTTGGTTTCTATTTGTGCACAGTAAATATTCTGTTAATGTCACTTCTTATTACTTTTTTGTATATGTTTCGTAGTATTTACAATATATGCACTGAATTTTCAAGTATGGCGAACCCAGAAGACGCTATGCAGTGGTTGTATGAGTTGCTTGACCCGCCCTTTGACGCACATCACCATAGCCATCTCAGTATCATATTCCACTAGGAGGGCAAGGTGGCGATTGAGATTGGCGCGTTGCGACTGCGCGTGCCCATGAGGGCATGGAGGGTGGACCCCCATTGGGTTTTGGGGTACATGTAGTTGTGATCTTCGTGTACACAATGACAATCTAACTACTTTTGGGTAGACTCACGTTTGTTCTTAATCCTTTCGACGTAGGTTGAGAGCGGCAGACCTCCTTTCACTAGCGAGGATGGTGGAGGTGATGTGGGAGGACGACCAGGACCGCGTGTAACATCCTGATTTTCTGAGTTTTTTGAAAATTTTCAAAATTTAAAATTTACTATTTGGTTTATTATGAGTTTAGTGAAGTTCTCTGGTTTTAAAATTACCTTTACCCTGTTGTTCCAATATCCCCTCGGCACATCTGTTTTTCTCTCCCCGCGCGTCGACCACCCTTCAATTTCGACCACCTCTTTGGTCTCGACTATCCTTCCTTTCGATCACCTCTCTGGTTTCGACCACCCTCTCGTGTCGACCAGCTTTTGGTTTTGACCAGTCCTTCGGTTTCAACCAATCTGTTGGTTTCGACTAGCCCTTCGGTTTCGACTAGTCTATTGGTGTCGGCCACCTCTTAGTTTTGACTAGCCTTTCAGTTTGACCGGCCCCCTGTCAGCCCCTGCACACCTTCTCTTTCCTCCTCTGTTTCCTCAGCAACGTGCGCATTAAATGTTGTCGCCTCTATCGCGCCTGCCCCCATCCCGTCCCTCTCATGTGCGCATTAAATGCTGTTGACTCTGCCCTACCGCATTTTCCTTCCTTTTTCACACCGCTCTAGCTTGCTATTGACTCCACCCCACCGCATTTTTTCTTCCCTTTTCACACCACTCTAGCTTGTTGTTGTCTCCGCCCCGTCGTATTTTTCCTTCTCTTTTCACACCGCTCTATCTTGTTACCCGGTTCTCCTTCCTTCCTCTATAAATAGAGCATCAGGGAGCTTTTGCCCTCCTGTTTTTCTAATGAGGACATCACTTCTACTGATACGAACACTCCTCTTGATGCTGCCATGAATGATGTGCAATGTCCAATTACTCGAGCACGTGCTCGTCAACTAAATTATCAGGTAAATTCATTTCTAGGGTTGAGTGTATTATTTAAGGACTCTATGATGCTGCCTAATGGAGATGATTTGCTTATGCTTAGGAATCTAGGAATGGATAGTAAGGAGTTGACGTGCATCAAGGAAGGAGACGGCAATAATAATGACCACAATTCCAGCGAGGCCTTCAGGACTTTAAAGCCACCCTAAAAAGAGATGAAGAATTTGTGGCCTCCAACTCAAAGAGTTTCGGCCACCCTGTACTTCGTGCTGCGCCACCTTTTCTTTAGCCTACAAGGATTGTACGCGAGACTTGGCCCATATGCTGGTCAACCACCCGGGAGGCTGTACTATTCACATCAACAGTAACTCCTTCGCGTGAACAGTACCACACCCTAGGGTTTCCACTTCCTGGCCGCCCTCCTCATATAGGAGTCGTTGCCCTTTAGTAGAACTGGGGTTTTGTTAGATTGTTCTTGGCTTAGGCTAGAAACACCATCGATTTCTTGTACGGCTAGTGCAACCAGACGTTGTCTTTGGAACCCCAAATTATTGAATACATCCTTCTTTGTTCTTCAATTCCTATTCAGCAAGTTCGTTGCTTCATCTATTTTTCTTGCTTGATTCTTGATTGCATGCAGGAAAAGACCTTCGTGGTCAGATTGATCTTGCCGCCGGTAAGGTCGATAACGAACATGAAGTTGGTTCAGCGATTGCGGGTGCAACGGTCATCGCACACTTGTAGCCTGGATTGTGAGAGTTAGCTTCCACCAATCAAGTTGTATCATCCTCATCGAAAGATCGGGGCAACAGTCGGATTATTTTCCCCTCAGCTTTCAACTCTCCCTCTCTCTCACCCTCATTTCGCCGAGCTCCAAGTTCGCCACCACCTCTAGGGCTGCCGCCAAGCTTCTTCTATCGACGGTCGAGCCACCTTCCTCCTCATCGAACCGTGTGCCGTCTTCACCTATTTTGGTGAGCACTGCGTTCACCCAACTCTCCCTCCCTCGCTCTTGTTGCTGTGGTTTGCCCAAAGCACCGCGCTCCGAGTTTAAGCCCTCCATCAATTCTTGTCCCAGAGCCCCTTGAAGCAATCTTCTCTCTCTATTTTAGTTTTGTTTCGCAGAAGCCATCGCGTTTCCTCTTCCCCGTTAGTCCCGGTTGACCCCTTCGCCGCCGTCCTCCTTCGCCTTCGGCTGCGAGTTTCCCTGCCGCCGTTCGTAGTCCACCAACCTCCTCCAGTCTCCCTCTCTCTATTTTGGTGAGTTCCCCGTACCTTGCTTTCTCTTATTCTTTTGGCCAACTTCTCGTGCCCTGTTCTGCTGTTTTGTTCTTTCGACCGTGTTGAGCCGTCGAGTCTCTTTTTGTTCTTTCGACTGCGTTGAGTCGTCGAGTCTCTTTTTGTTCTTTCGATCGCATCGAGAAGTCGAGTCCTTCCTTTTCTTTCGACCGCTGTTGAGTAGTCGAATCACCCTTCTCCTACGACCACGTTGAGTAGTCGTATCCCTCTAGAACCTTTTTTACGACTACGTTGTGTAGTCGTATTCTTTCTATGACCACGTTGAGTAGTCATATCCCTCTTGAACCTTTCCTACGACCATGTCGAGTAGTCGTATCCGTCCTTCTGACCACCTGTGGTCGAACCTTCTTCCGACCATGTAATTCTCAAGCTTCCGAGGGCTCGTTCTCCCTCGTTCGAGTTCTGACTCGAGTGGTTCAAACTTCTATCTTCTTCTAAAGTTTGTACCTTTTGTTGGTTCTAGTTAGTGTTTTTTGGAGTTCATTTGGATTTTATTTGATTTGGCTTCGTTCTCACGTGTAGATTTCGACAACTCCAGGGAACCCGAGTACTCCGAATAGGTAGATCCTCACGCATTCGAGTAAGGCAAGTCATACCTTTGATCATATTGATTCCCAATATTTCAAATTATTTAAATTCTATTTTAAATTATTACGCATACGTATTTCAATTCAAGTACTTTAAATCCCTGTTTTAACTTGATAGTTATTCCTAATTCCTTTGTACACTCAAACTTGAATGTCGTTTGGACCACCCTTGATATCCTACTAAAAGCTAGTTGGTACATTAGTATGAACTAGAACTTATTACAAAACTCTCTACTTAGTCGAAACTTAGCTCGAAAATATTTAATTTTGGGGAATTTAGCCAAAAGCTCAACTATGATTTAAATTGTTGCTATGGTATGGTCTGTACCATGGAGTTGTACGAAATGTTCTAATGTGGTAAACAAAATGAAAAGTGGCTTGGACTTGGGCGAAACAGATGTTTGGATGGGTGCATGTTCATGCACGAGATCGATTTATTTTTATGATCGATGCTTAGGGTTCTTTTAGAAAGTCATCCAAGTCAATTAAGGACCGGTCTTTGAGTGTATTTTGCTACACCTTATCGTACTACCACATGTCTCGAATGGGCAGGACCTGGCTAACTAATTTGCAATGTTTCACCGTGGTCATTCCATCCGATTGTGTGTGTTTTTACGACCTACTTTCAAGTATTCCCACCTGACTCAAGAGGGGGCCTGAACCCTGCGGGTTTTTATCCAAAGGGGGGGTGAAACCTTAGCGAGGGGGGACTGCGGTGGAATGGCGCTTTGTAAAGGCCTTGTCATGAGCTCTAGACTGTTCACCTAAGGTAGTGAGCGGTGGTATCGACGGATGCCAAACAAACTAGAGAGGTCATATCGTGTGGGTAAAGCTGTACAACCTCTGCAGAGTGTTAAGAACTATTCGAATAGCCGCGTCCACGGTCATGGACATGCTGGCAAAGCTTCTCTAAGTTAGATTTTGTTTTTATTTTCAAAAGACTTATTTAAATGATTTTGGTTCTCTATCCAAATGGGTTTTGGGTAGTTAGCCTTGTGATAGGAGGGTATCCTTCACCACTCGTTGATGAATGATATCTGACTATAAAACTTAATACTTGGAAAATAAATTTTAGCTATATAATAAACTACTTTAGAAACTTAGTATGAATATTTAAATGAAAAGTGTTGCTTTATGCAAATTGAGCCAAATAAGCCTCCCATTGATAAATCCTTGCATGCATTTTAATCTGTTACTTGATGGGTGTGACTTGCGAGCACAGTTGTTTGTGCTCACTCTTGCTTATTTCAAATATTGAGCAGGGGAAGAATGCTACGAGGAGATTGAGATCTTGGATGACTAGGCTACGCCTCCAGACGATTGCCTGTGATGAATCGTGTGGTCTACCTTACTGCTTTTGTTTCTGCTGTATTTTGCTCTTGGCTTTATGCCCCTTTTGTAACAACTCAAAGTATTTTGAATGACATTGTATGGCTGTGTTATCATCTCTAGTTTAAACTGTGTACACTATCTACTGATCTTGGGACTAGTGTGGAATATACGGAGAATCCGGGCTCCTTCGCTCCCAGGTTCGACACCGCGCAAGCGGTGGTCATACGTCGAGGTGCTTTTCGTACAACCAATGCCTCCTAACAGCACTCGTTGACTGGTGGGGGCTGGAGACGCACACGTTCCATCTCTCGTGCGGGGAGATGGCCCGATGCTTTAGGGCGTGACCTTCCTAACTGGGTTGCCCTTTGCGGGCTTCTCTAGGCGGCACACGACGTCCCGGCCACGTAGTGCATGGAGTTCCTCGTAAGATTCCAAGGGGTGCTACTGCCCAACACCAGCCACAGGGAGTTTAGCAGCACCCACAGATCGTCGCTGAAGTGGATCTGTCAGTTCTACGTAAGTTTTTGTAACTCTTGTCCTTTCGCTTCAATTGCTTTGTGCAACTTAGTGATGTATTTCTGTCTTCTTACAGCGAGTGTATGGCAGAAGACGCACCTGAGTACATGGTAAGGAGGCATTTCGAGGCCTACTTGTTGTGTTTGTTTTGGTGGGTGATGTTCCTAGGGTCCCACGGCGACAGCGTCGACAAGCACATGATCTAGTACACACGTGAGTTGGCGGACTTGGAGGTGGAGGCGATCTAGTCGTACGCCTGGGGCCCAGCAGTGCTATGCATGACGTACCGCACCCTGTGTGATGCGTCCCACCGGATTCGGGACAGCTCCAGCCTCTCCGAATGCGTGCTGCTTCTTCAGTTGTGGTCCTTCGAGCATTTCCAAATCGGATGACCACAGCTAGACCTGGGAGCCTACACCATCGACATGTACACCAACGGCGATGACATGGACCGACCGACCATGGGTACGGCGTGCTGTCGCCGACGGGTATGTTTTTTGAACATTTATTTTTTTGTATTGTAATTCTATTTCTTGTGCTAAGTTTTTGTTATTCTATTCAACAGGTCACTTTCACTCTGATCACTACGCACGCATCCTACCCGGACTATATTATGATGTTCGATCAGTTGACGGATGTCGACGTCATCTGGACATCGTACACTCTCGACAAGGTGTACATACACGCACCCCAAGGCTTGTCGAGCCTATGCACGCAAGACCACGCGTACTAGTACACGTAGAGGAGCTTGGTCCACGATGTCTTCATGGAGTAGTACTGTAACATTCCATTTTTTGGGTCTTTTTGAAATTTTCAAAATAAAAACAACCATTTGAATTTTCTTGATTTGTTAAAGCTTAATTTGAAATTTTAGCAAATTAAAAACAATTTAATGTGAGTAAATCAAACTTCAATTAATTCAAAATTGTTTTATTTATTTTTCTGGTTCTCTCTTGGATTTGTTTTTCCAAGATCTTTTTGTTATTTCTTTTGAGTTATGTTTAACTTATTTCTTTTGTTTTCCCAAAATTTCTTTCCTTTGTTGAAAATTTTAATTTAAATTAATTATTTCAAATATTTGGATTTTATTTGGAGTTCTTGATTATATCAACTCAGATCTCAAATTAAATTCCAAAATCAAATCAATTCTTAGCCAATTTTGAATTCAAATTCTCAATTTGAATTCACCTCTCCTCAATTTCAAACCTCATCTGAAATTCAAATTCAAATTTCTATTTGAATTTTCTCCAAAATTCAAAAATAATAATTTCATTACATTTTTTTGGGTCGAATCTCTTTTTGTTTTTTCCTTTTTCCTCTTTTCTTTTTTCCTTTGCCTTGCTCTCCTTGATCGGTTGCTTCTCTAGCCACCAGCGTTAAGCCGCGCCACCCCTCGGTCCGACAATGCTGTGGCCGACCGCCCCTTGACCTCGGTAGCGCCTGGCTACACCGGATGCACTGCGTCTTCGCGACTTGAGTCGCGGCGCTCGCCACGCCACGCGCGCTACCGAGCCGCAGCCAAGCTGCGTCGCGCCATGAACACTACATTCCTACGCGGTCTACGTCATTACACCTCCACCATCACCGTGTCTTATATTTTTAGTTGTCGCGCCATTCATCGTTGTCGTTTCAAGCAATTCCGAAACCAAGCCATTTACGACACCATCGATGACGCTCGCGTTCCCGTCATTTGAATTCTTGCCCGAGCCTTTATATGGAAGCATCATCACCTTTCTCTCACCCCTTCACTCTATAGGATGAAGGATAACCAACTAGGGGGTGAATAGGCAGTTTTTAAAAATTTAGGCTAAAATTAGATTTTTTGCAAGTAAAGCAATGAAGATAATTTCACAATTTAAGGCCTAAGTAAACTAAGTTTTTCTAAGTGCACTAATCACTCTAGACTACGCAAAATAATCTAATCAAGAGACAAATTTGCTATATAAAAATAAATGCACGAAGAGAAGAGTAAAAGAGGTAAACCACAATATGAAGACAGACGATGTTTTCCCGTGGTCTTGGAAACTTGATGGTCTCCCCCAAATCCACGTTGAGGAAGCTTGAACGAATCAAGCCAGCTCCACACGAGCAAACCCCTCGACCACTAGAGGTAGCTCTTCTCCACTTCGGAAAGGTGAACTCTAACATTCACAAACAACCAAGTTTTCTCACAAGCTTCTTGAGAAGATCACCGATTCTCCTTCTTCAATCCGTCTAGGAGGTAGCAACCTCCAAAAGTAATAAACCAATAACACTTCACTTGAAGATGCTCAAGTGCCACAAGAATCAAACTCAACTTAATGCACTTGGAGAAACCTCTATAATCTTTGCAAGATAGAACTTTAGCTCTCAAAGAGTAGAAGAAGAAGCAAAGGGCTCAAAAGTGTTCAATTGAGGTTCTAAAGAGTCCCTTGCTGCAGGGGGTGGGGTATTTATAGCCTTCACCCACTTTACTAGCCGTTCACACTCGTGATTGTGCAAAAACAGCAAGTTTGGTCAGTCCGTAGGCACAGGGTCGGTCAAATCAGACTACAGTATAACAGTAAACTCTGTAGTAATTAATGCTACATAATCTATCCGTTATGCTAGGTCCGGTCAGTCCGCCCACACAAGGTCCGGTTAGACCGAGTTCAAAAGATTTCCAAAATGGAAAAGACTTGGTACTGGAAAAAGCTGATCGCGCTACTTAGACTGGGTGTCCGGTCAGTCCAGGATTATACCAGCGGTCAGTCCGGCATGGAAAAGTTAGTAGCAAGACGAAAAAACACATTTATCTAGAAAAAGCTGACCACATCAATGATATGGAGGTCCGGTCAGTCCAGCCCTCCTACTGCGGTCAATTCAGATACAAAATAGACAAGAATTGAAGCCAAAAGTGAGTCTCTAGAAAAAGCTGATCGCCCTACTTAGACCGGGGGTCCGATCAGTCCGGGAATATACTTGCGGTCAGTCTAGCCAGCAAAATTGCGAAAAAGGAGCTCTCTAGAAAAAGCTAACCGCAAAGATGAACTGGGGGTCCAGTCAGCCTGACCCTTCAACTGCGGTCAAACCGGCCAAGAAACAAAGTACAAATAAATTTTAGGCCGAAATAACATTAAGAACTCCAAGATTCAACCAAGTGAGTTTGAGCATTGTGGCACACTTTGCTATCAAGCTACTAGCTATTGATCCATCTTCGTAGTACGGCTACCTACACTAGCAATCCAGTCTTTTATCCTTCACACTCCTAGATCAGTAAAACTATGAAAAGATCCTATTCTACTAGATACATTGTGTTCCCATGCTAAGTAATCATTTCCCCTCAATCAATTTTGCTTTTGGTTGTAGTTTATCGCCGAATTTCGACGTTTTCTTCTTCTAGGTTGAAATCTCCTCCGTTGCTCGATCTCCTTCTCTGGTTAGTTTCTCGCCGATTGGACTACATCATCACGTGTTCCCGGAGATCCTCTACCTATCCCTCACCTCAATTTGGCAGAATCGTGTTCGAGGAGCGCCGCCGTCGCCACCACCTTCTTCCCCGCCGTCAGCGACATCGCCCCGTAGCCTCGGCCACCCTTCGTCCTCCCTTAGCGGCCCTGCCACTTCCCCATGTCACTGCCACACCCATGCGCGTTTCGCTTGCCATGCCGCACGCTGCACCGCCGCTGCCATCACGCGCCTGTGCACCATTACCGCCGCCACCCATGGGACCCTCACCCCACAGTGTTCCATTTTGCTAGTCATCGCTCGTCGCTGCCATCGCAAGCTCGTGCCGCTTGCGCCCTCCCTTATTTTTCCTCTCTTTGGCTCTCTCTCTCTCACACACTCAATGACATATCGGCCCCCTACGTCATACTCTCTCTTTCTCTTTTTCTTTCACTGCCAAGCGGGCCACAAATTGTCAGCTCTGTTGTTATTCATCCCAAAACCGAAATAGAATATTCTCTGGAATATTCTGTACTTGGAATATTTTGTTCTTCTCAATTTCCAGGAATTTCCTATTTCGATAAATTTTTGGATGCTCGTTCTCCTTGATACGACCTCCGATTTTGTTGATTATTGTTCCTAAATTCAATATCTTTCTATTTATACTAATTTTATAATTTTTTGGATTTTATTTATTTTTTGTTATTTATCCATCTCGTTTTGCGCGTTTAGATTCCATCATTGTTAAGGCCAGCTTGGATCAGTCTACAGGAGTATGTCGTAGACTTTTAATCATGTTGTACCCATTTTGATAAAAATATATTGTTCTATATCAATATGTATGCTAATTTTATATTAATTATTTTCGAGAGTAGCTAATTACCTAATTGACATTATGCCACCTTGAATATTGTGAATGCCGCGTATTCTTTGACACCATAGGAAGGGTTTATATTAGTTGGACATAATTGTAATACCAACATAGGTGGCGTAGTATGCTTAGTCATGCTTATTTGTACGATGGGTTCTTATAGACAATGTTAATCTTGATAACTTGACTTAATGAGATATGAAATTATGATGCGAGACAACTATTATAAAATTTATTGTGCCATGGCAGGTGATGCCATTGGGCCTGGTTGAACAAAAATATTTTCCTACTCAGGTGAATGATCGAGTAGTAAAGGGGGTCCAAATAGCACATTTTGGATGAGGTGGTTTCACCTTAGTAATCCCTAAGGACTTAATTTGGTTAGCCATTGATCTGAGCCTTATCGTACAACCACATGTCCAATATGAGATGGATCTGGCTAATTAATTAGTAATGTCTTGATTTTGATTCTATCATGTGAGGTGTGGGTTCTTGGATGTACAAGGAGATTCACATGGCGCAAGAGGGGGCCCCCAACTGTGGTGGATGTAACCCTTCGGCGGTGAAATCTTAGCGGGTAGAACTGAGTTAAGATAGAACTTTGTAATGGCTTTGCGATAATCATTTAGTCCCACACGCATGGAAGTGTGTCAGACGGACAGCATAAACTGATTATCTCTTGTGGATAAAGCTGTACAACCTCTGTAGAGTGTTAAAAACTATTCGAATAGCGGTGTCCTCGGCTATGGACAATGCCTGGGGATTTCACACGAGGTATAGAATTTTCTTAAAATGTTGGAATGGTGGTTTGGATGGGAAATAAACGGATAGTTCACTAGTGGATTTAGTTGGGAAGTGAACGGGTTGTTCACCAGTTGTTACATTATTTATTATATCTTTCCAATGTGCTTTGCAATCTATTTATCGTATTCACTATCAATATTGCTTTCTGCAAAATAACTGCAGTATTCCTTGTTCAAGGCTTGCATGAAAATTAATTGCATAATTTTTTCTACGACTTGTTGAGTACTTTATGTACTTATGACTTTATACCATTGTTGATCAGTTCTTTGAAGGCTTTGCGAGCTAGGTTGCTCTCTCCACTCGATTGCCTGTGGGCATAACGGTTGGCCACCTCAAGTCTTTTTTTTTTTATTTCCGTTGCAAGAGTTTTACTTGTCTCTTAAGCCTTGTGTTGCAAGTTTTGTAAACCTGCACCTTGATGTCCGCTTCTATTATTATTTATTTAGTTGTTATCTTAGTTATTTCGTGGTTTGGTATGATTTTCATCGATGTTGCCACTGTGTGAGCTAGCTACTGACCATGGGACTAGTTCAGAATACACAAAGGGTCCGGATTTGCAAGTTCGAGTCCCCAAGTACCACGCGACAGGAGGTCCCAGTCCCCTGGGGGCAGCGGTTGGCGCCAAACGTCCATGCGTAAGTTCACATTTTATTTCTGTTGTACCATTTGCCTTACATACCTACGAAATAATCGTTTTGCCTTCTACAGGTATACTAGGGAGTACCTATTACGACTTCTTGGGCAGACAGGATGTCCCCTTGGGTTCAGGGCTGGCTCCACACCATGGAGGACGTTGTCCAGGAAGATACTCCCTACGACATCGGGACGTATGAGGAGTACATCGAGTGGTACTCCAATCGGACGAGGGTTCGTTGCATCAGGGTTGTGGACGACCCACCACAATATGAGGCCGTGATGTCCGACACGTACCACACCCAGCTGGACTTCGTATTCTATTACGTGGTACATATTGAACGGTCTGTACATCTTATTTGATTCACAAGTTTTCAGTTTCTAACTTGTTAATTATGTGTACAGGTCGATCTACAATGGGAGATGCATGAGTTGGCGACCTTCGTGCATCATATGATGCTTGGGGAGCGCTTCAGTATGACGGTGCAGGAGATTAGAGAGGTCATGGGCTAGTTCGTCGAGAAGACGAGGCGAGGCATCCAGTTGGTGTCTTGTCGTAGGCCGAGGGAGGTGGTGGACCCACCTGTGCGTGGACGGGGGTGAGCCACAGTGCGTCACACCCCATGGCTCCTCACCCGGACGTGGTAGGCTAGTCCTCATGGCACCGTGCTGGGAGTACCTTGGCACAGTTCGCAGGTTAGCATGAAACACTCACGTCTGGTTGTTTATTTCAAACTCCACTAGTTACTAATAGCAAGTTTCTCTGACAGGTCCTGAGTTTCACACGTACATGGGGCAGGAGTATGCAAAGCGGTCTGCTACCTTTGTGCGATGAGGTATGTCTATCTTGTTGGCATGCACAACATACTATTTCATCCTTTTCGCCATATTTACATGCATAACGTACTGTTTCACAGCTCGTACACCCTTTTGGGACGAGGAGCTGGTGTCGCACGAGGAGTCACACTCTGGGGACTTCGATTTCGACCAGGGTGGCGGTGGGCCTTCGCACAACGAGAGCAGCCAAGTCTCTGTTGAGGCTTCACAGTTGCACGGTGCACCTAGAGCGAGCTAGCCGATGCAACACCTCTCGTGACACCCCCTCACGACTCACGTTGGTAGGGTGCCTCAGACGCCTGAGCCATTGACTTACTCATACCAGCACCCGCAACTGCCCTGGACGAGGCCAGGAGCCACACGTGGGGTATGCCCCAAGAGGGCTCGTGAGTAGATATTTGTTCTTGTAAATATCAGACATGTCATGTAAATATAAATTTATGTAAAACTTGCATTATGCTAGTCTCGTATTTTGGTGATAATGGCCTATTTTTGAAAAAAATTGACTATTTTTAATGATCTTTTAAATTAATATTATTTTTTTAAAAAATTCCCCCATCGTTTCCTTCCGCTGCCAAGTAGAGCTGGCCAGATGAGTCGTGCCTGCCGGGCCGGCCCGAGGCACGAAATTGTTGGCCCAACCCAGACACGGCACGGCCTGCACTGTTCATGGGCTGGGCCGGCACAACATGATAACCTGAGTCGTGCCTAGGCCGCCACCTCGGCACGATGGGTTGTCCCGGCATGACACGAACAGTGTCGGGCTGTGCTAGGCACGGTATGAGCCTGGCACGACCCACGTGGTTCGCATGCGGAGGCAGCAGGTGAGCTGGGACGGGAGGAGAGGAGGGCGGGGCGGTGCCAACGCAGAGGACGAAGGCGGGGAGAGGAAGGGGAGGAGGGCAGGACGGGGTGGCGCCAGTGGCCGGTGTGGAGGGAGGACAAGGCTGGGAGGGAGTTGGCAGGAGGAGGAGAGGAAGAGGAGGGTGGGGCTGCACCGTTGGCCAAAGCGAAGGGACAAGAGGGAGGATGAGGGCTGGGCGGTGTCGGCGTTGAGCAAGGAGTAGGCGGGAAGGGGCGGTGCCGGCGTGGAGGGAGAAGGCTGGGAGGGGCAGTGCCAGCATGGAGGTAGGAGGCCGTGCGGCTGTGCAGCACTTGGCAGTGCCGCAGTGGCACTGTCAACCAGGGCTCAGGCAAGCGAGCGAGCGGCGGGGGAAAAGAGGAGGTGGGCGGGCAGGCAGGCGAGGCAGGTCGGACGAGTAGGCGGGGGCGGGCGAGCGGGAGCGCGGCAGCGGGCTCGTGGGCCGTGCTTGGCACGACACGACCCAACTAGAATCCAACTGTTGGGCATTTTGCCCCTTTTTACCGTTTGGCCCTTTAAAAATAGCAATTTTTTTTCTAAAATCCTATTTTTTTTTATAAATAGCCACCATACCCCCCTCATTCATCACCCCTCAATTCCTCAATCTCTCTTTGAAATTCTAGTGTGCAAATTCAAATTTGATGTGAGATAATTTGGAAAAAAAATTCAAAAAAACTTAACGAAATTTTGCAAAATTCAATTTCCTCAGCAAGTAAGCAAAAAAGGTATATTCTATTTTTTGGATACTTTTATTGTTAGCACTTGTTATGCTAAGATGAAAGTAATAATAGTGTTAGTTTCAATTTTGCAGTTTTCGTTATAGACAGTTACGACAACTTTGCTCTTGGTGATTACTGATTTTCACCGGAGGAAGTTGCGTTCATGGAGTGCGGCTGCGGCTGTGGTTGTGGCTACATCAAGCCAATCAGAAGGGCAAGGAGGAGTTCCATCATCAGGCTTCGCGGTAGCATCTACGTCGGCGACCACCGGAGCAAAGAGGTCGATGCTATCTATATCGGGAGTGCGGGAGAATTTCGACAAGACAACCAAGTCAGACACACAGAGAAATGAGGTACCATATGCTATTTATAAAATTTGTGACAATAAATTGTCTACAAGGTCTATTGGTGGAACGGGGCACTTGCTTAGACATGCTACAAGATGTAAGACTAAGCAAGGATTGGTGATGAGGCAGATGCAACTGCAGTACAACCCCAATGGTACGGTACGTAGCTGGGACTACGATCCTGAGGTAGTCTGTCAATCTCTCTGTCGTTTAATTGCTTCTAAGGATTTGTGTATAGTATTTTACATATTGCTATTCAATTGAAAATGTATGAAAATGACTTAGTTTTACGTGAGACTATTGTTGCTATGAAAAGTAAATACCTTAAATATTGGAGAGAAATCCATTACCTATATGCATTTGCAATTATTTTAGATCATAGAGCTAAAGTTAGAGCATTTGGTAGTGTACTTAATCTTGTTAGTGATGCTACATGGCTAGACTATACTAACTATTTTGCAGAAGTTCATTCTCGGTTACACGGGGTTTACCAAAGGTATGAAAATAAGTTCGAGAGAGTCCGCTTGCAACATCCTCCAATAGCCCCCGTCTCAAGTACCAAGACAAATATGTGGGGCAAGATCTTCAGTGGCTCTTCCTCCAAGTCTAGGTCTTCTTCTTCTACAGCGCCGCCTGCTCAGCTAAGAACCCTAAGTTGTAGAGAACTATTCACCTATTTGGATAGCGATACGGTGGATTTCAACTCAAAAGGCTTCGAAATTTTGCAATGATGGCAAGCCCATAAGTTAACATATCCCATGCTATCCATACTTGCACGTAATGTGTTAACTATTCCTGTCTTGACGGTTTATTCCGAGTCTACTTTCAGTCTTTCTAGAAGAATATTAGAGAAGAGAAGAACAAGTCTTACAAGTGAGATAGTGAAGATACTTTTAACTGTGAAGGATTGTGAATAAGCTGATTCACAAACACAACACTATGTGAAAAATTCAGAGTTATCAAAGGTGTTCGAAAATCTATACCTAAATAACGACATGTAGAATAAGGATGTATGTAGAGCTATAGGTTATACTCTTTTTCTTTTACCAAGGTTTTCTAGTGTTAAGTTTTTACTTGGCAAATGTTTAACGAGACAACCATTTGAATATTTATAAAGCTCTTTATTACATTTTCAATATGCTTGTCTCATTTTTTTTACAATTTTTATATATATATATTTCTAAATTCTACATATTTTTTTTATTTTTTCAAGCCTAACAGGCTAAATAGGCCAAAACGGCCCGGCATGACACGTCAGACCATCGAGCCATGTCTGAACCGTCTTTCCGGTATATAAGCCAGCACGACTCATCTATTAGCCAGGCCAAGATGGGTTGTGCGGGGATGGGCTGCCCAATTGACAGGTGGGACCCGCACCCTCCCTCCGCGTCCTCTCCGGTACTTCTATCTATCCAGTTCCCTCTCGCTCCCAACTTTGGCCGTTTACCCGAAGCCCCCTCCTCCTCGAGCGCTCTCCCTCTCAATCTCTCGCGCCGGCGACGAGCTCGAGCTAGAGTTAGATCAGGGTCCCGTCTCGGCGGCTTCGGAGCGAGAGATGGAGGACGCTGTGGGCTCGCGCGGCGGCAGCGGGGGCCTGGACTCGCAGATCGAGCAGCTCATGGAGTGCCGCCCGCTCCCGGAGCCGGAGGTGAGGCTGCGAGATCCGCCCTAGTTTCCCCCATTACGTTCGATCTGGGGTATTTCGGTTGCCCCCGCACGAAATTTGTGGCACGATCGGGTTGTTTAGGTTCGCTCGGTTTCGGCGAGGGAGTTCCTAGGGTTAGATCGTTCCTGGGCGAAAATTGCTGGCTTCGTGGCCCAGATTCGGTCTGTGGCGGTAGATCTCAGGTGGAATCTGGTAGACATGGAGAAGTGGAATAAATAATGGAGGAGCTTTACGAGCTCCCACGATGGCCGGATCGGAATGTGCGGATGCCTAATCTTTCCCACCGGAGATATGTACCTGTCATCAAATCGGCTTGGTTTTTTTTTTTCTCCATTTTGTCAGGGTATGTCGAGCCGCTGTTTTGGTTCGATGACATGCGTCATCCTATCGTTGACTACGGAATGTATCCGTCTCGGTGCTTTTGCATGGTGTGAGGAGGATTGGCTGTGGGTAGATAATGGTATTCATGGGATCGGTGAGTCTGCCTGTGTACTAATTGGACCACTCGCAGGTCAAAACGCTGTGCGAGAAGGCAAAGGAGATATTGATGGAGGAAAGTAATGTTCAGGTATGGCAGAGCTTTTGCACAATTTTGCAATGCTGTAATATTTTTTTGCTCTGCTTTACAAATTTACGATGGCATCCATATCTATGTTATCAAGGCGTCGCCTAGGCGTCCTGGCGCTCCAGGGTGGACGCCATGGTCATCGCCTAGGTCGTTAGCAATTAGGCGAGCGACTTGTTGGCAGCCGAGCAGAGCAGAGAAACTCGGCATTGGCGGTCGGATCCAAGGCGGAGCAGCTCGAGGCAGCGTCGGGTGACGTCGGGAAGCCAAGGAACTCGGGGCGGCGTCGCTAGCAGAGGAAACCGGTGTCGGGTGGCGTCGGGAGCGAGCTCGCGCGGTCTTCGAGAAGAGGCCCGTGCGCCCGGAGAAACCTCGGCGAGCTCGGGCGGATGGCGGGAGGCGCGCGAGGAAGAGGCCCCATGCGCCGGATCCGGGCGGGAGAAACCTCGCCCTGCGATAGACTCACTAGCGGCGGAGTGAGCAGAGCGAGAGCGTGAGGCGAGAGTTAGGTTAGGATCCAGCCCGTTGGGTCGGATCCGGCACGATGGATAAGTCTGTGTTGGCTTTTGCGCCTTCAAGGACGAGATCCTTGGTAGCGGTTAGCATCTCTTTGGACAGAGCATCTTGGACCCATGAGAGTAAGGATCTTGCTATCACCAATAGTAAGAGTCGGACGATTAACAAGTGGTATCGAGCTATACTATCCTGTAGCCCGAGCATCTCCCGCTCATCTCCTTCTCCGGCCTCGCAGCGACCCAATGGCGGCAGCAGCAGCTCGGTACCGCCCTCGCGCCTCTCTCCGGCGGGCGGCGTCGAAGCGCGAAGCGCCCTCTCCACGCAACACCCCGCAGCGCGCCATGTCCGCAGAGCGCCTCGGCGTTCGGTCGCCTCGAGCACGCGGCGTCGTGAGCGGCCGGCTTCGCTGCAGCAAGCGAGCATGAAGGCGGCAGCGGCAGCGGCCGCAGTGGCGCCGAGGCCGGTATGGCGAGCGGCAGCGGCAGCATGAAGAGGAAGCGGCGGCGGCAGATGCAGCGCGGCGCCGCAGCGAGGTCAAGGTCTCGGCGGCAGCAGCAGCTCCATCTCGCGATGACGAGCTTGAGAGAGGAAGCGGCAGGCGGCAGCGCGATGGCAGCGGCGCGACGCCCACGAGCTATGGCGCTCTGGAGGAGGCGCGCCGCGGCGGTGGCGCTCACGGAGGAGGCGCGGAGCGGTGGCTCTCGAGGAGCGCGCTCGGCGATGGCGCCTCGGAGGAGGCGCGCGCGGTGGCGCCCACGGAAGAGCGCGCGACGGCGGCGGCAGAGCGGGTCGATAGAGCGCGCCTTCACGGCGGCTGGCTCTCCCCGACCGTATCGTGGTTACCACGGTTCCAGTCGTTGTCGTCGACGCCGCCGGCGTGGGTAGCCTACCCTCACCAAGGCCAACCACGTCGAGCGGGCGCGGTGATGAAGGTGAGGCTCTGTGCACGCGCGATGTGGGAGGCGATCCCGTCTGGCGGCGTCGACTCGACGAGATCGGCGGCGCTGGATGCCCCATCATCAGCCCCGATCCGCCGCGATGCGCTTCGCTCCAACAAGCAGATCGCCAGGAGGCTTGGGCGCCATCGCTGCAAGACGACGGCAGCGGACCGCGCGCGCAAGTCCTGCTGCGCAGCACTTCGCGCGGAGTGGGAGACCACGGCCTTCAAGCGGTGAGGCGTTGATGACTTTGCTCCGCCTCAACACTCGCTGCGGTTGGTAAAGTTCGGCGACGACACCTCAAATGGCGAGGAGAGAGGCGCCGAGAAGCTCTTTCGCTGCGCCCCAGAAGTACAAGCGGATGGCTCGATCGATCCGGTCTCTGGACCTCCACGATGTCGATCGAGGAGGCGATAGGTCGCCAAGGTCGCCGCGATGATGAGCCACGCTCTCTCGGGACCCCACTATTGGCGGAAGCTCCTCTCGCTCGGGAGGTGGGCGCGCAAGGTGGCGGAAGAAGGGAGCCTTCTTCCACGACGGCGGCGCATGCGTGGCAGCGCAAGACGCCGCGCAAAGACGCCGAGCACGGGCGCGAGGGCGTCCGAGGGGTGATGGCCGTGAGGCGCCGGAGCGGCGCATTGGCAAGCAAGCCGCCGCGAGGCGACTCTTGCTACATGCGCGGCAAGCTTGGTCATTGGGCGGGCGAGCCCACGCGCGCAGCGGCGAGGACGGCTCGTTCATTGCTCGAGCGAGCATCGAGCTCTCCTTGACGAGCCAAAAGCACACGCCTTAGCTGATTTGAGGAATACTCAGCGTCGAGGCTCATCAAGTTTGGGACGATCTGGCGTTGAAATCAAGGACGACGCTCGCTCTAGGATCGGGATGGCTCGATTCCTCCTCCAAGTGTCTTGAGGATCTTGCCTAGGCCCGCTCAGGTACTTCTAATTTGTCCAGGCAAAGGATTTGGGCGCCTAGGCCATTTTTCTGCCATCGTCTAATCATCGCCTAGGCGTCCTGGCGCCTCCGGAGCGCCTCGCCTCGCCTCGCCTTGTCGCCGTGACAACATAGATCCATATTGTTGGGAAGAAACTGATGACTGTATGCTCTATTCAGTTTGAGTAACATCATCCTTATAATTGCGTTCTGTCTGTAGTTGGCATGTTCTTTTCAAGTTTTATGTGTTAAGGGAGCCAACTGACAGGAAAAGTAAAACTCTTGTTTTGGTGCTCCATGCAAGAAGTTGCCCTTTTTTAGTTTAATTTTTGAAGGGGACTGGTATCTTTCACCTTTGGAATACAGCGTTACTGTCAGCACACTCTGTATGCTGGTGGGTATGGGGAACAGATTGAGTGACAAAGGAGAGGGGAAATTATGGGTGTCTCACTATTTGGTTAGGTAATCCCGAATTAGAGTGCAATTTTCAAGCCCATAATAATATCTGTAGTTACATGATCCTCACCCACTACTTGGAACCTATCCCTCTGTAGTTAATCCTTTTTCGATTTCGTAAAGTTCCTATGTGAACCTACAGTTAAATGGTTTTAGGGGAGGTGTAAAAATAAAAGCCTATTGCTGCATTTGGTGCCTAGCACAGCAGCACACCTATATCAATTTTAAGTTTTCATCCCTTTCGATTACTAATGTACATGGTAATCAAGGCGTCGCTTAGGCGACGCCTAAGCGGTAAGGCGCCTCCGACGGTCAAGGCATCGGCCCCGGCTCTAAGCGACGCCTAAGCGGTAAGGCGCCTCCGACGGTCAAGGCATCGGCCCCGCCTTACCAGAGCCCGCCTCATCCTCTGCTTCCACCGCCGCCTCGCACGATCTGCTCTGCGCCGGTAGTGGATCCTCCCCAAAACCAAACCCAAATCCTTAGCCACCGCCTTGCCGCTTCCTCCCCGCGGTTCCTCGTCGCGCGGCTCCTCCCGGCTCCCCGTTGCCGTCGCGCAGCTCCTCAGCGCCTCCTCCCTGGCGCTGAGGGAGTAGGCGGCGCGAGCGAAGGGGCGCGGAGGGGGAGGGAGAGCCGGAGAGAGAGGGGGAGGGGAGACGGCGCAATGCGGCGCGGCGCGGCGCTGAGGGAGGAGTGAGGAGGCGGCGCAACGTTGAGGGGCGTGGAGGGACGCGGGCGAAGAAGCCGAAGCGAAGCGCTCAGCCGGGCTAGGGGAAAAGAGGATGCGGGGGCAGCTGGGCAGCCGGGGGCCAGCGGGCAGCGGGCAAGCCAGATCTTCTGCGGCTAAAGAGAGAATCAGAGCTGCTGCTGCTGCCGGATCTTCTGCGGCCGCTCTACACTGTCGCCTTAGGATGCATAAAGCGTCGCCTCGCCTCGCGCCTTAGCGCTTAAAAGGTGTGAGGGGGTTGGGTCGCCTCGCCTCGCCTTACCGTCTTAATAACCATGCTAATGTATATAGCTACAACCAAAAGGGTGATTAATGTGTGGCACTCTTCATTTATTTCACCAGCTTAACTATTTGCTTATGGTGTGTTGCACCAAATATAACAAAGTTTTATCTATATGCGACCAAACCATGTGTGCTGATGGTGTGTACATGTAACTATGCATATAGTACCCAGCATCAGCATGGTAGGTACATTTCTAGTATATATTATGAGGTCCAAGAAAAGATAGGTTTTTTACTCTAACCCTCTGTATACTTTGCATGCAGCCAGTTAAAAGCCCGGTCACAATTTGTGGTGATATTCATGGGCAATTCCACGATCTTGTAGAACTTTTTTGGATTGGTGGGAAGGTATCAATATATTGGTCTTTCTTTATGTTTGTTTCATCTCTCTTTGTACGATTTGGCGCATTCATTCCAGTCTTTAAAAGCTAACATATTTGTTTATATTGTTTACCAGTGCCCAGATACGAATTACTTATTTATGGGGGATTATGTAGATCGTGGCTATTATTCTGTTGAGACTGTTACGGTAAGAGCTAACCTGATCCTTGCTTTTGTTTGCTAAGAATTTTAATGTTTATCTGTTTACTTTGTTGGATTTGGTCCACCCTGTTGTCACCCTGGCTAAAAAAGTAATTGGCAAAGATACAAGATTTATACGCATGCTCAAGTGAACATGTTGACTATCAGGGCAATATTTGGCCTAGAATGCTTAATTGATAATTCAATATTATGAGATGGATATCACTGTCGGTTATACAGTTATACTACTTGGACTGTTGGATCATGCATCTTGCAAATATTTGTCTTGGATATGTATAGCCTTTCTTTGTTCAATTCATTTTATAGAACAAGAACAAGAGCAGAACATGAGTGGTATATATGGTTTTTTTGGTTAGTGCCAATTTTTGCTCCATAAATTCCACCAAATTTGGCTTGACTGATTTATTGCAAAGTTATTGGGGGTATGTTTGGTTGGTGCACCAATGTACCCTGCCAATATGAACGGAATCTTGCCAAAATTTAGGCAAGGACCAAATATATAGCAATTCTGACAATGCTGCCAAAATTTGGCAGTTCTTTGTTTCAAACTTAACATACCTGTAGAGAGAATTATGCTTATATTCATGGTATTGAAGCCTTTTTTCCTTTCGCATTACTTGTTGACATGATATGGTTCCATTTTGCAGCTTTTGGTTGCACTGAAGGTGCGCTACCCGCAACGGATTACAATCCTTCGTGGAAACCATGAGAGTCGGCAGGTAGTGTTAATTCCACCATGCCCATGACATGATTCTCTCTTTCATCATATTCGGTGCTCAAATGAATTTGAAAAGGAAACCTTCTCATTTATAATGTTATCTTTCCTTCTTAAGCCATTGTCTGCTTTGTAAGCATATTGATTATGTCTACTATTTCTAGTAAATTCATTCTATCTTTTATTCTAATTGGGAACTCATCAATCATTGCAGATTACACAGGTGTATGGATTTTACGATGAGTGTCTACGAAAGTGAGTCTATTTAGGTGCTTGAAAGTTGACATAGACGTACTCTTATACCATGTCTAGCCTGTTCCTTGTGTACTATAACATGACCTTTGTGCTAGGAAACATATGCTTGCTCAGTTGCTCAAGGTGAATTCTAGAGCTCTGCCAACATAAGAATGCTTACCTTTGTCCTAATAATTGCAGTAGTTCTGATGTTTATGCTGCTTTTGCTCTGCAGATTTGTTTCTTTAGTCTCTGCAGATTTGTTTCATTTGAGGAACTTTCAGAGGAATTTTGCAGTCAAGGACAATTTTAAATGTTCTATTGATTGTGTACCATAATGCTAGGAAGTTCAATTTGAGTATTGTATAGCTGTGTGATTAGTTACTTGTATATGGAGTTATTTTCTTATTTACCCACTCTTGTAATCTTTACATATTCGGAGTTTCATATACAGAATAGACAATATCCATTCTCTATCACTACTCACTTGAACTTTCATTGTAGTTCTGTGTATGTACTTATTCTGCTGTCTAAATGGAATTGCTAAATATTTGTATTTTGGGGGAAAAGCTCTGCATTTCATCTAAGTTGGTTCTCCTAGTGATGGCTTATGACTACAAAGTGGGAGCTTGATCCATTTTGTTTGATACTGTTCTGTTTTTCACTCTTTTAAACAGGTATGGCAGTGCAAATGTCTGGAAGATCTTCACCGATCTTTTTGACTATTTTCCATTGACAGCATTGGTGTGTGCTCAGCTTGAAGCTTCCTTTTTCTTTTCCTTCCCTATTATTTTTGCAGTTGCCTTTCATGTATGGTCACTGTCCAATGCTTTCTAAGAAAATGTCAAACTACTAGCAGATTAAGTTAATCTCTGTTTGATTCCAATTATCATCATTTACAAATGTGCTACTTTGTCAATTTTAGAGTTCACTACTAAAAAAATTTCTAGCTTCACAGTAGTTGAGCATGTATCCCTAATTTTTATGCTTGTGAGAGAATTTTTTGAATCATCTGTTTTACATTCGATGGTTGGATCACTGGGGGTTCAGTAATGTTGATGATCCTCTTGTGCACCGCCATGATAACTGTTTTGAGAGGACCAAAGTAGCTCCGAGGACAGTAGGGCAGTAGGCCGCTAAGGAAGTGATGCACCCATATTGGTTCGTTATTGTCTCTTTTGTGGTCCAGACCAAATAATATTTGGATAAGACCATATAAAATACTTAAGTGATACGCCCTTTGTTAACCGATGGCATATCGAAACAATTTTATGTTGTTTGTTGTTAATAATATCTTTGTGACATAATTCTTATATATTCTGTTATATAGCTCCATTGCCTCTCAATAATTAATTGATATATCTATTGTGCCTCTTTCAGAAGTTCAGAAATCCATTTTAGCTGTGCTATATCTGTTCAGAAATCTTATTGATGTTACATTCCTGTTCTGCTTGAAGGTGGAATCAGAAATTTTCTGCCTCCATGGTGGTTTATCTCCATCAATCGATAATCTTGATAGTGTTCGCAGCTTAGATCGTGTTCAAGAGGTCCCTCATGAGGGACCTATGTGTGATCTTCTATGGTCTGATCCAGATGACCGATGTGGTTGGGGCATATCTCCTCGTGGTGCTGGATACACATTTGGCCAAGTACTAGATATACTCCGTCTAGTTTCATAAATTTTCCTCTTATTGATAGACCATCTCATGTCTGTTCTGAATTGTGTACTTTTCATTTTTCAGGACATATCGGAACAGTTTAATCACACCAACAATCTCAAACTTGTAGCCCGGGCTCATCAATTAGTTATGGAGGGATATAACTGGGCGCATGTAGGTTGTTTAGCACAGATTTAATTGCGATGTTTGTTTAGCTAGTATGATCTTATGATTCTTTACCACACGTTCACAGGAACAAAAGGTCGTGACCATATTCAGTGCACCCAATTATTGTTATAGATGTGGCAACATGGCATCCATCCTGGAGGTTGATGACTGCAGGAACCACACATTTATTCAGGTAATTGCCACTTCATCCTTTCTGGATACCCCTTTTGCCTGTATGTCTGTGTTTTGTTTTTATTTTTGTAGTGTTAACCTGCTACATGTATCATGTACATGATGTAAGGTAATATAAATTGATCGAAGATCAGAACAGTAATGTTGACGTGTCACTTTCTTGCAGTTTGAACCAGCTCCTAGGAGAGGTGAACCGGATGTGACACGGAGAACACCTGATTATTTCCTTTGAGTTATCTGTAAGATTGCAATAGTGGATGCTGGTCAGTAAAATTTGTTGGATCCCTATGATAACTAAACCGACCAGCAATAGCAGGGTAATGCCAATGCCCTAAAAATACAAGACTTGATCCCCCCATTGGTCACTGAAAGAGTTGCTGTCATCCAGGAACCAATTGTAAAGCATTGCCCAAGATTCAGTGGACAAATTGATAACTCCCGTACTGCCCTCCCCCACCCCCTCCATGTTTAGAAGGGTGTTGTGTTGACAGAGATCAAACTTCCATTTTAGCTTAAGTTGCTTCAGTTATGTATTGGCTAGTTTTGTAACGGTGTGCTTGTAAATTCTATCATTAATGACAAGACAAGCTGATCTCTCGGTTGCAGAACAGGGAAAGAGTGCCTTGCTGCTCTAAGCAAAACTTCTGTTTCTTATTCAATTTGAGAAACACAATGCGTTTTGTTAGATAGTCATATCGAAACGGTCAATATTATGTTCCAGTTTTGGCAGATAGTGCTAACATGTGACATCTGTCTGTTTGCTTCTCATTTTTCATGTTGATACCCATATGGCTGTTTTGTGTTACTGAACAATGCTTCCTTCGCATCTTTTGTTGTATGACCTTTTGTCGGAACCCGGAATGCACAAATTAGACTGAATGACATGGTTTCTTGTGTATGCCATAGTATAATCTTGTGGATTCTTTTGTATGCACTTGGAATGTGTTGCTACGCCATGGTTTCTTGTGTATGCCATAGTATAATCTTGTGGATTCTTGTGGAGGCTGAGTTCCATATCTGCTTGTTGCTACGCGCTACGCAACTAGGAATGTGCAGGTTTCTGTATCAGTTCCATGAGAACTGTTATAGTTCTAGCTGACATGAGGGATATTAGGTCACTAGGAATGTGCAGGTTTCTGTATCAGTTCCGTGAGCACAGTGGTAGTTTTAGCTGACATGAGAGAGATTGGCGTTGCTCTGTGTGGTAGCGATGATCCAGTCTCGTCTAGGGCTGATTGGTAAATGCTGAAAGACTCTTGACGCTCAGAAAGTAAGTGTTCTGATATTTGTTATCGAATGGCTTACATCAGTAATCAAAATGAGAGTCTGGATACCTTGGTGAAAGTAGCAAGATGCAACATGTTACAGCGGTATGATGCAGACTACTGATGATGAATCTGAAAAGTTTTTTTTTTAAAACGGAAAATCTGAAAAGGTTAACGAATGCATCAATAATGAATTCCTGTTTGTCAAAAAAAAAGTAATCAAGGACATTAAATGAACACCCGGCGTTCTTACAATGTCAACTTATAACACAATCTTCAGCACATTGTTACAGACATTTGTGGCAAGGCAGTAATTTGACATAAAAAAAACCAACAACATTTAGTATTCAGAGTATACTAGTTTACATTGTGTGCAAATCTTTCACACAGGAGCACCTGCAAGCAAGGGCCCTATTTCAATGGCGCCTCCTGGCTTCCTCAGATGCTTGCAGAGGTACTCCGCAAGGTCACCCACCTTATGTGGCTTCAATGAACCATACCAGAACCCGAGCTGCCACGCGTGTTGAAGGAAGAAGCCCTTAAGGGGAAAGATGAGTTCTAATCTCCAGATAAGCACCGAAGGCAACGGCACTGGAAGCCAAATCCTTCAGAAAGAATCTTCTGCCGGGCATTGACATCCATGCTTGCGTCAATGTAGCAGATGTGCAGCTCTTCACCTATAACAGATGCAACAGCACAATATTAAGAACTTGTAGTCATCAGCATTTTTTTTAAACTGTGCCCAAGGACTGCCACCATAAACAGAACAATGCCTAAATAGGTATCACTACACTTTTCTATACCTTCATCAATATCACGGAGGGCCTTCAATTTAGCGTCCGCATTTTCCAGCCAAACTATGTGAGTATTTGGATCTATAAGTCAACAGGGAAAAAAAAACGTGAATATATGGATCTGAATTTCAAAAGAAAAGTGATATTCAACAAGTACAAAATTTGCTACTCATAGGATGAAACAACATCCATTGTCATCATTATATTAAGCCTTGTGCAATCTTCTTTCTAATGCCTCAATTGTTTAATCACCCAAAGTTGTCCACAAAAACTCAAGATTTTTCATCATTCAGAATAATTTTAGCAAGTAAATCCATTAGTGGATACAATGTAGAGTTGTAGACTACCGAAATAATATTGAGAATTCAGACAGTACAATCAACATTTACTGTACCATAACAAAGAAACAGTAATAAACTAACAATACAATTTCACGAGGAAATGCAACATTTGAATCCTTACTTCAAAAGAAGAAATATTAAGAGTCAAAATGTCAAATATTGCTTTTGTTCCATAGGAGCATGTGAAGAGTCATACCACAATCATGGTTGTAGAAAGAGGGGAGCATATAAACACCATTACCAACTGATGCATCACATGCTACTGAGGCTGCTGCTGAGGATAGGAGATCCTCATATGAACTTGCAACCAATTCAATGCGGAATGCATTTATGCGTATTCTTGCCAGTGCGTTGATGTACCATTCTCTGGTCAAAACTAATATTGTCAAAGAAAATTAACAGTGACAATGAGCTTGAAATAAGTACCGGATGCATTTATATGTTATATGTATTGTTGCCAGTATGTTAGTGTTCAGCGTTTGGTCAATCATAGTTAGTTCAAGAGAAAACGGTCTATGAAAACCCAATGATAGATGGGACCAAGGGAAAAAAAACCCGGTAACCGATGGGACCAAGGGGAAAAAAACAACCGCTGGTTACTGGAAAAACCGGTGGGAACCGGGAGAAAAAAAAGCCACCCGGATTTTTTCAAATTTAAATTTATGACTGCATAATGCATTTCCTAGGTTGGTTTAAGCTTTTGTTGTGCTAGATTACCTATTGTATGAGCTAAATATGCTTGAATTATTGTACTCCCAAGTCCTAACATTTTTTAAGACATTTTTTCTGGTTTTTTTTGAAGCGGTTTTTCCGGTTTTAGGCGGTAACGGTCCGGTTACGGTTTTAAAACTTCGATAATTCATATTTCAATTTTCGAATTTTGACCGGTTTTTTTCCGGTTACCAGCCGCCGGGCGGTTTTTCCTCCGGTTCCGAGATTTTGATCCTTGGATGGGACTAAAATAAGATATCAAGGATACAAGTTGTGAGTTCTTCCTGAAACCCTGCCTTCCTAAAAGTGGACTCCAACAACTCGAACTCCTCCTCCATCTATAATATTCCATTGTCCATGTAAGCACCCAACCAAATAACATTATACAGCAGTGAGGAAAGGACCATGAGAAGGATAACAACAGCTACCTCGATACGTGTTCCCTGGTGCAAACGGGCTGGCTGAAGTATGTCAAGACAGTCTGCACTAACAGCTCCTGATATAACCATGCAAGCTAGCCGCTTGACCATGTATGGGTACTTCAGACCACGTGAACTTCAGAACAAAGAAGAGCAAAGCTAATTAAGCCAAAATGCTACCATGATAATTGCATGTCTAACAAAGTGGCATCGCCATAACATTAACAGAACAAAAGTAACCAAGAGCATGATTAGAGATGCAATGAGGAAGTCAGGAAGTGCACATCTACAATAAGATGAAATGTGGGAGTACCAACGCACCTGCAGTGGTCATCAAACAAAGACCAATTCGCATTCTTTTCAATGTCATGGAATCCCTAAATCCACAGAAATCGCACATATTTTTAGCTAAAACCATCCTCAGCTGCTTCAAAGTGAACTTTTATTTTTGAAAGAAGGGAAATAAACACTTCTATTTGATCCTTCTGACATGCCAAAGGAACATCACACGAAGAAATTAAGCGTGCCATAACTCATGACAAATTGTAAGCTTTTTAACCATTATAGGAGGACTTCAATCTATGCTCCCACAAGAATAAGGTACAATTCACATTGCATTGCTACTACAATGCTACCGGTGTGCACTCTCCTAACTGAAACTACACAAGTGAACCTTCATTCTTGAACACTGGTACACTCGAAAGATTCCAGGAAGCATCACAAGCATCTACATAGCGAGTAATCACACGCAGAGTTGCACGAGAAATGGCAAAGGCGTCGTCACCTTGGCGTGCTCCATGCACGCGTCGCCGCAGAAGTAGCAGCCCGCGCTCGAATCGCCCCCGTTCCCCGCCTTCCTCCTGAGGCAGCTGTAGCACACCTGAGGAACCCAATCCGATCCAGTTCACTCAATTCGTAGAGAAATAGGTAGGGTTTTTGGGGAGGGGTGGCCGAACTGAGTGGAGGAGTGGTGCTCACCTCGTGGAGGAGGGAGGGGGAGGGGTGGGAGACGAGGGGCTGCGCGGAGTGGAGGACCTCGCCGGTGGCGACGGGGCGGGTGGTGAAGACGCCGCGTCCGGCGGATTCCGTCAAGGCCACACGGATCGGCAGCGGGCCGCGGGCGGCGGCCGCCGCGGTGGAGAGGAGGCGGCGGAGGCGGGACATGAAGGACGGGGAAGAGATCTCGACCGTTGATCTGCTTGGATCAGCCCCAGCAGGGGCAGTTCTTCTCGGGGAAAACAAGGAGCATCTTTTCCAGGCCCGTATGGCAAGAAGGAATTTTTGCAGGAAGCCGTACATATTATTCATATAGAAATATGAGTAAAGTACACTGTAAATCTCTAAACTTGGTCGGGAGGTTCACTTGAGTCCAATATCTTCAAAAGTGTCCAATCCGATATCTAAACTATTTAAGTGGGTCAAACAGGTCCAAAACAGTCCGGACTGGCATTGATCGGTGACGTGGAAGGTTGACCCTGAGTTGGCGTCGCTCCAGTGTCACTCCTCGTCAATCCGACCGCACAACCACGAGCGAAAGCTTGCACTCTCCTACTCCTTCCATTACTGCCCCATCCGTGCTTGCTCCGCCTCCAATCCAATGGCGTCGACGCCGGTCGACGTGGACCTCGGCAAGCTCAGCTACGAGATATTCTCCCTCCTCGAGAGCAAGTTCCTCTTGGCGCCCGGCGGCGCTGCTACATTGCCGGGGCGCGGTTCTTGGTGGGGAGGTGGAGGGGAGGTGAGTCTTGGCGATTGATGGCTACGGGCGGGCTCGAGGGCGCGTTCTTTGGCGGTGGCGGCGGTGATCTTGGAGGCGGCGTTGAGGCGCGGGCGGGGAACGGCGCTCGCGTCGATTTTTTGATAAAGCGACGGGGGCTAGGGCGGGGTGTTCGGTGGCGTCTTTGTTCTTGAAGAGGATGACGGAGGTCGCGGTACACGCGGCGTGGCGCGTTGGCATTCGTGGCGGCGAGCCTCGGGAAGGGTGGTGCGGGGCGGCGCCTCAAGATCCTTCGATTCAAGAAATGCATGAAACAAAAAAATCACGGATCCCTTTCTCCAAGAAAATGCAAGGAAAAAAACTACAATTGCATTTTTCAACTTCAAGAAATTGCCATGGCCGTCGGGTGGTCTGGCCTCGTCCTTGCCAGATCTGGCGTGGAGACCGCTGGATCTAGAGGCCGACAAGGTGAAGGAGTCCGACGCGGTTGAGGACAACGACGACGAGGTTCGTCGATGCCTTCTTGCACCCCGGCGCACTCGACCTCCTAGGCCGTCGGAAGGTCGGACCAGTGCCAGCAGATGCGAGAGATGAAGAGGTGGAGGAGGCCGGTGTATGCCACAAGCCGGTGCTAGGGACGGCCAGATCCACTCGCCTCGCCTCCGTCCGCGAGTTGGGGTGCCGGATACTGCGCCACGCCCGGGGAAGCCAAAGAGGAAGGCAACGACGGCGGTCGGATCCGACGCCGCCGCTCCCGGGGACGGCCGGGTCCGCTTGATCTCACCACCGCCGGAGCATCTTGAAGAGGGCCGGGCCGAGGCAGACGTCCTCTAGCTCCTCGTGCCGTCGCTTGGCCTCGACGAGCTGCCACATGTAGCCGGAGATGAGCCTCGCGTTCCTGCCGGAGGAGAGCCATAGGGGAGGCGTCGAAGAAATCCACCAGGGGAGAGAGGAGTGGTGGATCTGAGGTGGCGGCGGCGGCTTGAGGGCCGGGGAGGAGGGAGGAGGTGGAGAAGAAGGGCACCGGGGAGGAGGAAGGAGGTGGGGTTGCGGCGCGGATCTGGGGGAGGAGGTGACGGCGGCGGAGGAGGAGAGTGGCGGCTCGGGGGAGGACGAGGGGGAGGCCGACGACAGCTCGGGAGGAGGAGGGGGGGGGGCGACGACAGCTTAGGAGGAGGAGAGGGAGGGGGAGGGCGACGACGGCTCAGGAGGAGGAGGGAGGAGGCGGCGGCGGCTCGGGAGGTGGAGGGAGGAGGCGGTGGGAGGAGAGGCCACGCTGGAGCTCCAAATTTAAGTGGGAGAAGAAGGATTGACGAGGAGCCACGCTGGAGCCACACTGGTCGGATTGGGTTGGGTCAACGTTCCATGTCACCGGTCAATGCCAGTCTGGGCTGTTTTGGACCTGTTTGACCCACTTAAATAGGTTAGCTACCGGATTGAACACTTTTGAAGATGTTGGACCCAAGTGAACCGCCGGCCAAGTTTAGGGATCTACAGTGTACTTTACTCTAGAAATATTATGGAATTCCTGCGTTCCAAATGGATCTTATTTTTACACTCGTATAAAAAAGTGTCATATTTTTGTTTCTTTTTGTTTCGAAAAGCAAACCATACAAATTTAATTGGCACTCGCTAGGCTATGCTTTTGAGTCACAGAGATTGTCTGTGATTGATTTTTTAAATAATGTTATTTTAATTAATAATTACAAAATTAAATAGTAAAAAAACTACAAAAATAGCCTCATGTCGCCAGATGAAATGGCGACAAGTGCCACGTAGACGGCGGCAACACTCTATCGCCATTTCATCTAGCGACAGGGGATGAACAGTACCCATATCGCAGATTGAAATGGCGACATGGTCTAGGTATAAAATCTTGATCCCCCCTCATCCCCTCCCCCCACACACCCCTCATTCCACTGTTCCAACCGAGAGCAAGCAGAGGAGAGGAAGAGAAGAGAAAGGGAAAGAAGAGAGGAGAGGAGAAAAAGCGTGCGGCGAAGCCCTGTCCGTTCGTCACAGAGAAGACAGAGAAAGAGAAGCAGATCTAGTCGTCTACCTTGCAGGGTTTTTTTTTGAAACTTTGTAATTTAATTCAAAGCCCTGGTAGGTTAGCAAATAAAACTAGCGACTGAGAATTGATTTTATTATATCATTTTAGCTATAGTCTAGTCAGTTTTACTTTAGATTATCGTTGTAGGTTAGATAATTTTTACAAGGGAAATAATTTAGAAACTAGGAAGTAGCTCTAAAAATTTCATACAAATTCTAGAGTACCTAAATAAGGTGTGTAGAGCCTTATTAAAATATTTTAAACTTCAATTATGTTCTTATTTTTGCATGGTAAATATTCTGTATATACCGAGAATACATTTTAAACTAGGAAAAATAGCAAGATAGCTCTAAAAATTTCGTAAAAATTGAAGACTATGTAAATAGGGTGTGTAGAGTCCGATTAAAATATTATCACCTTCATTTATGTTCTTATTTTTGCACAATAAATATACAGTACATACTGAGTAGGGGTGGAAAAAAAAGCTCCTTAGTGGGGTTCGTTGGTCCGGTTCAAAATTGCTCTAATTACACTCGTTAATTGATTAAACATTGAAATGAGTCATTTTTTTAATGAAATTGAATTTCACTCCGGCTCGGCTTGTTAGCTCGGTTATAAAAATACTTCCAAACTATAAATAAAATAATATTAAATCAAACTGTGTCAATTTCGAGAAAAGCTTGGTAAGACGAGTACCTGACTCGATATCCTCCCTAATACTGAGAATACATTTTAAACTAGGAAAATAGCAAGGTAGCTCTAAAAATTCCCAAAAAAATTCTAGAGTAGCTAAATAGGGTGCGTAGAGCCTACTTAAAATATTCCCAGCTTCAGTCATGTTCTCATTTTTGCACGGTAAATATTCTGTACATACCGAGAATACATTTTAAATTAGGAAAATATCAAGGTAGCTCTAAAAATTAGTAAAATTCCATAGTAGCTAAATAGGGTGTGTAGAGCCTGATTAAAATATTCCCAGCATCATTTATGTTCACATTTTTGCATGGTAAATATTCTATAAATGTCGAGAATACATTTTAAACTAGGAAAATAGCAAGGTAGCTCTAAAAATTCCGTAAAAATTGCAGAGTAGCTAAATAGGGTGTGTAGAACCTGATTAAAATATTCTCACCTTCATTTATATTCTTATTTTTGCATGATAAATATTATGTACATACCGAGAATACATTTTAATCTAGGAAAATAGCAAGGTAGCTCTAAAAATTCCCCAAAAAAGCAGAGCCTGATTAAAATATTCCCAGCTTTAGTTATGCTCTCATTTTTCATGGTAAATATTCTGTAAATGCTGAGGTAATCTTTAAAATATTATGTAAATCTTAAATTTTAAGTATGGCGGCCCTAGGAAACGCTGCGTAGTGGCCGTATAAGCTGCTTGACCTGGTCATTGACGCGACTCACCATAGTCGCCTCAGTACCATCCTCCCAAAGGAGGGCAAGCAGCCCATTGATCTTGGCACGTTGCGGCTGTACACACCCATGAGGGCATGGAGGATGGACCCATGTTGGGTTCCGCGATACGTATAGTTTTGACTTTCTTGTAATTAATTTCGGTATGACTTGTGTGGGTGGACTCACTTATGTTCTTAATCCTTTCGATACAAGTTGAGAGTGACAGGCCTACTTCCACTAGCTAAGATGATGGAGGCGATATGGGAGGATGAGGAGGACGTCGCCGCCAAGGTGCCTACGTCGAGGTGGTTTCCATACAACCGGTGCCTCCTGACGGCGCTGGTTGACCGGTGGAGACCGGAGACACACACGTTCTACCTTTCGTGTGGGAGACAACACCGATGCTTCAAGACGTGGGCTACCTGACCGGGTTGCCCAACACGAGCTTCCCCATGGCAGCGTATGACGTCCCAGACACGTGACTCACGGATATCCTCGGGAGCTTCCAAGTGTTGTTGCCGGCCAACGCTAACTACAGAGAGTTCTCCCGTACGCACGAGCCGACACTGAGGTGGATCAACCAGTTAGATGTAAGTACTTATAACTCTTGCATGTCCGCTTCAATTCCTTTGTTCAACTTAATGATGTGTCTCTATCTTCTTATAGCCAGCTGCCCTTGGACTAGACGCACCTGACTACACAGTGAGGAGGTACTTTGAGGCCTACTTGTTGTGGCTGTTCTGGTGGGTCATGTTCCTTAGGTCCCACGGCGACAGCGTGGACAAGCACATGATTCGCTACGCATGGGAGCTGGCGGACACGGAGGTGGACATGATCTCGTTGTACGCCTAGGGCCCGGCGATGTTGTGCGTGATGTACCGTGCCCTATGCAGCGTGTGCCACTGGGTCTGGGAGAGCTCCATCCTCTCCGAATGCCCGCTGCTTCTTCAGCTATGGTTGTTCGAGCGTTTCCAAATCGGACGACCAAAGCTGGACCTGGGAGCATAGACTGACGCGATGTACACCGCCAACGACCTCCTAGACCGACCGACCGACCATGGGTACAGTGTACACCGCCAACGACCTCCTGGACCAAGAAGATGGCCTAGCGGGTTGAGCAATGGTTGCACACCTTGGCGGACGTGCACCAGGAGCCTGCTCCCTACGACCCCAGGACATATGAGGAGTACATAGACTGGTACTCCACTTAGACGAGGGTTCATTGTGTCAGGGTTGTGGACAACTCGCCATGCCATGAGGCCGCGACGACTGACATGTACCCCACATAGCCAAACTCTACATTCCATCGCACGGTACGTATTGAATGGTCCAAACTTCTTATTTTCTTTGCATGTTATCAGTTTCTAACTTGCTAATTCTATTTACTAAACAATCTCAAATGGGAGTTGTACTAGTTGTCGAGCTTCGTTCCTAGTTTGAAGATCGGGGAGCGCTACAGCACGACGAGGCAAGAGATCAGACATGCCATGTACCGGATGATGGAAGCATCGAGGTGAGTCATCTAGCTAATGTCGTGCGGTAGGTCAAGGGACGTGGCAGATCCACCTATGCGTGCACGGGGGTGAGCTACGATGTGTCACACCCTACAGCTCCTCACCCAAACATGGCAGGTGGGTCCTCGTGGCACCGTACCCCAGCACCAACTCAGTTCGCAGGTACACCTAAAACACTTACGTCTGGTTGTTAATTTCAAACTCTACTAGTGTCGGGACCCCGGGTATACAACCCCAGGACCCTCTGTGCATTCTGAACTAGTCCCATGATTAGTAGCTAGCTCTCACAGTTACAACAAAGATGTAATCATAACCATACAACCAAGTAACGATGAAGCGGATAAATTAATGTTACTTGGTAGCAAAAGGACCTTATGGTCAAGTCTTACAGAGTTGCCAGTAGGGCTTAACAACAAAGGATAACTTGCAGCGGAAACAAAATATCTCGTGGAGGCCATTCGACATGCCCACATGCAATCGAGTGGAGGATGCGACCTAGTTTGCAAAGTCTTCAAGATACCCCTCTTCGTAATACTCTGAGTCCCCTGGTTCTTCTATGGGGATTAATCACACAAGGCGCAAGCCGTGAGTACTTTGAATGTACTCAGCAAGTCATAGAAAAAATGTATATATGCAAGTATTATTCACACGAGGCTAGACAAGGAAAGCTTTATAGCTATTTTGCAGAAAGCAATATTGACAGTAAATACAATAAGTAGACTAAAAGCACAATTAAAAGATTAATACATAAGTAATTCAATTCTTTGAAACAACTAGAGATCATCCCAACCATTCCATCCAAGCCATCATTCCCACCATTTTAATGAAAATATCTACCTCTTGCGTGAAATCTCCGGGCATGTCCGTAACCGGGGAGACGACTATTCGAATAGTTTTTACACTCTGCAGAGGTTGTACAGCTTTACCCACAAGAGATAATTGACTCATAATGTCCGTCTGACACACTGCAGAAGGTGTGCGACTAAGTCATTATCACGAGGCTTTTACAAAGCTCTGTTTTGACTCGGTTCTGCTCGCTAAGGATTCGCTTCTAACGGGTTTTACTCCCGCCAGATTCATGCCCCCTCTTGCGCCGCTTTTCAACCCAAACAGAGCCAAATCAAAACATTGCTAATTAGTTGGCCTAGTCCACCCCATAAATGAACTTGTGGTTGCACGGTATGACCAAATCCAGAAGAATAATACACATCCAAGGAAATTATCAAACTTCTTTGAACCAATGGGCAAAACCTGTTGTCCCTTTTTGTATGGGCATAAATTTTTAATTATGTTAAAGGTTTGGCTAGAGCTAATTGGTCATTCTTGGTGTATGCGGAATTAAAACATTAGGGCTTTATTTACATAGTCGATACAGACCAATGGTTCAAGGTTAAGTCCTTAGTTGGCTGCTCAGGCGAGACTAATCCACGTCCCAATGTGCGTTACGACACCCACACTTACCACCGCCCACTCGCCCGAGCATAAAACATTTTCGGTTCAACCCGGCCAAATACCACCCTAGCCTTGGCACAACATCTTTTAATAATAGTGGCCGCGCCATAATTCCATAATTCCTTTAGTCATGTTTATTCATACGAGCATGTGATCATGAGTTCCAACGTACAACTATAGCATGACTAAGCATAATACGATACCCGTGTTGGTAATTTATCAATGTCCAAACTAAAATAGTCCATCCTATGGTGTCCAAGGGTTCATGTCATTCAAGGATACATGTTATTTGCAATTTTTCAAGGGGCATACATCAATTAGGCAATTATCTACTCCCGAAACCATTTAATACAAAACTAGCAATGCATGTTTATATCAAACAATATAGTTTTGTAAAATGGGTTCAATATGATCAAAGGTCTATGACTTGCCTTCGTTGAAGAGTTGAGGTGCTTCGGTCGTCGGGTCCGAGAAATCTTCCGAAACGCTAGAATCTACACGTGCGAAAAGAGCTAAATAAATAAAACAACTCCAAATAAATACCAAATTAGCACTAACAGCAAGAGGAGGATTTTATATGAATTTATAAATTTGAATCACTCGAATCGGAGTTCGAACGAAGAAGTTACGGCCTCTGGAAGATTGAAAATCAAGAAAAAGGAATTTTCCTGATTTTTGGAATTATTTTTCTAAAGGAAAAGGGATTTATTGCGTCGGCTGACGTCAGCCCTGAGGATTTGTTTTTCGGCCGAATTATTTTTCAATGGGAAATAAAAGGAAATGCCACGTCAGCAGACACGTGGCTGCTACGCAGGCAAAGCGAGTGAGGTGGCGCCTCGGTGGCGCTGACTAGGCACCACGTGGCACTACCACGCAAGCAACGACGCGCACGCACACGGGGCCGAGGAGGTGGCATTCGCGTGGGCCGAGGACGCTGAGGTGGCGCGGAGGTGGCGCCACCTGGACAACCACGCGAGCACCCGAGCGACGGCGCTCGGATCCCAAGGGCTCGCCGGCAATTGGCGAAGCGGCGGCCGGCGGTGAGGACGGCAACACGAAGAGGATCTCACGGGGATCTCGATGCGCAAAGTCTTGAGGACGCGGCGTCACAGGAAGGTCGTTGGCGGCGAGGAAGAAAAGGCGGCAGCGGCGGTTGAAGGCGGAGAGGAGCTCCGGGAGGCTTCTGACGAAGGGGAGGCACGCACGAGGTAGGCGACGGCCTTGCGACGCCGAAGGCGGGGACGATGACGACAGAGGAGGCTCGAAGACAGTGCAAACGGTGGCGGCGAGCTTCGGTGGCCGGCGGCGAGAAGCTTAAATTGCGATTAGAGGAGAGTGAGAGAGGGCGAGGGAGATGGGGGAAAAGAGAGAGGAGCTCGGGGCGAAGCCGGTGCTCGCCTTCAATAGGCGCGGGGAGGGCTGAGAGAGGGGGTTGAGCGAGGACGCCCTACGGCGGTGGGGGTCCGGCGCGGACTCGCGCAGTGCGGGGCAGCGACAGGGCGCGGGAACACGCGCGGGTGGCGGGAATGAGTGCGGTGGAGCATGCCGCACTCAATGCGCGTGTCAGGGTGGTGGCGACGGGACGGAAGCGGCCGGTGCAAAACGTGCGCATGCGTGCGATGCGGACGCGGCGGTGACGGGTCGGGAGGTAGACGAAGACAACGGAGATGAAGGGGCTGACAGGGCGAGCCCACCAGTCAGCGAGAGCGAGAGAGAGGCGCGCGGGCGCGAGCGATGGACGCCGTTGGATTTTGATCGGACGGCTCAAAATGAGCGAGGCGATCGGAATCCCGGACGTACTGATGCGATCGCGACCGTTGGATCGAGATCGGATGGTCCACAATTGACGGGGCGCTCGGACCTACCGAACGTGCGATGCGATCTTAATCGGATGGCTGGCAACAAAGGGAGGCGCGGGCGCGCGCGGAGCGGGCTGGAACGGTCCGCGGGAGAGAGAAAATAGAAATGGGCCAAAAAGGATTCGGCCCGAAGCTTTTTAGGAGATTTAAAATATATTTTTGATTAAAGAAATGCGAGAAAAGCAAAAATGCTTTTAGAAAATAGCTAATAGAGTTTAAAAATTCTAGGAAAATTCACAGAAGTCCCTTGAATTATTTAGAACTTAAAAAAATACTTTGAACTATACTTTAGTTTTTAATTTTGCTGACAAAATAGATTTTGACTTTTTGGACAAAAGGAAAAACCAAATCTAAATCTAGAAAAAGCAAGAAAAGGCTTAAAATCCAAATAAAATCCAGAAAACTCAAATAAACTAACTTTTTAATTTAATTGAAGTTGGATTAACTCAATTTAAATGTTTTTTATTTCTAAATTTCAATTTATGCTTTTGGAACTTAAACCAAATGGTTATTGTTAAAGTTTTGAAAATTTTCAAAAACTCTGCAAATTAGGGATGTTACAACTAGTTACTAATGGCATTTTCTTATGGCAGGTCCTTAGTATTGTCCATACCAGGGGTAGGACTATGCCAAGTTGTTCGCTGTGATGTTGCCATCAGGTATGTCCATGATGTTTACACGCATACCATACTATTTCAGCATTTCCTTCTTGTTTACATGTATAACGTGTTGTTCCACATGTCATAGACCCCTGCCGGACGAGTGTAGGATCAAGGATAACCGACTAGAGGGGAGTGAATAAGAGGTTTCTAAATTTTATCAACTAATTTAAAACTTTAAGCAAGTAAGTTCTAACAAAACTTCCTAGCACAACAAGACAATATAACCACTAAGTTACTTAACACTAAAAGGAGCTAATACTAGATATAATTCTAGCTAAGCAAATAAAGCACAATAGAATTGCTAGAATCGTAAATACGAAAAAGTAAAGATAAGAACTAACCACAATGAAGACAATAAAGTTTTTTCCGTGGTATCGAAGACTTGTCGGTCTTCACTAGTCCACATTGAGGAAACTTGAACCAATCAAGCCGGCTCCACGAATTAAGCCTTCCTTCGATTTCACTAGTGGTTGTTCTTCCTCCAGCTCTGGAGATGGTAAACACCAAACCACTCACAATCTGGCACTAGGCCTCTTCACAATCTTCTTGAAGAGATTACCATGCGAACACTCGCCAAGCCGTCTAGGTGTTGGCAACACCAAGAGTAATAAATCACAATCTTTGCTTGACAGTAATCAAGTGTAATGGATCAAACTAGAATGAATGCACTTGAATTTGGCTTAATAACCTCACAATGAATGCAATTGAATGTATGAGGTGTGGAGTGAATGCTCTTAGCTCAATGATGTAAATATGAAAGCTCTAACTCTGTCCAAGAGCTGGTGGAGGGGTATTTATAGCCTCCCACACGAAATCCGACCATTGAGAGAAAACTACAGAACTTTTCAGCACATGCGGTAGTACTGCCGTTCTGAAAGCATCTAGGCCCCTAAAATTGTTTTGGTAATTAATGACTATATGTGAATGTTGGATTAACATGTTTATTGAGTATCTACAAGGTGAAGATCCTTTGGTGGTTATTGATGACGCAAAAGATGCACGTACTTGGCTCAAAATAGGTATAAGTAGACTAGGATCCTTTATATTTTGTCGGTCTTAGGAGAATTGTTTGGAAGACCGGATTTTAGATTAAACGCCATACTATTAAGAGAGATCGTGACTAGTAGCTTGATAATATGGTCTTGTGCAATATCGATCAATTTAGGATCATGCATGCATTCGATTTCCTTTTCTCAAAAGGTTTCAGTGTGGGTGTCAAAAATCGGTTGAACCGACGTCCTTCTGACGGTTGTACGGCTTGGTGCGGTATGACCGCATGATTCTTGGCGGTACTACCGGCTTTTGAACTCCTCAGCCAACCAAGCGTTAATGCGGTACGACCGGCTCTTTGAGCGGTACTACCGCATTGCGGTCGTTCTGATATTTAGTTGGCGGTTGAGTAATACCAGAACCGATGCATTTTCTACTCAGACCTCTCCGAGATAATCGGTCGTACCGCAATTGAAAAACGGTCGTACCGATCTGCGGTTGTACCGATTTTTATATGGCGGTGCGTATTTTACAGAGAGCATGTCATCTCGGCGCTTCGAAACCCTTCGATCGGTCGCATCGCTCCTTCGTGCGGTATGACCGGAAGTTGCGCCGCATCGCATGTTAGTTAGCGGTCGTCATCGCACGGGTTGTTCAACGGCTATGTTAGGGTCATTTAATGCCACTGTTCTAACCGTTACAGTGCTCATTCTTAGGTGCGGTTGTACCACACCTTAGTTGGCGGTCATACCGCATTTCGCTGATTTTCTGGGTATGACTCTCCAACGGTCGTTTTTGTTGGTGGGTGGTATAAATACCCCCCCAACTGCTCAAGGGCTGGGTGCTAGACCACATTTAACATCCCTAAAGTCTTGAGCATTCATTCAACTCCTCAAATACACTTGTGCACTTCTTAAGAGGTTGTTGAGCTCATTCAAGTGCATTCATCATTCTAGTTGATCCTCTTGCACTTGAGTGTTGTCAAGCGAAGGTCATTGATTTGTTACTCTTGGAGTTTTGCCGAACTCCTAGACGGCTTGGTGGTGAGTGCACGGTGATCTATTCAAGAAGATTGTGAAGAGGCCCGATGCTAAGGTTGTGAGTGATTTGGTGTTCATCATCTCCGGAGCGATGGAAGAACAACCAATAGTGATCGAGGAAAGGCTTAATTAGTGGAGCCGGCTTGATTTGTTCAAGCTCCCTCAACGTGAACTAGTAAAGACCGGCAAGTCTTCGATACCACGGGAAAACATCGTTGTCTCATTGTGGTTATTTCTAGTCTTTACTGTTCCGCGTTTATATTTCTAGCTTGTTCATTGTGTTTGTATTGCTTAGTTAGAAGTATAACTTGTTTAGACTAAGTTGTTAATTGACTTATCTTGTTAATTTGTTAAAAACTTTAAAACCTCCTATTCACTCCCCTCTAGTCGGTTATCCTTGATCCTACAAGTGGTATCAGAGCTTGGTCTCTCAATTTGTTAGACTTTACCATCTAAGAGAGAAAGGATTGCTAGTGAGGGTGTGCCTATAGGAAAAGCTCCTTTGTTTGATGGCTCAAATTATTCTTATTGGAAAATTAGGATGTCCATTTTCTTAAAGGCCATGAGTCTGAACATATGAAAAATTATAAATGAGGGTTATGTTATGTCTCTTGATCTAACAAACTCCACGGTTCAAGATGAACGTAATGCTCATTTAGATGCTCAAGCTATGAATGCTCTTTTTGGTGCTTTGAACGCGGATGAGTTCAATACGGTGAGCAATTTGGAAACCGCTCATGCTATTTGGACTACCCTCTCCGAAATTCATGAGGGCACATGCACGGTCAAAAAAGCTAAATTGCATAGGCTTCGCATTAAATATGAGACATTCATAATGTTGCCAAATGAAAACATCACCGAGATGTATTCAAGACTCAACAACATTGTAAATGAACTCAAAGGCCTTGGTACTAACCTTCTTGATATTGATGTTGTGCGCAAAATGCTTAGGGCCCTTCCGGATAAATATGAGACGTTGGTGACATTATTTCTCAATTCTCCCGAGTTGCCAAGAATGACACCAACACATGATGACTTGCTATCCGTACCGGTGCTTGATAGTGGATGCACTCAACACATGACCGGTTATAGGAAAATGTTCACCACATTCGAGAACGTAAAAGGAAGTGACAAGATCACATTTGGAGACAATCGCAAAGGAAAAGTAATAGGATTGGGTAAAATCGCTATCTCAAATAACCTTTCCATTTCTAATGTATCTTTAGTTGAATCACTAAATTTCAATTTATTATCCGTAGCTCAAATATGTGATCTTGGCTTAATTTGCTCTTTCTCAAATGAAGGTGTTTCAATTTCAAATGAAAAGGATAATGCTTTGGTTTTCAAAGGTTTTAGATTTGGAAATCTTTACTTGGTAGATTTCTCCTCAAATGCATCATGCTTACAAACTTGTTTAATTGCAAAAACTTCATTGGGTTGGCTTTGGCATAGAAGGCTAGCTCATGTTGGCATGATTCAACTTAAAAAGCTTTTCAAACATGATTTAGTTGTTGGCTTGAAAGATGTGAAGTTTGAGAGAAATCGACTTTGTAGTGCTTGTCAAGCCGGTAAATAAGTCGTAAGCTCTCACCCTTCCAAGAGTATCATGTCAACTTCTAGACCATTGGAACTCTTACATATGGATTTGTTTGGGCCAACAACCTATAAGAGTATCGGGGGAAATAATTATTGTTTAGTTATCGTGGATGATCACTCTAGATATACATGTATGTTCTTTCTAGATGACAAGAGCGAAATCTTCGGAATTTTTAAAAGTTTTGCAAAAAGGGCTCAAAATGAGTTTGATTTCAAAATAAAGAAAATCCGTAGTGATAATGGTTCCGAGTTCAAGAATACTAAAGTTGAAGACTTTTGTGATGAACTTGGAATAAATCACGAACTTTCCACAACCTACACTCCGAAGCAAAATGGAGTTGTAGAAAGAAAAAATCGTACATTAATTGAAATGGCTAGGACAATGCTTGATGAATATAATACTTCCGATAGCTTTTAGCGGAAGCAATTAACACCGCTTGTCATGCCATAAATCGTCTTTATTTGCATCGCCTTTTGAAAAAGACTTCATATGAACTTTTTGTTGGAAGAAAACCGAACATCTCTTATTTTCGTGTCTTTGGTTGCAAGTGTTATATTTTGAAAATGGTGTTCGTCTTTCAAAATTTGCAAGTCGATGTGATGTGGTTTCTTGCTTGGTTACTCTTCAAATAGCAAAGCATATCGTGTCTTCAATCAAAACTCCGGTTTAGTTGAAAAAAGATACGATGTTCAATTTGATGAAACTAACGGCTCTCAAGAAGAGCATGAGAATTTGGATGATGTAGGTGATGAAATGTTAAGAAAGGTTATGGAAAATATGCAAATTGGCGACATCAAACCTAAAGATGAAGCATCATCTTCTACTCAAGTTGAACCTCCTACTTCTTCCACAACAAGCCAAATTCAAGTGGAAGAAAACAATAATAAAGATAATTAACCATCCAACCTACTACCAAGAATTTACAATGCAATTGCAAAAGATCATCCAATATATCAAATATTGGGTGATGTAAGTAAGGGTGTTCAAACTCAATCTCGTGTCGCTTCATTTTGTGAATATTACTCTTTTGTCTCGTCTCTTGAGCCAAAACATATAGATGAAGCACTTGATGATCCCGATTGGGTGAACACCATGCATGAAGAACTCAATAACTTCACCCGGAATGAAGTTTGGACACTAGTGAATCGACCCAAGGAACACAACGTCATTGGTACAAAATGGGTGTTTAGAAACAAGCAAGACGAAAATGGTATGGTTGTAAGAAACAAAGCAAGATTGGTCGCACAAGGTTTTTCACAAGTCGAATGTTTGGATTTTGGTGAAACTTTTGCTCCCGTAGCTAGACTTGAGTCTATTAGGATATTACTTGCTTTTGCATCATGTTTTGATATTAAATTATTTCAAATGGATGTTAAAAGTGCTTTCCTAAATTGAGAAATATCCGAACTTGTCTTTGTTGAACAACCTTCCGGTTTTGAAGATCCTAAGAATCCAAATCATGTCTAGAAACTCTCCAAGGCGTTCTATGGCCTTAAACAAGCTCCTAGAGCATGGTATGAACGCCTTAGAAATTTTCTAGTTTCAAAAGGATTCAAAATTGGGAAAATTGACTCAACCTTATTCACTAAAGTTTTAGATAATGATTTCTTTGTGTGTCAAATTTATGTTGATGATATCTTATTTGGTTCTACTAATCAAGACTTTTGCAAAGAATTTGGTGATATGATGTCTAGGGAATTTGAAATGTCTATGATCGGAGAACTTAGCTATTTTCTTGGACTTCAAATCAAGCAACTTAAAGATGGAACTTTCGTTAGTCAAACGAAGTATGCAAAGGACTTGATCAAGAGATTTGGCATGGAGGATGCAAAACCTATCAAGACTCCCATGGCAACCAACGGTCATCTCGACCTAAATGAGAGAGGTAAATCAGTAGATTTAAAGCTTTACAGGTCTATGATTGGTAGTTTGCTCTATCTTACCGCATCTAGGCCCGATATTATGTTTAGCGTTTGCATGTGTGCACGTTTTCAAGCATCTCCAAAAGAGTGTCACTTGATGGTCGTAAAAAGAATACTAAGATATTTAAAGCATTCCTCAAACATTGGGCTTTGGTTTCCTAAATGTGCTAAATTTGATTTAATTGGATATTTGGATTCCGATAATGCGGGTTGCAAAGTGGATAGAAAAAGCACCTCGGGTAGTTGTCAATTATTAGGAAGATCCTTGGTGTCATGGTCATCCAAGAAACAAAATTCCGTAGCTTTATCCACCGCCGAAGCCGAATATGTTTCCGCGGGAAGTTGTTGTACTCAATTGTTATGGATGAGGCAAACTTTGATGGATTATTGAATTAAATTTGATAAAATGCCTCTTTTGTGTGATAATGATAGTGCGGTGAAAATAGCAAATAATCCTGTCCAACACTCAAGAACCAAGCATATAGATATTCGCCACCACTTCTTGAGAGATCATGTGGGCAAGGGAGACATTGAAATTAGCCACATCCGAACCGAAGATCAATTAGCGGACATTTTCACCAAGCCATTAGATGAAGGCCGTTTCTGCAATTTGAGGAATGAATTAAATGTCATAGACTATTCAAATGTTGACTGAAATATTGCCTCATGCATTCTGCTGGTTTTGGTGTTATTTGAAGGTTTTAAAATCAATTTCTTCAAAATCTTATTAAAGGTATATATATGCTCATTAAAATATGTTCATAAGTTCTCTCTAATGCTAAATAATCCTTGAAAGTATTTAATTGAGTGCAAAAACCAAGGATCATTTGCATATTCTCTCTAAATCAAGCTCTACTATTCCCTCAGAAAAATCGGAACAACCGACGTTATATGCGCGGTACAACCATTTTACGGTACGACCGGCTTCATAACTACGGTACGACCGCAGTGCGGTACGACCGGTGGTATGTTCACGGTTCGACCGAGTTGGTTGTACAGAAGGCTGTTTTTCTCCTCTCAGCGGTTCAACCGCACTCATACCGACTCAATTCCTTCGGTCTCTCTCTCTCTCGAACCCGAGGTTCCTCAAAACCCTTTTTCCAAATCTTCTAAATCCTCGGTTTTTTCTTCGTCCTCGTGCTTATCTCTACCCTTTTGGAGGTCATCTCCTTCATCCCTCAAGGTAAAACCTCCTTTGATTCAAGTTTTACCAAAGTTTTTCATCCCGGGAAGACATCTTAGGGTTAAATGAAATGTAGATGATTTTGTGTGTTCTAGTTGGGCATTTGTGTAAACTTGATGTCTAATGATGCTTGCGCATCTATGCCGTGGATTCACTCCACTAAAAACCATCAAAATTTCGAAGTTTTAAAATTGCCCTAGAACTCAGTCAGGAGGATGGTACAACCGGTTCTTGAGCGCGGTTCAACCGCAATGCGGTCGTACCGGTCTGATAACGGCGGTATGACCAATCATCCTGACAGCAAAACAGAAATTCATTTATCTCTCACTTAATTCTATCTTGTTTGATCCTTTGAACTTCTTATAATCTGTTCTATCTTCATAAAGATGTCTAGGACAAGAATCATGACTCGAAAATCGCATGGACCACCTAGAGGAGGGAAATCCTCTTCTCTACCTCAAAGTCATCGTGTCCCTGCTGCTCAAGGCTCTAAATCTGTTCGAGGAAAGGGTAAAGGCAAAAGACCTCCAGAAGAAGATCCTGTATCTGATTCTGAAGAAAGTTTATCTCTTCTTTGAGACAGAATCGAGGATCGAGTCGAACTCAAGCGAAGCTCAGTCAGATGATTTGGGAACTCCTCCGAACCTCCAAGTGACTTAAGATTGCTCTCTCCAGATGAATATGCAATCAAGCGCCATGTGAATCAATATCTTTCCAGATCAGACTCAATTAATCCAAGATTTCACACTGCTTTTCAAGAACAAGTCTATGAGCAGCTATATGAACACCACAGAAAATTCGCAGATCATAAGTGGATCAAATGGGCACACATAAACACCTTGGATAGATACAGTGGTGTTTATCAGCTTTTTCATCGAGTGGGTCTCCATGATATTGTTGCACTTAAGCAGAATTATGATGATGAGCTGACCAGACAATTTTATGCCACAGTGTATGTCTCTGCAGACTTGACCTCCATAAGATGGATATCTGTTACCAGGTATGTGGAGAGCACTAAAGAGGAGTTTGAGAGAATTTTGAAGATTCAGTCCAACTCTTGGGAGAAGATCTTTGTGATCTGCTCTCGCTTACTCCGGCTTGGGTGATTACTATGACTCCTCTGTCAGATGTAAGCTTGGTACTATTACTGGACTTAAGCCTATACCAAGTATGGTCAACAGGATCATTAATCATACCTTTTACCCCAAGAGTGGAAACTTTAATGCAGTCAGAGGACATGCTTGGAACATTATTGATCATATTATGAAGGGGATAAGGTTTGATGTTGTAGATGTGATTCTTCAGGGCATAGTCTCTTCCAAGAATGACAGGATTAAGAGGATATACTATGCTCCTTATATCTTGGCATTAATCATGAAGAAAATTGAATATCATGGTGGTTTGGGATCAGCCCACAAGTCTTATCGGCCTTGAGATGGACTTCCTCCTCGCCGTGTTGATGTAGAGGTTGATGCTGATGAGGCACCTGCTGTGGCTGCTGCTCCTACTAAAGGCACACTTAATCAGATTCTTCAAAATCAGCAGTTGATTCTCAGCAATTTAGAAGCAATGAAGGCATCTCAGTTAGAATTCCAAACTGAGACCCGTGCAATGCTAGCTCACTTGGAGGCAACTCAGAATGATTTCTTTGATGATACTCACAACAGGATAGCAGTCGTGATGGATAGCTTCAATGATTTAGAAGAGATTTTGAGGACTCCTCAGCGATTCTCTCGTCGTCCACCTCCATCTCATGCTGTTCCTCCCTCAGGAGCCTCTACCTCTTCAGTACCTCCAGTTCCTCTGGATCCTGCTCCAGCTCATCCAGTGCCTGCTCAATCTTTTGTCCCTGCATCAGTTCCTCCTCCGGATCAGGCCGCAGCTCCTCAGGACCCTGCTCCTTCCTCTCAGGACCAAGCCATCTGATTTGAGGCTTTTTGGTATTTTGATGCCAAAGGGGGAGAAGTGTTGATGGGAGTAGTGAGTGTTAGAAGGGATAGTGAAATTCTTTATGGGTTATGTTTTGTGTATCTGTTAATCTCTAATGTTTTTATTGCTTTATCTAGTTGAACTTGTTGAACTCATGCATATGTTAGTATATTTCTCTTAAGTTCAATATCTTCATGTGCTTGCATTTTTTTTTTCTTATGCACATGTTTAGGGGGAGTTTTTCCATCTTGGCTTTATCAAAAAGAAAATTCTCATAACTGTTCAAGCTCATTGCAAGAATTTCTTGTTGTTAAGTCATCAAAAGAATATACACTCTTAGTATATTCAAATCAATCTTTCTCACATAATAAGTTGTGTTGTTATCAATTACCAAAAAGGGGGAGATTGAAAGCATCTAGGCCCCTAAAATTGTTTCTGTAATTAATGACTATATGTGAATGTTGGATGAACATGTTTATTGAGTATCTACAAGGTGAAGATCCTTTGGTGGTTATTGATGACGCAAAAGATGCACGTACTTGGCTCAAAATAGGTATAAGTAGACTAGGATCCTTTATATTTTGTCGGTCTTAGGAGAATTGTTTGGAAGACCATATTTTAGATTAAACGCCGTACTATTAAGAGGGATCGTGACTAGTAGCTTGATAATATGGTCTTGTGCAATATGGATCAATTTAGGATCATGCATGCATTCGATTTCCTTTTCTCAAAAGGTTTCAGTGTGGGTGTCAAAAATCGGTTGAACCGACGTCCTTCTGGCGATTGTACCGCTTGGTGCGGTATGACCGCATGATTCTTGGTGGTACTACCGGCTTTTGAACTCCTCAGCCAACCAAGCGTTAATGCGGTACGACCGGCTCTTTGAGCGGTACTACCGCATTGCGGTCGTTCCGATATTTAGTTGGTGGTTGAGTAATACTAGAACCGATGCATTTTCTACTCAGACCTCTCCGAGATAATCGGTCGTACCGCAATTGAAAAACGGTCGTATCGATCTGCGGTTGTACCGATTTTTATATGGCGGTGCGTATTTTACAGAGAGCATGTCATCTCGACGTTTCTGGAAACCCTTCGATCGGTCGTACCGCTCCTTCGTGCGGTATGACCGGAAGTTGCGGTCGTACCGCATGTTAGTTGGCGGTCGTACCGCACGGGTTGTTCAACGGCTATGTTAGGGTCATTTAATGCCACTGTTCTAACCGTTACAGTGCTCATTCTTGGGTGCGGTTGTACCGCACCTTAGTTGGCGGTCATACCGCATTTCGCTGATTTTCTGGGTATGACTCTCCAACGGTCGTTTTTGTTGGTGGGTGGTATAAATACCCCCCCAACTGCTCAAGGGCTGGGTGCTAGACCACATTTAACATCCCTAAAGTCTTGAGCATTCATTCAACTCCTCAAATACACTTGTGCACTTCTTAAGAGATTGTTGTGTTCATTCAAGTGCATTCATCATTCTAGTTGATCCTCTTGCACTTGAGTGTTGTCAAGCGAAGGTCATTGATTTGTTACTCTTGGAGTTTTACCAAACTCCTAGACGGCTTGGTGGTGAGTGCACGGTGATCTCTTCAAGAAGATTGTGAAGAGGCCCGGTGCCAAGGTTGTGAGTGGTTTGGTGTTCACCATCTCCGGAGCGAAGGAAGAACAACCAATAGTGATCGAGGAAAGGCTTAATTAGTGGAGCCGACTTGATTTGTTCAAGCTCCCTCAACGTGAACTAGTGAAGACCGGCAAGTCTTCGATACCACGGGAAAACATCGTTGTCTCATTGTGGTTATTTCTAATATTTACTATTCCGCATTTATATTTCTACCTTGTTCATTGTGTTTGTATTGCTTAGCTAGAAGTATAACTTGTTTAGACTAAGTTGTTAATTGGCTTATCTTATTAATTTGTTAAAAACTTTAAACCCTCCTATTCACCCCCTCTAGTCGGTTATTCTTGATCCTACACGTTCATCGGCCGGTACTACCGCACCCTCCGAAAGCATCCAATAACGGCTAGCGCAGACACATTAACTGCTCTGACATAGCCATTGAAAATTCGACACAGTACTACCGCCAACTATCATGCGGTAGTTCCGTTTTCCGGTCATTCCGTTTTTCAAGTGCGGTACAACCGCTTCCTTTCAAGGTCCAAAAGTGGTCCTTTCTAGAAATAACGTATCGCCTCACAAAATTCGGTCATACCGGGTTGCGGTAGCTCGCGCGTAGCGCATCGGTACTACTGCACCTCCAAAGAGCAAGCAAACTCTAACAAAACACAGTTCTGTAAAAAAATGTACCGCCAGAAGATCGGTACTACCGTTATGCGGTAATACCGCTGAACACATGCGGTCATACCGATTTGTCCTTGACCACTGTCTCTGACCAGGGTCTTCAACTACTGTTCATGACCAGTGTCCACGATCACACAGGTTTACGACCACTAAGGTCTACGACCACTGCTCTCGAACAGGTCTACGACCACTGCTCTACGACCACAAAGGCCTACGACCACTATTCTTCGATCAGTGTCTATGACCACGAAGGTCTACGACCACGGTTCTTGAATAGATCTACGACCACTGTTCTTCGATCAGTGTCTACGACCACGGCTCTTGAACAGGTCTACGACCACAGTTCTATGACCAGTGTCTACAACCACTGTTCTTGAACAAGTCTACGACCACCGTTCTATAACCAGTGTCTACGACCATGAAGGTCTACAACCACTGTTCTCAAACAGGTCTACGGCCACTATTCGACGTCCACTGTTCAGCGTAGTTCGATCATATCAAAACGTGGATGGCTTATATTAGATTGAACGTTCGAACCACAGGCCTTAGCCGCACGATTGGATCATGCGTTTGGATAGTCCGAACGTCCACCGGTAGTTCCGCTAAAGAAGCTCTGGTACTACCGTCGAGCGGTAGTACCGTCTAGTACACATCAGTACTACCGGTTAAGCTGAGCAAACCAAAAATTGGTTTCAACAAACACTCTAAAAGTATGCATGATCCTAGATTGATCTAATATGCACAAGAACATGATATCAGGCTACTAGTTGTGATCCCTCTTAATAGTACGCCATTTAACCTATAATCCGGTCTTCCAACCTTTTCTCCTAAGATCGGTAAACCAAAAAGGATCTTAGACTACTTGTACCTTGTCTTTGAACCATCTTCACCTTCATGTTGACCTTTAGCATGCATCTCCAAGTTGTTGCACTCGTCACCGGGACTAAACCTTTTTAAACACTCAGTAAACATGTTAGTCCTATATTCCATATTGTCATTAATTACCAAAACAATCTTTTAGGGGCCTAGATGCTTTCAACAAGGAGCTGGGGACGCATGAGGGAGCAGACTCTGGGGATTTTGACGTCCGCCAGGAAGGGCGGCTACAACAAGCGTTAGACGATGAGAACAGCCAGGTCTGTAAGATCGAGGTGGCCGACTAGAGGGGGTGAATAGGTGGTTTTAAAACTTTCTTTTGGTTAAAACCGATTTCTAATGCGGAAGCTTAACAACACGGTTTTGCACAATTAAAACCTAAATTAATCTAGTCTTGACTAAGTGCACCAACACAGTATAAGACAACAATCAAGCAATCATCCACATATGAATAAGCAATTAAATACAAGTAATGTAAATTACAATAAGTAAAGTAAAAATGCAAACCACAATTGACACGATCGATGTTTTTACCTTGGTGGTCAGAGACTTGCCGGTCTCCCCTAATCTACATTGAGGTAAACCCAAACCAATTGGCCCGGCTCCACAAATTAAGCCTTCCTCCGAGGTAAGTCCAAACCAATTGGACCGGTTCCAAATCGAACCAACACCTCAATGCACTAGGGTTGCTCCTTCCTCCACTCCGGAGATGGTGAGCACCAAACCACTCACAAACCGCCCGGGTCTTCTCACAAGCTTCTTTGAGAAGATCACCGATGCACGACGCCTCCACGTCGTCTAAGTGTCTGCAAACACCACGAGTAATAAGCCTAAGACTCTCACTTGAACCAATCTAGTGTCTTAGCTCAAGTGGATACACAATCCACTACCTAATACAACATATGCACTAGGATTTGCCTCTCACACCTCACTAAGTGCAACACATGCACATATGAGTGTAGAGGGCTTACTCTTTGCTCTAGAATGGAATGGGGGCTAAGCAACACATGCACTAACCCTCAACAAGTTCAGCAACTTCTCAGCAACTCCAGCAACCTCCTCCAACCGGTCAAGGTGGGTATTTATAGCTCACACACAAAAACTAGCCATTGGACAAAAGTCTACTGAAAAAATCAGCACAATCGGTAGTTCCGCCAACTAATGGCCGGAACTACCGCACTTGAACTAGCCGGAACTAGCGGAACTACCATCAAGCAATACACGGTAGTTCCGCTCAAAGAGCCCGGTACTACTGTTCTTCCAAGAGAGCAACAAATGCTCGAAAACACACTTTTGGGAATAAACGTACCGCTACTTAATCGATGCTACCGCGATGCGGTAGTTCCGCAATTAGCACACCGGTACTTCGTTTAGTCAAGAACGGCAAAGCTTGAGAGCTGGATACATGGACGTCCCAGATTCAACTAGACATTCGGACCACGCCTCTCAACCATACAATCTCAGCAACTTTCGGATGGTCCGAACGTTCACGCTACGTGGACGGCTGAGATTCACTGATCACTTCAGACCATGTCTCTAAGCCGCACGATTTGCGCTCCAACGATAAGATCAACGACCGGTAGTTCCGCCAAGGAACTACGGTACTACCGCATCGCGGTAGTTCTGCGTATTACACGTCGGTACTTTCGATGTTCCTGACAAAGCAGAGAATGCACTTTGCTTCAAACTCAATTTGTAAAACACATTTGCACAATTGATGCAAGATGCATACAAGGGCTAAAGTGAGATTCTTAACAAGTTGCAAAACACATTTGCCAACTCTTAGAATCACACTACCAGATTGCACTCCGCAACAAACTCAATTTGCAAAACACATTTGCACAATTGATGCGCGATGCAAACAAGGTAAAAATGAGATTCTCAACAAGTTGCAAAACACATTTGCCAACTTTTAGAATCACACCACAAGGAATAAGTTACATGAACTTAAACCATTTACAAAACACATTTGCAAATTATAGTCACATGCTACAAGGATTAAGGTACATGGACTTCAACCATTTGCAAAACACATTTGCAAAGTATAGTCACATGCTAACACTGGTTTTCTATGTGCCTCAACAATATGCAAAACACATTCGCAAATATAGGCAACATGTTAACGAGAGCTAGAGCAAACACAATGAGCTATCAACACATGACTAACTCAAGATACTAGTCAAAGACCCCTCTTAATAATACGACAATCTATATTAGCAATCCGGTCTTCCAACCAAACACCAAGACCGGTAAAATACTAGGAACACATCCTTAGACCTAGCTAGCCATACCTTTGCCTTGCACAAACCTTGAAGCTTGATGACGCACATCCTCACTTCAAGTCCAGGTTCTTGAATTGACAATCATCAACACATGATGATTTTCTTTGCTTCGGGATCTTGCCTTGATGCTCATCAACACATGATGGCATCCTCAATCCCGAGTCTTGATATGCATCAACACATGACGCATCCTTTGCTTGATCTCCATAAACACATGATGGATCCTTCTTCGCTTGCCCTCCATCAACACATGATGGATCTTCTCTTGACTTGATGATCAACTCATGATCATCTCCTTTTCTTAATCTTGATGTGCATCAACAAATGATGCATGCTTCACTTGACCTCCATCAACACATGATGGGCCTTCTATTTGACTTGATGATCAATTCATGATCATCTCTTCGCTTCGGGATCTTGTCTTGAACATCATCAACACATGATGATTTTCTTCTTCCCGAATCTTGACTTGATGACAATCAACTCATGATGTCATCCAAAGTCTTTATTACCATAGAACAAAACCTATTTCACCAACTCAAGGAAAATGTTAGTTCCACAATATGATCATCATGAATTACCACATCATACCATTAACCAATAATGGTGGGATACACAATCTTTTCTCTTTGGTAATTGATGATAACCATCACAAATACAAATAACTGAATAAAGGTTTGTATGAGTATATACGAACTACGCAAGTTGTATATACTCAAGGATGAGTATATATATCAACTACACAAGTTGTATATACTCAAAAGAGTGTATATGAACTACACAAGTCTCATATACTCATATAAGTATATATGAACTACACAAGTTATATATACTCAAAGATATGTTTCAAAGTAGAGATCCCAAATATGTAAAAAGGGAATATGGATCGATACTCATGAGACCACAAAACATAGAGTGAACTCTCCATAAATGTGTGCATACACAAATGTGTGTGAGGAACATATGTACATATTCAAGTTAACCTTTTGGTGGAGTTCAATATATATTTTGGATTCAAGGAATGCAACAATATATAAGAATATGAAGTAGAATGCATACCTCTTTGATTCTTACCTTTATATTCAATTAAGACTAAACAATAGGTATAACAATAGTAGTGTATGTTAGTCTCTCAAAATGATTTGTCATTGATAACCATGAGTTTCATCTTTTATATCCAATTGAGACTAAACAATAGATGACAAGTAGAAGTGTTAGTGTCACAATTAGATTTATTATTAATCACCAAAATACTCCATTAACACATAATGACGGGTCTAGATTCTTCAAGGTCTCCATTAGAGCTTCACAGTTACACGGTGCACCAGGAGTGAGCCAGCCGACGCAACACCCCTAGGGGCACACCCTCTGGGGACACCCCCCTCAGGCTACTCGCATTGGTAGGGTACCTTAGCCACCGGAGCCTTTGACGTACTCGTACCAGCGTCTGCAGCCACCCCTGGCGAGGCTAGGGACCACAAGTGGGGTACGCCCCAAGAGGGCCCACGAGTAGATGTATCGGTCTTAGAGTTTAGGGTTATCAGTCTTGTTACATAAATATTAATTTACGTATGACTTACATGAATTTATGCTATTCTTGTGTTTCAAAACTATTTGTTCTTTTTGTGTATAGAAGTAACCGTATGAGGGAGTCAGCATCGTAACACCCCACACTACCCTAGTTCTAGCCTTTTTGTATGTGAAATGACTACACTATGTTCGCAAAGTACGTCGCACATTTTTCATATTGGGCTATTTTCGATATTGCGTCGCTGAATGGGGTTATTTTCGACATTACACCACCTAATGAGGCTATTTATAATATTACGTCACTGAACAAGGCTATTTTCGATATTGCGCCACAGAAGGGGACTATTTTTATTATTGTGCCGCCTAAAACACATTCCAAATATATTTGGTCGCATGGAAACTCATAAAATTTTCTCTACCTTATATTTTCTTATCTTTTTAAAAATTATCTGTAGCGCGGATAATTATAGATATACAAAAATTATAAATTTACTTTAATTGCAAAAAAGGGACCTAACGCAAGATGAAATAGCGATTGGAGGCCACTTTTGCAAAAAAAAAAGATTATTTAATTTTGTAATTATTAGTTATAATAATATTATTTTTAAAAATTCGTCTTTCATTTAGCTACCAGCATCACAGGGGCAGAGATCCGAATAACTCTTTCCCAGCTAATTTCTCTGGCAGAAAAAGAGATCATGTTGCCTTTACTCTCTTCAGGCTGCGTTTCTCAGTTAGATTAGCAGGCTAGCTGGCAACCCATCCCATCATATGAACAGCAGCAGATCACACCAGCTAGTACTGCTACACGGATGATGAGCTTAATCATTGCATGCTTGCAAATGCCATCAAGAAGCATCCGAGACTACTTCCAATCATACAGTGTGCAATCAGAGGCTTGGGTCCAACACATCTGCATCACACAAAGAACAAAACAATACTTTCACGCATCACACAAGTAGCGAGTTTTACAGCAGAAGAAACGAAGCAAAGGTGCCAATGTGCTGCATTTCTGCAAGCTAGTTGACAGCACGGCGAAAGACAAGAAGCATCCAAGGCAACCTCCAAGATGCTTGCAGAGAGACAAGGCATGAGGCATCTCTGTATCTCCAATTAAATTACCTTGATGAGTTTACTATACATGTAGCGAGAGGCATAGGCACAGTGAGATGAATAATTGAGAGAGAGCTGGGCAGGTGTTCTTTATGATGGTTTAATGTGCATCTTGTTCCTCAGAGTAACAACGGCAGAAACACCAAAGTAACAGACAAAATGCAACTCACTTGCAGAAGCTGTGCTCGAGAATACAGTGTGCTAACTAATGGCCCATTTGAAACACAGGAACTTCGCATAGAACAGTTCGATTCTCATAGCGACCCGAAAAAAAAACTCACGTTCCAAATGGAGCCTAATTAGAATTAGCTACTGATATTGCTCATTGCTGCTGATGATCCCAAGATGAAGCTAAGGTGAACCCCCTCCCCAACCCAAAAAAAAAAGTGGAAACTTACATTGTATATAATGCAACAAAATATATGGAATTATGAATGTTCAGGTCTTCAAGGCTCAAGTGTGTAACTCATATTGGTTGCTCATGTGATTCCAGTACAGACATATGTACACTGACACTCTGACAGCTGCATGCAAGCTGATGCCACACTCATCAAGGCAAAAAAAAAAGAGAGAGAGAGAAGCAAAATTACACTCACCTAGTTAGCTAGTATGTCACACTTGCTAGTCTCTTACAGGTTACAAGAAATAAAGATAATCGGAGTAGCATGCGGTAGATCGATCCATCGAGTTAACTAACCAAATTAACACTTAACACCGAACTACTACTAATCAAATCTTTTTTAGATTACTTGCTCATTTTCGGGATGAGATAGATTATCACTTGGAGATGGTGTCGTAGTAGCGGCTCCCCCTAACCTCCTCCGGCGCGATAAAGGACTCCGGACAGAGGCCGGCGACGTTGAACACGACGTCGTCGATGGTCCACGCCTCCTCCATCCGCGTCACCACGCGCGCCGCGCCCACGTCGGCGCCGAACCGGGCCAGGTGCGCCACCGAGCTGCCAGCGTGCGCGACCACGGCGGCGGCGTCGCCGTCGACGGCGCGGTAGTCGGCGACGCGGGAGGCGACGGTGGTCTCCCAGTACATGGCGGGTGCGCCGGGCGTCTGGATGCGGGTGAGCTGCGAGTCCTCGAGCCGCACCAGCAGGCCGCTCCGCTGGCTGAAGTAGCCCGTCATGCCGTGCCGGATCACCTCCGCCGTGCCGTCGCTCCAGCTCGACAGCACCGACGGCCCCACGTCGACGCGCAGCGCGAAGCAGTCCTCGCCGTCCACCTGCTTCTCGCCGACGTGCTCTGCCGCCGAGAACACCGACGCGATCGTCACCGGGTCCAGCCCCTGCCACGAACGCACGCCGACGGTCAGCAGCTCGCACGTGGACGCTTCTGATTGGTTCAAACATTATACATGTACATCACTATACTACTCTACTTTGTTAATTTTGTATACTACCATTCAAGTACACGTACAACTTCGCTGTACTGAATCAATCTGAACGCAGACCTGAAACTTCAAACTTTTCGTTGCATTCTGTTTCGGAATTATTTTTGTTTGTTTGGTTTGACAGAGTGCAGGTTGGTGCGCACAGTGATGGAGTATCAATGTATCATAAATGCACAAAGCTTTCATAACTTCCACGAATACTGTAGAACAGTGTTCATATACTGTGAAGCTGAGCAGATTCAATTACCTTGCTTTGATATCGTTTTGGTGTCCTACGACTGTTTTCTTGATAAAAGTTCAGAAGTATTGTCCTTGTGTAGTTTTAAGGTGAAAGAACACCATGCAAAGTACTACAAAATGGACCAAATACTAGTGTACTTGTGCATGAGAAGTAGGAAGTTTTTAAGCCACTACCACTAGTGAAGTAGAGGGTGCAAGTGGAAATACTACCTTCAGAGATCAGAGTGGCACTTAAGAAACTAACTCTGAATCTTCATATACTCTCATCAGATACAGTTTTGATAATTTAGCAGCAATGGAACAAACCATGTAAAATGGTAAGAAAAAATTACTGCATTAGTTGAGCACTTGAGCCTATATGGATCAGAGATTCAGAGGTAAGAACATGTATGTTCAGCTTAGTTTATTGCCATGGGAGACAGGCAGTACTGTGGAAATAGAAACCCAGTACACCTCCATAAAACACACCTTGCCCAAAGCTCTCCTTTTCAGTACAAACAGCTAAGACACTTAGATACCTCTAACATTGATGCTGCACTAGCACAGGGCCTCCAACATAAAGAATCCTTCATAGTACCCGCATCCCCATCATATTTCACACCCCTTTTTCCTCACAGATTTGGTGAAGTTTGGTGGGTTTGCAATTACATTAAATTAATTAACTTGACCAGCATGTAGTGTGTGATTATGTACAGAATTAGTACTAATCTGACAGAAGAATATGATGTATTTCATCCCCATGTTCATCTGGATCGGCTAATCACTTGCCAAAAAGGTGCATCTGTTAATGATACCCTAATAAAGAATTGCCATTACTCTGATTGGGTTTCAAAAAGACTTTGCAAACTGTTTGGTTGGCTGCATTGTTTTAGAAAATAGCATGGGTGGATGCATGACCTCACTCTAAGCTGTTAACATCATCTCCCATATTCGCCAGAGGTCCAGAAGCATAACTTTGTTAGCCATGTTGAGCTAAGGGCAGCTTAAACGAAGTCTAAATCAATTGACTTATTAGGCCAGTTGATCTAACACTCAGGACAGTTAGACCTACTCAGATATGAACTACTAGTCTACTGCTGCTGCTGCTGCTGCAACCTACAATTATTGAAACTGTGTGGTTCTCTAAAAAAAACTGTTTGGTGAACATGAAGATTTCAGGAATCAGAATGCATGACTAGAGCATCCAAATTTCCTATTGCCAAGCTGTTCAAGCTAGATTAGCTAACAATGGTATCTGAAGACTTTGAAAGGACAGGTCAATTGGTCCAATCACAATCACATTTCGGAGGACTGGATTAGATGTTTGTTCAGCTCAGCTAGCTGCTCAGTTTCTTGAATATTCAACAGAAGGTTAATGACGTGTTCAACACTAGGTTAATGATGTGTTGAGCCAATTTACCTTAACTTCCAACGTCAAAGAAAATCACTAGGATGCTTGGTACTAGTCTTTCACAGATTTCACATACAAATTAACAACTATCCATTTGCCAAATTGCCCAAGACATGCATGAACAAATGCACCAAGTTCTGCAAGTCAATCCATAAACATTGGTACTTAGCAGGAGGCAGTGATCTAAACTCTTAAACATCCAGACATGCATACCCACTGGACACCTCAGAGAAAGGTTATGAGAGTTACCATGAAGGATGATCTCTCTCTCTCTCTCAAGCAACATCAACAAGGATGATATCGTATAAGCTAATTAGCAGGGTGGTCTATGCATTTGTGTGGTTAGATTTGTTTGAAGTTTGTATAAATGCTTAAGAATATATTTACGTACCTTGTAGGCTATTTAGATTTTTAAAATATCCTATACATTGGAAATGACAATAGAAGCTTGAAGGATATTACAACATGAGGAACATAATTGAAGTATGAGTTTTGATAGAAAAAATCAATAAGTATAATAAGTTGTTAGAGAGTTTTAGAAACTAACCACTCTTTATCATGCATATATCATGTAGCTGCATGCCTCTATTTTTATTGTATTAGTTATTTTTTCCAAATTGTATACATGCACAAGTACTTCTATTTAATTTCAAGCAATACGTTGATTATATGTGTGACAAATTATCTTATTAGTTTACATGGTATTAAAGTATCTTGCTCACACATACACCGATGCACCATAGGCGACCTAACTCGAACTTATCTTCTCTCACACGTGCGGCTGCCCCACCAAACCATGTGTCTTCTATCTCTTCTCGCCGTCACAACTTTTTTGCTTCAACCTCTAACAATAAGGCCAAATCTTGATCTCTCTCTTAGCTACTACTCCTCCCAATGTAATACTTTATCAGATAGCTATCTTCTACTTCTCCTCAATTATTGCTTGATGTTAACCATTGCGACATCAACACGCATACACATGCAACCGTTGCCGATCTTAGCTGGGGACACTTGTCACGCTCTCTCCGGTGACCTCGAGTATATTCCATACGGCTGCGCCATCGCTACTCCAAGCTTTTTGCTCCTCTGCCTTTATACGTCCGCGTTTCTATTCGTATGGATCCGTGCATGTACATATGTATGCATGATATTATACATGCTCGATATCTTCTTCTCTTATATCGGTTGCCCATCTTCTTCGATGTTGGCCAACTCAACGTTGTGGTTTCCTCACTAACCGCGACCCTTCCCAGATTAACTCATGTTGGCATATCTTCTTTAGACGTTGCCTAACGATATAAAGAATATTTTCGCCATCATCGGCAACGACGTGCCCCTCCCTCACTAGTGATGTCACGCTCCTAGCTACCCGATGGCCCCATATCGTCCATAACTCGTCTTCAATGCAAAGCTTCATCTCCTCTCTGCGAGCTTCTCCATCATTGAGCTTTTTTGTCACTAAGTTCTTCAACAACGCCGACGCTCACCACTTATCATCGTGGAACTTGGCCTCTTCAACACTAGACTTTCTCTTCAATGGCTCGACGAGTAGCACGATATTTTCCTCGTTGAACGGCTAAGGTGAGCAGCACGACATTATCCTCATCTTCGTCGTCGCCGCCTTGACTATTTGCTTCCCCGTGGGTCAATGTCTTCTTGCAGGATAGATTGATGTTATTGCACTCTTACGTGGTCTTCTCTGACACCATTCATGCTATCCTCGTTATAACTTATATTTTTAATTCAAATTTTAGTTATTTTTATTTTTATTCCATAGGAAGCAACAATAGAAACACATGATTTTGAGAGCAAACGTAATGGCTTCTTTTGTGTCATCCTTGTTGTAACTTTTATTTTTATTTAACATTTTAATTATTTTAATTGGAGTTCGTATACAAATCAAATTGCTAAATTTATTTAATTTATTAAGAATTTTACTTTGGAATTCATATTAAAATCAAATAGCTTATTTTGTTTTATTTTTATTCCGAATTTCAGTTATTTTTTGGTTGGATTTCGTATACAAATCTAATTGCCAATTATTGTTTAATTTTTATTCCAAATTATAATTATTAGAATTCGTATCGAAATCAAATTGCTAATTTTTTCTTTAATTTCATTTTTTGTTGGATTTCGTATACAAATCTATTTTTGAAATTTTGTTTATTTTTTATTCTGAATTATAATTATTTATGGATTTTACTTAGAAATTTGCATGGAAATCAAATTGCTTATTTTATTTTTATTCCGAATTTCGTATAGAACTGTTCAAACGTCGTGACGAGCTGGGTTTCAGGCTGAGCTTGAAAAGCCCGTCCGCGAATGGGAAGGCGAGTCGACCCAAAATTTGCTTTTTTCGATTAAAAGCTGCTATTTTAATGCTTTTTCAGAATAAAAAGTAATATTTAATTCATTTCAAGAATAAAAAAGGGTTTTTATTATTTTCATCAGCCTTCGGGCCAAAAATGCAGTCCCAAGCCCGAGCCGCCCATGAACACCTCTACTTAGGGATTCATATGGAAATGAAATTGCTGATTTTATTCTATTTTTTTATTCTGAATTTCAATTTATTGTACTTGAAATATACTCTCTTTTTTAATATAAACCGTTATAATCTGTACCCACCACGATTAACAGTATAGATCTTTCTCTTTTTTCACCTATTAACATGAGAATTTATAGTACTTGAGAGCAAACATGATGATTTTTTTCTTTAATAAGATAATAGATAGATTGATATATAGATGTGAGGCAGCAATCTCGGATCCCGAGGTGCACACTGCGAATGCATACATGCCATATCTGCTTTTTTCCACCCCAAAGATTCTTTCACATATCTAAATGCCCCTCTCGTTCACCCCCTCTTTTTGTGCCATGAAGAACACTCCCACCTCTATCAAAGACACAAATTAAAGGGCAAAGGCAAAGGTGAATTCAGAAAAGCAATCTAAAAAAGCAAAGCAAAGAAAGCAACAATGTCTACGTATGCGCGCGTGCATACACCTCCTCGCATCACTTTTAGCTTAGTAGCATATACTTCCGGCGCTCTCAAATACTTGGCATTTTTAAACTTTGTTGACGAACACTCGATGCTTTCTCATTCAAGGAGTACACATTCGCAAATCACCCCTGCCATATCTACACATCTCCCCAATTTTACCACTAGTCTATTTAGGGCTACTTGACAACCTAGTTGTATGTGCTTGAGAAATTATTGGAGGGATATTTTACTTGGGCTTGCCTGATTTGGTTAAATGTGTCAAAGTGTTTGAGATTAAGTGGAGTACTTTATTTTCATGAACTGTTGTTATACAAGTGCATAACTATCTTGTATGTATGTGTGTGTGTGTCTATATATATATATATATATATATATATATATATATATATATATATATATATATATATATATATATATATATATATTGTATGTATACGGCCGTTTTGATTTTGATGTATAAAGTAAGAAATGGTAAATAGATTGAAGGGGAACTAATCACAATGCCACAGTCAGTGGAATGCAGTGCCAACCTGGAGCGCGCGCCGGAGGGTCGCGCGCCGCCGCCGCGGGCGGCGTGGGCGCCGAGCCATGGCGTGCGGCGCCACGCGATGCGGCCGTCGCAGCCGGCGGCGACGGCGTGCCCGGCCACGGCCATCTCGACGAGCCACATGTCCGGCACGAGCTGCCACGCCACGAAGCACCCCTCGTGGCCACCGGCCGCGCCGCCGCCGCCGCCGCCGCCGGGCTCCTGCGCCATGGCCATCCGCACCCTCCCCGCCGCGTACATGCTCTTCACCGCGCCCTCGATCTTGGCGCACCCCGTCGTCGCCCGGAACTGCTCGATTATGTACTGCGCCGACGACGCCACCTGCACACACACACGGACACGCATAAACGCAAGAACTCCAAGAGAGCAAGGGGCAGGACATGGCCATGCAGCGCGGCGCACGTACGTGGCGGGGGTGGCGCGGGAGGACGGGGACGGGGGAGAGCGGGCAGGCGAGGACGGACAGCAGGACGCGGAGGTCAGCGGAGGGGCGTCCGTCTCCGTCTCCTCCTCCGCCGCCGTAGAGGAAGCGGAGGGGGATGCGCGCCCGGGCCCACCGGTGGAGCACGGCGTGGATCCCTGTCTTCCGCCTCGCCCGCGCCGCCTCCTCCTCGCCGCCGCCCGGCTCCTCCGTCAGCGTGGCCAGCGGCGGCGCCATGGACGCTCTCGCTGCTCTGCTTCTTGGATTCCTCTTCTTGCCAATGCGTTTGCTTTCCTACTGTTCGAGAGCTTGCTGTTCCGCTGGCTGTTATAAGGATTAAGGAGAGGAGGGAAGAGAGAAACTTGGTAAGAGGACTTGCTTGTTTGGCTGTGGGCCCAGCAGGGTGGGTGGTGGGCTTGTGCCTGTGTGTATGGAAGGTGGGGCCAGCGTTTAGGGAGCTTTGAAGGGAGGCAGAGAGAGAGAGAATGGGGGTTGGGGAAGGGTCAAATCCTTGTTGGGCTTGACCGCTTGAGTGCTTGACAAAGGGGATGCCGTGCAGACTGCTGCTGGTATGGACTGAAAATTTTGGTGCCTCGAAGGCTTGGAGTTTGTAAGTATCAGTCTAGCGACTCCGCTAGATCCTGATTTGGTTTCTACACCGTGCAAGGTACGGATGAACAGGTAACAGACAGTATATATTGGATAAGAAGAAAGCGGATTTGCGAATGCACATTGATTATCAATGGATGCGGACCTATGATTAGTCTCAATTAGTATGACATCACTGTTAAGTGTGAGAACCAAGAAGAATAATGATCGACAGTGACGTTTCAGTTTAGCAACAAGAACTTGCTGTTGATGTGGTAACTCCTCCTGAGTCCTGACTGATGGCCTCCTGACCTGAGCTTCTACATAATCGTTGGCTGATTTAATCACTCGTGTCAAGTCATGGCTCCTGAATGATCAGAGGCTCTGAACCCCATCACAACTACATCACATTACATTGCATCGCAGGCCGTTTCCTTCAGGATGATGGCAGAATGAAGGCGAACGCGACTCTGCAACTCTTGCCGTAGTGGCACACATTCTTTACAGAGAGGCGCGGCCAGCCATGCGTGCGTTGAATTTTCATTTTGCTTCTGTTGGATGTAGAAAGTGGAGAGGCTGAGGGTGACTTGGTAACTAGATGTACACCTTACCTACTTTTCTTCTGTATTGGTATGCATTAGGAGTTCATTTTGTACTGAAGAAGAATCCAAGCTTCTACCTTTTTGGTTCTTTGTGGGACACTGAGCCATGGAGTTCAAGAACTAAAGATAAAAAATGATTGACATTGTCTGTTTTTTTTTTTTTGAAGAGCTTCTGAGCTAGATAGTTGAAGATAGGGCTTTCAAAGAAAAAGAATTTCCAAGGCTTATACGCCTCAATGGGAGTAGGAGTTTAACCAGTGAACTCTTACACCGCTGAGTTCTGATCCTATCCCTGCAGGAATGAGCTATTGCCATGTTAATTCTTGGGGGCCTCCCAGGGGTATATCACTATATCATCTATGACTGCTTGCAGACCCCTTTTTATGTGGCATTTATCATGATCCTGTGGACCTCAGGTACCTCACTGACAAGTCAAACCAGCCCTTTATTTCCCCTCTTTTTTCTGGTTCCTAATGATTTCAAGCTACGTGGCTCGTACACTGATTTCATACGGTGGTGTCAGTACTAACACCATGGCCCATTGTTGAGACTGAGAGCCTGCTACTGTGTTACATATAATTGCTGCATGCTTCATTGCTAGCTGGGCTCAGGCTGCCCCAGCAATTATCAGGGTTTTGTTTGGATTGAGACTGGATTTCATATCTGAAAAAAAATGGTGTTCAGAGATAGTCTAAAAAGTAGATGATTTTTATCTGATCAGGCAAACTGAAGATGAGTTATTTGGTTGGAAACCTGTGCCTGAAATTGGTGAATGAAAAATAGACCGTTGGATTGAAAGAATTAGGGACAGATCGAACTGCCTGGGAGGCAGGCTCCCAGGTGCTCATTTTTTGCGCCTGGAATCAGCGGCCTGGCAGGCAGGAAACCAAACAAGCTTCAGGCAGCATGCAGGTTTGGTCCTGGCCAGGCACTTTGCCGCCAGGACCAGAACCAAACAGGCCCCAATTCAATTGGTGCCTTTATTTATTTTTTATCACACAACTCTCATGCATGTTTTGTATTTTAATTCTTGCTGTGTATGCAGCTAATTCAGTACTAAATGAGATAAGGACATGATACTTTCTGATTCATTGGAGAGAAAGAGAGAAAAAAGACAAGTAGTTGTAGCTTGCAAACTTACCCTGGAAGGATGGAAGACAGGGATGCTGTCAACAACTTGCATTGCATACTACGCAAGAGGATGCAATGGAGCCAGAGTTTCAGTTTCTGGGTTATTGTCACAATTGATGGCTGGGTTGCTGTCACTTGAGCCCTTGCATGTACTGATCCACATAACCAAACTGTTAATGAAGTTGTTTTCCTATGAGCCGGCATTAGGCTATGATCAAGGCCATGATAACAGTCTTGCAAGGGGTTGTCATTTTCATGTAACCAGAGGTGTAGGTTGGCAAAAGATAAGTACTAGATAAGATTGAACACAGCCATTTGTTTATAAGTTTGTTTAATATTGTGAAAAGAGCTGCATTCAGTTAATCTCATTGGAGAGAGGAGGAATTTATATCAATTAAAGATGGATGATCAATCATCTACTCATATGTGTGTATATACATAGGATAGGAATGTAAAGCTACGTGTCATCTGTTATAAATAGCGCTTGTATTCATTATGAGGCCAATGGACCAATATATATATATATATATATATATACAAGTACAGGTGTGACACATATGCAGGTAACCCCTTATACAATGGGGAAAATACACAATCAATAATATACATCTAACACCCCCTCTCAAACTTATGATGAATCAACAACATGAAGTTTGGAGAGATAAAAACTGTGTTGGGCTCTCGTCTGTGCTTTTGTGAAGAAATCTGCCAACTGGAGTTCTGAAGGCATATACTAAAGAGCAACAACCTAGTCCTGCACCTGTGTCCGCATGTAGGAAGCATCAACACCAATATGCTTAGTAAGCTCATGCTTCACCGGATTGGTAGCAATGCTAATAGCCCCTATATTGTCAGACAAAAGAGGAGTGGGTGCTGAAACTGAAACACAAAAATCCTCAAGTAACCACCGTAGCCAAGTAACCTCCGCTGTCAACAAAGCCATAGCTCGTAACTCAGCCTCAACACTCGAACGAGAAACTGCTGTCTGCTTCTTAGTCTTCCAAGCAATGAGAGAACCACCAAGAAAAATACAGTAAGCAGATAGAGACCGGCGATTAGAGTGATCACTAGCCCAGGTGGCATCAGAATATGCCTAGAGCTGTAAAGAGCTGGAGCAAAGGAAAAACAGACGATCACGAAGAAGGTGACTATAGTGGAGCTGAGTGAGAGTAGAAACAAATTGACTCAAGATATGCACAGGATATGAAATGTCAGGACGAGTGACACCCAGATGTTACACCCAGATAAACAAGACTCCCAACAAGGTGACGATAGCGAGTAGAATCAGCAAGAGGCTCACCATTAGTGGGCTGAAAAATGAACATTAAGCTTCATAGGAGTCTCAGTGGTATGCTGATCAGTAAGAGAAGTACGATCAAGAAGATACCGAATATAATTTTCTTGTGACAGATAGAAGCCCTCAAGAGTAGAAATAAGAATTTTTTAAAAATAATCTATTTTTTATTAAAAATTATAAATTTATTCTTGTGACTTTTTTTTATAGGAAAATACTCATCTCGCCTAATGGTTGGGCGACTGGCTCCAGTCGCCCAACGGTTGGGCGATAGGCTACAGTCGCCCCACGGTTGGGCGACTGAATATCTGCCACCCAACCATTAGGCGACAGCTTTCTGTCGCCGAACCGCTGGGCGACATCTTTCTGTCGCCAAACCGCTGGGCGACAGGGGGCTTTCCTGTTGAATTTTTTAAAAAATAATATCTTTTTAAAAGATAATTACAAAAATATATAGTCGCTATAAAAAATTACAAAAATATGGAACCTATCGCTAGTTGAGCGTCAATGGAGGTACCTGTCGCCAGTTCAACTTGCGACAGGTGGTTCAACTAGCAACAATATCAGTGTGTATGAATTCGGAGGCGAATCGCAATATCACTTATCTTTCCGTTTACGAATCGTTCGTACCTCAAACGTTCTCGATTAATTCTCCAAAAATTAACCGTAGTACAACAACATACTACGATGACAAAGTGTTATTGCGAGTCTAATAGATTTGATACCGTTTAAATTTTATGAAAATCAAAAACTGGTTAAGTGGAACATGAAAAATCAAAAACTGGCTAGAGTGGAACATGAATATCTTTTTAAAATATGTCGTGTATTGTTGTACTGAGGTGAATTTTGTAAGATTTTTTTGAAGACGATTGCGGTTTTAATGATTCGTACGTACGAAGGCAACTGATATTACAATAAGAACACGATGTTTCATCGAACAGGGGGGTTACATGGCACGCAAGACAACCAACCGAGGACGGTACACGCATGCCTTTAGAGAAATTAAAATACATGGGACATGTGGAGGAATAAGGTAGAACTACTGAGTGGAACGTGGCCATTTACCCTTGCGGCCAAGCTCGGCGTTGTACTCCTCGCCTTACGCCTTAGCTCTCACCGCGATGGCCCTCTTCCACTCCCTCTCGGCCTCCCGTCGCCTCATATGCTCACGCTCCTGCTCCTCACGCTGCCTGTCCCGCCTACCTTGCTCGGCCTGCTCAGCTTTTAACTCTTTGAGGCGCCTTTCACGGGTCTCGATGTTCTCCCTGGCCCAGCTCTTCCGTGTCAGCAACGACCACATGTCGTAGGGGTGGATCTTGTCGTCGATCCACTGCCGGAAGTCGCATAGGGGTGGCGGAGACTGTGGTGGGTAAAGAGAGTTCGTTACGCCGTTATGCGAAGGAAAATAGCATTGTACCATGAAATATGGTTTCATTACCGGATGCCTGTCGTTGCTGTCCATGGCGTAGTTTGGGCAGCACCAATAGCGCTGCCCAATGGTCCACTCATCGGTTGATTTGACGCACTTGCAAGCGTCCCGACATCAGTATAGGGGTGGTGCCACCCCTATCGGGGGCCCTTCCGGAGGGCGTTCCGCGAGCATATGTGGGGTCGCGGCTCGACCCAGAACCGTTGGGCGTACTACGATGCAGCTTCCTCAGATCCACCACTTCTGGAAAAGTTTTGTGTGTGAAAGGTTCCTGACTAGCAGCATGATAACGAGCGCTGGTCTCATGGGGAGACACCCAATCCTTCAGAAGCTTGCGGATTTTCTCCCATTCCTTCTCCTTGTCCATGTTTTCTACTTGATGGTGCTGCTGTGGACTTGTTGGATGAGTTGCGCTGTATTTATAGCTGCAGCGGACGGAGTCGTAGCCGGGCCTCTCGTCGTGGTAAAAGGTGCCTCGTCCGGTCAAATTTGTCCTGAAAAGCTACCTCGTCTGGTCATGTCCTCAGAAAAAGCTGGGTCATCGGGTTACATCGTCCAGAAAAAGCTGGCTCGTCGGGTCACATCGTTCAAAAAAAGCTGGCTCGTCGGGTCACATCGCCCGAAAAAAGCCGCTCATCGGGTCACATCGCCCGTAAAAGTCGTTCATCGGTCGCATCGCCCGTAAAAGCCGCTCGTCGGGTTGCATCGTCCAGAAAAAGCTGGCTCGTCGGGTCGCATCGTCCAGAAAAAGCTGGCTCGTTGGGTCGCATCGTCCAGAAAAAGCTGGCTCGTCGGGTCACATCGTCCTAAAAAGCTAGCTCGTTGGCTCATGTCGTCGTAAAAAGCAGCATCGTCGGGTCACATGGTCCTAAAAAGCTAGCTCGTTGGCTCATGTCGTCGTAAAAAGCAGGATCGTCGGGTCACATGGTCCTAAAAAGCTAGCTCGTTGGCTCATGTCATCGTAAAAAGTAGGATCGATTTGTCGCGTGCTTTAAGCTATAGGAGTCCATATGCATTGGACAAATATGTGTTGTATGAACGAGTACACACAAGAACGCAAAAGTATTACATGCATCACATATGAAGTGCAAAATTTAAGTATGACATAACGAACAAATGTACAGCCAGTGTAGGCGGACACCCCCTACTAACCCCCGCCAACCGCACCCCCAGCATCCCCTCCCCATCACCACGGCCCACTCCACCTCCGTGTCCTCCCCTACGGGCTCGCTTGGGCCCCCTCCTCTGCGCTGGGTGTCGGGGCCTCGGCCTCAATAGGGAAAGACGGTTTGTGATACGGGGGAGGCCCGATCTTCTCAGTGAGGAACCGTGGATAGTTGATGCGAAGTAGACGATGTCGCTAGCTGAACACTCGCGCCAATGCACGAACCATCAACTCTTCGGAATACGCCCAAAACACACCGGGTAGTTGTTCGTCGCGAGACCACGAACGATTTAACGCCAAGTCCCCAATTCCCAATGGAACGACGGCTTGACCTGGATTGCGAACAAAACAATGGATCGCCTAATTCTCTCTCAAAGTCCTCGCATGAACTCGTGTCGAAAGAACAAGCAATAGCTATGTTTCAATCTTATGCATAAACCGGTCTAATGGATACAAAGGAGGGCAAGGGTACTTAAGGCGCCTCCATGACTCACGCACGGCCTAGGGCCGGCTACACACGCCGAATCAAACTCTAATTCAGCTAAGACCAAAAAAACACACAAAAAGGAAAACCTAACTTAAATTCATCACATTGTTTCGGTCATAGCGGCGCGACCGTACGTCTTCTGAAGTTGGGGCCATACCCATTGTGTGGGCCTTGGAATAAGCTTTCAAACAAGTCCAAGAACACCCCAATCGGACTCCGTATGCAAAAGTTATGGCCTTTTTATTATAGCTCTGTTGGGCTGTCCCGAACTGAATCCGAATTGAATTCTGAGTTGATTCCGAGATGAATTTCGGTTGGGCTTATGGAGGATCCAAATTGGGTTTGAATTCTTGGGCCTTTCTCCTCTTGGTTGACCCACGTGAGCTTCTCCTCCATTGCTTTGGCTCCGGCCTCCCTCTCGGTTCCAAAGGCTTCACAATGTTCAAACCTGAGAATGTACAAAACATTTGCATGCGGTAGTACCCAATTCTCATCAATGAAAATAGAAGATTCATTAAGAAACAAAAGCACCTGTTGATTTAGAAGTTTAGCTCTTGCTCTAGTCAGTGGACCAACATGCACTTCTACACTTGTATTATTTGTAGCTTCACTTATGGCGTCCATCTCAGTATGTGCGTGACCACCAATAGGGAAAGATGTATCAGTGTTAGGGATGCCCTCATCATCCTCCCCCTCTTGAAAGGCGTCCTCCTCGACGCTGGATCGTCACCACCAAAGAAAGGTGATAAATCAGCGACATTGAACGTAGAGCTCACACCATAGTCATCGCCGGAAAGCTCTATCTTGTAGGCATTGTCGTTGATCTTCGCAAGCACCTTGAAAGGTCCATCACCTCGCGGCAGCAATTTGGACTTGCGACGTTCTGGAAAATGATCCTTGCTATAGTGTACTCAAACCAAATCACCTGGTTGAAAAATCATCTTCTTCCTCTTCTTGTTCGCCTTCTCAGCATAGGACTTGACCTTGCGCTCTATCTCTTCTTTTGTTTTTAGATGCAATTTCTTCACATATTCACTCGCTTGACGCTCCATATGAACACGGTCTCGACTTGGAAGTGGCAGACAAATCAAGCGGCGTAAAGGGTTTGAAGCCATACACCACCTCAAAAGGACACAACTGCATAGTGGAGTGCACGACCCGATTATAAGCGAATTCCACGTGCGGCAAACAATCCTCCCACTCGCGAGTTCTTCTTGATCATAGTCCGAGTAGCATCGAAAGTGTGCGGTTCACCACCTCCGCTTGACCATCGGTTTGGGGATGACAAGTTGTCTTTGAATAACAACCGTCCCGGTTTACCCTAAAGCGTCTTCGAGTAGCTCATGAACTTCACGTCGCGATCCGACACAATAGTGCGTGGCACGCCATGTAGCCTCACAATCTCCCGAAAAATAAGTTAGCAATATGCGACGATCGCCGCTCTTGTGGCACGGAATAAAGTGTGCCATCTTCAAAAACGATCCACAACGACAAAAGCAGAATCGCTCCTTCTTAGTCCTAGGCGGTCCTAAAACAAAATCCATACTAATATCCTCCCATGGTGCATTGGGAGCAGGTAGAGGGTATACAAACCGTGTGGATTCAACCGATTTCGCTTTGTGGCAAGTAATGCATCATTGCACATACCTCTCCACATCTCGCCTCATCTTAGGCCAATAAAAGTGACCGCTTAGCATAGACAACGCGTCTTCTCACGTCCAAAATGTCCCATCAATCCACGCATGTGATTCCTGCAGTAATAACAAACGACGGGGATTCTCGAACGCATAACTTGTTAGTGCGAAACAAAACCCATCATGGATGTGAAATTTATCCCACCTTTTCCTCTTTGCAATGTGCGTAAGGAATGGAAAAATCATGGTCATGAGCATATAAATCACGCAAACTCTCTAAACCAGGAACTTGCACTCCTAATTGAGTTAAAAGCACACTTTTCCTAGAAAGAGCATCAGCTACCACATTTTCCTTTCCCTTCTTGTATTTCACAATGTAAGGAAACGACTCAATGAATTCGACCCATTTGGCATGTCTACGGTTCAGATTTGCTTGGCCTTTTAAATACTTCAATGCCTCATGATCAGAATGAATAATAAACTCTTTAGGCCATAAATAGTGTTGTCAAGTTTCTAACGCACGCACTAACGCATAAAGCTCTTTGTCATAGACCGGATAATTCAATTGAGCACCATTCAGTTTCTCACTAAAATAAGCTACCGGTCTACCCTCTTGCATTAAAACACCGCCAACACCCAATCCACTAGCATCACACTCAATTTCAAAAATTTAGTGAAATCGTAAAACAAGCAACGGTGCTTGATCAAGCGTTTCTTAAGTTCGATAAAAGCATTGTCTTGCGCTACCCCCCACACAAATTCAACACCATTTTTAGTAAGTTCATTCAAAGGGGCAGCGCGGTGCTAAAATCCTTCACAAAGCGTCGATAAAAACCAGCGAGATCATGAAAGCTTCTAATCTGACTTACGTTCACAGGAGTTGGCCAATTTTTAATCGCTCCAATTTTAGACTCATCTACTTCAACTCCCTGTGCAGAAACAACGTAGCCCAAAAAGATGACACGATCTTTGCAAAAAGTGCACTTCTCTAAGTTCCCAAATAACCTAGCCTCACGCAAAACTTGCGAACTTGTCTAAGATGGTCTATGTGTTCGATTCGGTGATTGTAAATCGAATATCATCAAAGTACACAACCACAAATTTACCAATCAAATGCCTTAAAACATGATTCATTAAGCGCATGAAAGTACTAGGTGCATTAGTTAAACCAAAAGGCATGACTAACTACTCATACAACCCAAATTTTGTTTTAAATGCTGTTTTTCACTCATCCCCTTCATGCATCCTAATTTGATGGTAACCATCTGCATAAATCTATCTTAGAAAATAATAAACACCACTCAATTCGTCTAGCATATCATCTAAGCGAGGTATAGGATGACGATATCGAATTGTGATATTATTAATCGCTCGACAATCTACGCACATACGGTACGAACCATCTTTCTTAGGAACTAAAATAACAGGAACATCACAAGGGCTTAAGCTTTCACGTACATACCCTTTGGAGAGAAGCTTTTGTACTTGTTTCTGAATTTCCTTTGTTTCCTCGGGATTGGTGTGGTACGGTGGTCGGTTCGGCAGCGACGCTCTTGGAATCAAGTCGATCTTATGTTCTATCCCACGGATTGGTGGTAGCCCAGCTGGTACCTCGGCTGGAAAGACGTCGCTGAAGTCCTGCAAAACACAAGCAACACCACTAGGAAGATAAGACAAGTCGTTAGTCGAAAGCAAGGCGTCTTTGTACAACAGTACAAAGTGCACCAAATTGGGATCTTCGCTGAATTCTCTCATCTCTGATTTGGTGGCTAACATCACTAAATTCTTCTCTCGCTCTTTGGTAGTCTCAACGTGCATCTCAATTTTCTGCATTGAAGAATTCACAACATTTGCGGTGTAAGCGGCTTCAAGATGATATCCATATTGTTCCATCGAAATGTGTAGCGATTTGTACGCCCATCGTGAACAGCAGAACGGTCATATTGACATGGTCGTCCCAAGATCAAGTGACACACCGTCATAGGCACTACATCGCAGTCCACAGTGTCGGTGTACTTCCCAATAGAAAACGTCACACGCACCATATAGTTCACCTTCACTTCCTCTTTGTCGCTCAACCATTGCACATGATAAGGACGTGGGTGCGGCAAGTACTTCAAACCCAACTTATGACACATATCCTTACTGGCCAAATTGTGACAACTCCCACCATCAATAATCACTTTGCACACCTTACCCTTATCAAGTTTTGCCCAAGTCTGAAATAAATTGCACCGCCGCCGAGTGACGGTGATGGCATCACACTAAGCACCTTGGGTGTGCAAACAATAGAATCTTGCTCGGTGTTAGGGAACTCGTGATCGCACTCACATTGCTCTATGTCATCGGTGTGCAAGACCGGTTGTGCATCGAGCGATTCATCATCACTAGTGAAACATAACCGCCATCTTGGTGATAAGCATAGTTCGACATTTGGCGATCCCTCTGAAAATGGCCAACACCCTTACACTTGTGGCAAATGATGTCACGTGAACGTCCTGTTGACCCCATCGACGAGGTCGCACTAGCAGCGGACGCCGCAGGTCGACGCACCAGTGATGGTGTACTCTCCAGCTTCTTACTTGCGGAACTACGCATTGCCGAATTGCTTCCGGCCGGAGGAGTGCTCCTGTTTGGCTGGCTATTGTTATATGGCTGTCTCGGACTGGCTGAAGAACGTGAACGAGCAGCGAATCGTGCGTCTTCAATCACTTGTCGCTCGGCTTAGCGTGCTTGGTGCATCAACTCAATCATATCATTATAGGGATGGTGATTGACAATGCGCTTGACGGCATGATTCATGCTAGCTAGAAATCTCGCCATGGTCTGTTCTTCATTCTCGCGGACATCTGCATGTATCATGATAGTCTCCATGTCCTTATGATATTCATCAATTGATCTCATACCTTGTCGCAGCCCTGTCAACTTCTCAAATAGTGAACGCTTGTAGTGGCGAGGTACAAAGCGTGCCCGCAAATGCTGCTTCATATGCTCCCAGGTGATAATCGGCAACTCATGACGCTCCATGCGCTTACGGATGAACTGCTCCCACCAATGTGTGGTATAATCATCCAAGCCATTGGACGCAAGCAACAGCTTCTTCTCATTGGAATAGTTGTTCATCCGAAACAACTTATCAACTTTCAGCTCCCAAGTGAGGTATTGTTCGACATCTGTACCACCTGAAAATATACGGAGAGTAAATTTGGGCTTAGCGACAAAATCCTCGGCGTCGTCGTGTCAATGACGCTGCACGTTGTTGCGGTGGTGGTGCTGTCGGTCATCGTCATCGACGGGGAAATCGTCATCCCATTGCTCGACCTCATCAACCCAGCTACGAGGTGCACGATGCACACCTCCTCCGTGGACACCCTGGCCGCCGTTGCCTCGGCCACGCCCATGTGCCTGAGGGCGTGCCGTGGCTGCCATCCCGACGTTTGGCGGCACCGCCATGCGCCGCGCCTGCCGCTGGCGTCGCTCCTCATCCACACGAATAGCACGCTCCTCCTCGGTCTCATTGTGCAAAACGGCCGGGGGGCCGTGCACACTTCTGTCATCAGCTTGCTGTAAGATCGAGTAGGCCGACTAGAGGGGAGGTGAATAGGCGTTTTAAAACTTTTATGCGCTAAAACCGATTTCTAATGCGGAAGCTAAATATCAATTCGGTTTAGCATAAATCAACTAAGTTCACTAAGTGCACCACCAATACAAGTCAATAATACATAGAGTAGTTTAGCAAAGACTTGTAAGCTATCAACTAATGATATGATTAATTAAGCACATACAAGATAGCAATCATACAAATGAATAAGCAATTATACAATGAATGTAAATTGCACAATGTAAAGCATATGAAAGCTAATCACAAGAAACACACGTGACACAACGATGTTTTACCGTGGTGGTCGGAGACTTGCCGGTCTCCCATAATCCACGTTGAGGGAAACCCAAACCAATTGGGCCGGCTCCACGTATTAAGCCTTCCTCCGAGGTATCAACCACCTCGCTCCACTAGGGTTGCTCTTACTCCACTCCGGGGATGGCGAGCACCAAGCCACTCACAAACGCTCGGGTCTTCTCACAAGCTTCACTTGAGAAGATCACCGACGCACGACGCCTCCACGCCGTCTAGGTGTCGGCAAACACCAAGAGTAACAAGTCTCCAACTTTCACTTGAACCAATCAAGTGTCAAAGCTCTCGTGGATACTAAATCCACCACCTAATGCAACACATGCAATAGGATTTGCCTCTCAAACCTCAACAAGTGCAACACATGCACAAATGGGAGTAGAAGGCTTACTCTTAGCTCAAAGTAACTCAATGGGGGCACCAGCTCTCTTCCCTTCACACGGCCTAGGTGGGTATATATAGCCCACACACAAAAACTAGCCGTTGGGAGAAGATTCTGACGAAAAACAGCAAGGACGGTCTGACCGCAGGCAAATGGCCGGTCAGACCGCACCCCCTCCAACGGCTATAAAACTAGCCGTTGGGGGACCTCCGGTCTGACCGCCAACCAATGGCGGTCCGGCCGCCAGCCGGGTCGAACCTCCGTAACACGGCCCGACCGCACCACGAAACCGAAAATCAGCTCTCTCGAAAAAGCTGACCGGGTCCTTGACCCGGGGGTCCGGTCAGACCGCACTCACAACTCCGGTCAGACCGCTCATCCAATTTCCAGAAAAACGTCGCTCTCTGGAAAAACTTGACCGCGGCGATTATCATGAGTCGGTCGATCCCGCCATACAAGGCCGGTCAGACCGCATCAGAGATCAACTCAGAATTTTGCATTTCTTTTTCAACTCAAATTTGCAAAACACATTTGCAAAAGATATGAAATGCAAACAAGGCATGTAGGCAAGATTCTCAACAAGTTGCAAAACACATTTGCCAACTTTTAGAATCAAGTCACAAAATGCACTTCGCTTCAACTCAATTTGCAAAACACATTTGCACAATTGACAAGCGATGCAAACAACGATAAAAGCGAGATTCTCAACCAGTTGCAAAACACATTTGCCAACTTTTAGAATCAACGCCACAAGGAATAAGGTACATAGACTTAAACCATTTGCAAAGCACATTTGCAAACTCAAGTCACATGCTACAAGGAATAACCATGAGCCTCAACTATTTGCAAAACGCATTCGCAAATATAGGCACCATGTTAAGTTGAGCTAGAGCAAACACAATAAGCTATCAACACATGACTAACTCAAGTTACTAATTAAGACCCCTCTTAATAGTACGGCAACCTATACTAGCAATCCGGTCTCCCAACCAAACACCGAGACCGGTAAGAGACTAGGAACAAATCCTTAGCCCTAGCTAGTCATACATTTTCCTTGCGCAACCACTTGAAGCTTGATGACGCATATCCTTGCTTCAAGTCTTGACATACATCAACTCATGATGCACTCTTCACTTGACCTCCATCAACACATGATGGATTCTTCTTGTCTTGATAATCAACTCATGATCATCTCCTTTACTCCAAGCTCTTTACTTCAATATCATCAACCCATGATGACGTTCTTCTCTTGATATCATCAACACATGACGATATTCTTTTTCTTCAAACACTTGACTTGATGATGATCCACTCATGACATCATCCGAAGTCTTCAATCACATGGAACATAACCTATTTCACCAACTCATAGAAAAACGTTAGTTCCACAATATGATTATCATAAATTACCACATCAAACCATTAATCAATAATGGTGGGACAAGATACCACAATCTTTCCCTCTTTGGTAATCAATGATAATCACTTCAATAACAGGTAATTGAAAGTAATTGGTATGAGTATATATAAGCTACGCAAGTTATATATATACTCAAGAGTTATGTTTCAAAGTAGATCACAAAGATCAATATAAATGAAACAACAAGGTCACGAGTATATATGAACTACACAAGCTATATATACTAAATATGAGTGTATACAAACTACACAAGTTGTATATACTCATATGAATATATTAACTACGCAAGTTAAATATATTCAAGGATATGTCTCAACGTATCGATCCCAAATATATGTGGTCAAAGGAATATGGATCAATACTAATGACACCACAAAATATAGAATGAACTCCCCCTAGATGTGTGCATACACAAATGTGTAATGGAAACATATGCACATATTCAAGTTAACCTTTTTGATGGAATTCAACCTATATTTTGGATCCGAGGAATGCAATGATATATACTAAGAAATAGAATGCATACCTCTTGTATTTCCATCTTTATATCCAATCGAGACTAAGCAATAGATAATCAATAGAATTGTTAGTCTCACAAATGATTTGTCATTAATAATGCATACCTCATTTGATTTCCACCTTTATCTGAGCTGAGACTAGACAATAGTTATATCAATAAGATTGTTAGTCCCATAAATGATTTGTCATTAATAACCAAAACTCCATTAACACATAATGGTGGATCTAGATTCTTCACTTGCGCAGCCCCACGCAGATTGTGTTGTGCGAACATGGCGCGTAGCTCCAGGAAGTTATTGTTGATGGACGTACGTAATTGTGTGACCTCCTCTCCGAGAGTGTTCAGTCCAGTCTGAACTTCTCCGAGCTCATCGCGCACGCCATTGTCACCATCATGAAGTTGTTTTTTGTAGCATCTCGCGCAACCGAGTGTACTCTGTCCACGTAACCGGCACCTCCGGATTAGGTGGATCCTCCTCGTGATCTGACATGGCAACAACTCACAAACAAGAAACGAGGTTATATCTGGGTTAGTAAAACAAAAGCTCTCTCTACTACGCCGCAACTCACCATCCGAAAACAAGGCAAGCTTATCGTTCCAAAGTGAATCAAGGGCGGTAAATCGACGATTGACAAATAACGACCTTAACCCGGTAATGTATGAGCGTAACCAAGAGCAAGGGAGTACACAAACGGGTGTAGGTGGATCTTGGACAGGTATGTGTATATCCTATGCAATCTGATATTCAAGGTATTGTAAAGCTAAGTAATGATCCAAGCTAAGTAATTGTTTTCATTTGTTTTTCTTCTGAGAAGGGATTCGTCGATTCGTTTCACAAGGGTCTTTCGAAGTGTTTATTCAATGAGGTTGTGAGACTTAGGTTGTAAGTTATTCGAGGAACATTGGAGGATGAACGATTTCATGTATAATTCTTGGAGAGAATTTATTTATCTGAGAATGTTTGCATTTCAGGCTAAACTGATTGCGTTGTTGCAACCATTAGAACCTATGGAGGTTTGTGATCCAAGATCATTTGTTCAATACGGGTGGAACTTTAGAATTTTCGAAAGGATGGGAATCTAAAATCCCCATATTTCCCAGACTTCTTCTTTTTTGGCTCTATTTTCCCGTTTCCTTTCCAACGGATCAAGAAACGCTCCAATCGGAGGTCGTATGCAAAAGTTAGCTTTTTAATTTTTTTTTATGTCGCGGCTCTTTCTATATGCGGCTGCCTTTTGCTCTTTTGTTCTCTCTTCTTTCAATGTCCGAATGTATTTTGTGCTACTCTCGTGTTTGCGTAATGTCCACAATTCAGCAAAGTGTAAACAAAGTTCAATGAGCAACCCAAAGCAATATCAATAGCTAGTCTCAAGATGAAAAGGATATATAAAAGATACCAAATGTGGTTCAGCCGGTGATGATGTCGTGGCCGAAACACAAGATGGAGCAATTGGACTCGGATTGTGTTTGAGCTAGATGTTGATACAGACGCTAGTCCCACCAAGGAGTTCGGATAATGAAACAACACCGTTTCAGATTACAGTTTTTGGGTGCTAATTGAGGGAGTTCAATCAGTAATTTTCGACAAAGATTAAGCTACGCAATGGAAACACAAGGATCAGCACTAAAACAAAACTCTAATGGATGAAAAATTAACTAAATGCACAAGAAATAACAGATTAAACTACGGTTTTGGTATTGCAATTTTCGGTTTATTGGACGATAGGAAAGAAAACGAATCTAACTACGGGTTGACCCACGTGAGCTTTTCCTCCATTGCTTTGGCTCCGGCCTCCCTCTCCTCCCTCTCGGTTCCAAAGACTTCACAATGTTCAAACCTGAGAATGTACAAAACATTTGCATGAGGTAGTACCCAATTCTCATCAATGAAAATAGAAGATTCATTAAGAAACAAAAGCACCTGTTGATTTAGAAGTTTAGCTCTTGCTCTAGTCAGTGGACCAACATGCACTTCTGCACTTGTATTATTTGTAGCTTCACTTATGATGTCCATCTCAGTATGTGCGTGACCACCAATAGGGAAAGATGTATCAGTGTTAGGGATGCCCTCATCAGTCTGGAGCCCTGGTCTGACGAGGACCGAGAGGCGAAGGGGTGGACTGAACCGGCTGCTGTGTGGGTACTGGCGCACTAGCGAGCTGTGACCCGGAGAGAACCTCAGTCGATGTGGGCTGAGGTGCCGGGTCGTCGTCCACCAAGAAGTCGTGGGCTTTCGCGAAGCCTGGGGAGGACCCTCCGTCATAGAGAATTGGACCTGCACAGTAAAATATTGTTAGTTAATTAAGAAAAACACGGTGCGTGTTGATAAACGGAGATGTGACCTACTCTCAGCTAGCGCCATAGCGCGCGTGAAGGCTTCCGTAGGGAAGTATGGCACGCTGTATGCGCCCTGTGTGTACTGACTGTGAAGGCGAAGGGGTGTGGAGGACCGACGTAGTGCGACACTGCCGGTGTACGGGGCTGTGCCCATGCGGACCCTCTAGCCTCCTCGAGCTGGCGGGCGAGTGCAGTCGAGCATCCGCCTCGTTAGGGCGTGTCGGTGTCGGACGTGGTCTAACTGACCCTCTCCTTTCTTTGGCCGCTTCTTTGGACGGGGCGGGCGGCGACGAACGATCGCCGACCGTGCAACCAACGCCGGTATCAACCTTCGGAGCACGTGCACGACAACAGGCCGAAAATACGTGTGGCTTGATCAGCCACACGACGGATAGCCTGGGTCGTCTCCTCGCGTGTGCCCTCCACACCGTCCGCCAACCTCTGAAGCCATGAGCGGTAGTCCGTCGTAATCTCACCAGCGATGCTCGCCTACATCAAAAACAAGACCTGGTGAAAACTGTAATATAGCCATCCAGTCGCTCAACGGTTCGGCGACTAGGGCTCCTGTCGCTCAACCGTTGGGCGACTGCATTTATTGCCGCCCGACGGTTGGACGACTACATTTATTGCCGCCCGACGGTTGGACGACTGCGCTCAACGGTCGGGCGACTGTATCCTATCGCCCAACCATTAGGCGACATGAGTATTTTCCTGTAAAAAAAGTCGCAAGAATAAATTTGTAATTTTTAATAAAAAATAGATTATTTAAAAAAAATCGTAGAAATAACCTCAACCCCAAGAAAGTAACGAAGAGGATCCAGATCAGACATGAGAAACTGTTCATTAAGACGCTCCTTCACAAAGGTGATGTACTGAGAATCATCTCTAGTAATGATCATATCATCAACATATAAAAGGAGAAGCGTCCGACCACGAGGCGAAGTGTGAATAAAGAGAGCATGATCATGAGCACTAGCAGAGAAACCAGCTGCAGTGACAACAGAAGAGAAACGATCAAACCAGGCATGAGGAGCTTGCTTAAGGCCGTAAAGATATCGGCGAAGGCGACAAACCATACCCTCAGGAATAGAATACCCTAGTGGTGGCTGCATATAAACCTCTTCACGCAACTCACCATTGAGAAAGACATTCTTGACATCAAGTTGAGAAATGGACCATGCCCGAACAGACGCCATAGCAAAAAGAGTGCGAACGGTGGTCATGTGAGCCACAGGAGCAAATATCTCATCGTAATCACGACCATGCTCCTGTTGAAAACCACACGCCACAAGACAAGTCTTGTAGCGCTCAAGAGAGCCATTAGAGCACGTCTTAATCTTGTAGACCCATTTACACGTGATAGGAGTAACACGCGCAGGAAGAGGGACAAGATCCCACGTGCTAGTACGCTCAAGGGCAGCAATCTCCTCTACCATCGCATGATGCCACTCCTGATGAACAGCGGCATCACGATAAGAAGTCAGTTCGGTAAGAGTCGCTAAACAAAAGCGTGCAGGAGGCCGAATAGACCGACGATCATGAAGAGCATAGCGAGGAGAGGCCGAAGAAGATGAACCATCAGAAGAAGATGACGCATCAGAAGAATCCTCAATTCGCGGACGACGAGTGTAGTAGAGAGGATAAGAAGGACGAAGGCCGGGAGGAGCCTCTAGAGAGGGCGGCAATGGCAAAGGAGACGGTGAAGGGCGAACCGAAGAGGCCAAAGGCTGTGATGGAGGTGCGTTGACTATGGGGGTGGCAGGGAAAGTCAGGAAAGAAAGCGGCTCGACAAGGGATGCTGGAGTGGTGGAAGAAGAACGAGGGTAGAAAGGACGAGACTCATCAAAGTGACGTCCCGAAAAACTCGCATCCGTCGACCAACAGGATCCCAATAACGATATCCCTTATGCTCAGCGCTATAGCCCAGAAAAACGCACTCCACGGACTAAGCGGTCAGCTTGGTGCGTTCACAAGGGGCAAGAAGAACATAGCACACACACCCAAAGAGGCGAAGACTAGAATAGTCAGGAGTCTTTCCACGGAGACGCTCAACTAGGATCCCACCCTAAAGAGCAGAAGAAGGCTGAATACTAATTAGAAAAGTGGTAGTAGAAACAGCCTCAGCCCAGAATTATGGTGGGACATAGCAGAGGCAAGCATAAGAGCATGGGTTGTCTCAAGAAGATGATGATGCTTCCGTTCAGCCACACCGTTCTATGAAGGACTCCTGATAAGTATTCCCTAGCAGAGTTAGCACGAAAAACACGAGTAGGAGAATCAAACTGAGTACGGATCATGGTGACAAAAGTGTTGTAGATGGATAAGACCTCACTATGAGATGATATAAAGTATAACCATATGTGGCGAGAAAAATCATCAATAAAAATGATATAATATCGACAACCTCCTTTTGAAACAAGATCAAAAAGATGTTGTGACACTGACTCACTAGAAGGATAAGGAAGTTGAAGCTGTTTACCAAGCTTACAACCCTGATAATTTAGAGAAACATCATCAGACACAGACCCTAAAAGACCACAACGAAGTAAAGAAGATAGACGCAACCCCCAAAGATGTCCCAAACGATGATGCCACTGAGCAAAAGACGCAGTGGAGGATGCAGCAGAAGCGACGATGACAGGGGAGGTGACAAGACTGGCAGGGGCAGCGAAAGGAAGATGAAGCCAGTCAAGCTCCTAGAGACGCTGCGAGTCACGACGGCGAGGGCCAATACCAACCAGAATCCCTGTGCGTCGATCCTGAACACAACAAGAATCAGTATCAAGAATAATACGACAACCATGATCAGTGAGCTGACCGACAGATATGAGCTGCATGGTTAGTTTGGTAACATGAGAAAAAACAGGAATATAAAAAGAGGAATTGGAAAGAATGCCTCATCCTACGACAGAAAGAGAGGTACCATCTACTGTCTGAACAGTGATAGGAGCAACTAAAGAACGAATGGAAGTGAGACTGGTGGAATAAGGTGTCATATGAAAGGAAGCACCAGAGTCAAGAATCCAAGGTGATATACCTGAGAAAGAAGTAGAAGGTGGTCTCTCATTAGAAGACTGTGCAACAGAATCAACAGAACCAGACGGTGCAAAAGCAGTCATGCAACGTAGCAGTGTGAGAAATTCCTGAGAATCAGAAGCACTGGAGCTCCTCGGAGAAGAGGAACCACCAGTGCCATTTGGAGGATGGCCACCACGACGTAAACCCTTCTTCCTCTTGTAGCAGAACTGTGCCTAATGTCCATTCTTGTTGCAATAGGTGCAGCGTACCCTACCAACAGCAGCTGTCACTAGTGAAGGCACCACTGATGAAGGAGGAGCGGAGATGTAGCAGGTGTAGAAACTGGAAGAGCTGCCAAAATTGAAGAAAACGACTGTGACGGCAGCAGACCCGCAACACAAAGGCGAATCTCCTCAGCACGAACAACGGCAAGGGCCTCCAACAAGGTCACACGAGGGTGGCGTGCCCGCAACTGAGCACGAATCTGCTCATATTCAGCCCGGAGATGGGTCAAGAAGTCGTAGATACGACTAAGCTCCAAGTGAGACTGCTGATGCTGACAGCACTGACACGTGTGACAAACATCCGGTCCCAAAGAGTTAATCTGACGTCATATCGCAGACAATTTGGCATAGAACTCATCCACAATTGCATCTCCCTGCTGCAGTGACTGCTCCTGACGCACAACAGAAAGATACAACGAATCACCAGACGGCTTGTAGCGGTTGCGCAGATGTGTCCACATCAACTGTGCTGAAGCCAAACCAACCACATCCCTAGTGAATTGCACCTCCATACTAGCAGCCAGAATAGCAGAGGCACGAGCATCCTCATCAATCCATGCCTTGTAAGCAGCATAATGAGTCTAAAAAGTCTCCATGGCATCCTCAAAAGACTCAGATGCCTTTGTACGAGCATCTTTGGAAGCATCCTTCAGGAGTGCAGGCGGAGTAGGGCGAGGTGAACAAGGCAACTCGCCAGTAAGAAACTCCCAAAGACGCTGACCACGCATGTGGAGGCGTATATGCTGAAACTAGTCCCGATAATTGAGACCATCGAAGATCACTTGGCAGCAAGGAACGGAAACAGTGCCCATTTGTAGGTGGCGCGGGACGACGCGGTGACCAAGGCAACGAAGTCTAACAGGCAGCGCTGGACGGCGCGGCGGTTAGAACGATGTACTGAAATAAGTTTTCTGTTTCTTTTTCTTTTTTTCCTTTTCTTCCGTCGAGCTGGCTAAAAAGGCCTTCGGCCGAAGCCTTTTGGCCCACTAACCAGAACCGAAGAAGCACGCACGTAGCGCTAGGGTTTCCCATTGGCGGCAGTGGGGGCTCCCTGGCGAGATGACGCGGCGGCGGCTTCCCCAGTGCGATGAGGCGGCGGTGGTGGCGGCTCACCGGCGCGATGAGGCGGCGGCGGTGGCGGCCGAAGGCAGCCCTGAGGCACAGTTGGGGCGACGAGACGGCGTTGGGTTCCGACGATGGGTGGCTCCAGCGAGCACAAGCAGAAGTGGCGGTGGTACCCGAGGCCGGGATGGTGGCGCCGAACAGCAAGAGGCGATGACGGCGTTGTTCGGCGTCGTTCGATGTCGTCGAAGAAGGCAACCGGGGCTCGGCTTCGTCAAAGACCTCACGGCGCCGAGCGAAGAAAGTCGACGCCGACCCTGGTGAAGGTGCGGCAAAGATCCAGGCGACCACAGGTGGATGGATCGGCCAAAACCCGGGCAGCCCTGAGTGAGGAAAGTCTTGGGCGGCCCGAGCGAAGATGAAGCGTCGGGAAAAGAGCTTGGGGGCGGTAGCGGCAACCAGCGGCTTGAAGAGGCCGGCGTCGGTCACGTGAGGAAAAACACGTGAGATAAACCTATCCCTACCTTGGCTCTAATAGCATGTTATGAATAGCGCTTGTATTCATCATGAAATCAATGGACCAATATATATACAAGTACAGGTATGACATATATACAGTAACCCTTATACAATGGGGAAAATACACAGTCAATAATATACATCTAACATCATCATCACATAGACCTGACATTGTAACAATACTACCAAACTTTAGTGTCAGTGTGAATGTGACGGGATTTTTTTCTCCTGCTGTTATGCAAGTGTTGTTAAGATGGAAGAATATTTTGGCTAGAACTCTAAAGCATTTATTGGTGGTGACATGATTTAAGTCGCTTTTGATGAGCAATTGAGCATGTCTTGCGCCAATGAATGAATGGTTCCTAAATTTGTGACCTCCTACATCGATTTATTTGTGCAGTTATATGCTGTGCCACTTTCGGTTACTCACTCTTTCAAGCAACCAATAGCTGTCTAATTGCTGGCCTTGAATTAACCTCTGGAAAAGAAGGACAAGGATTAAAGACAACAGGGGGAAGATAGTTTCTGCTTCTTATAAAAAGACATAAAGGGGCAAATGATAATAGCTTTGTGGAAATACTGCTTCCATGTTTGTCTGTTTATGACCACTCATTTTGTTTCACTTCTAAGCAATTATCCAAGTTGTGTTTCCAGACTCAATGTCTGGTTTCTTGGATAAGAAAGAAATCTCACCTCTCTGAAGACAACCATTTTGGGGAATAGGATGCAAAATTTATTAATCAGGTCACAACAACTGCAATGAGTAGTGCTTCTATGGTCTCTTGTAAGAAACTCGTAGATACGTAGAAGCTTACATGGTTACTAATAGACCGGTGTACAATGATCCCTAAACACTCAATTTAGAGTTGGTCTCCAAAAACCAGAGTGCCTTCATCAGAAGGCGTTGTATATAGGACAACTTCCTCTATGTGTAAAACCTGGCCTGCGGGTACCATCGATCAAAGACTCCGGTGCTCATGTTAAAACTCGACATAGCAAAAGCGTTACTTAATAGACTTGCTCCAATGGAGGGGATTTGACCCAAGATGGAGAGAATGGATCTCAATTCTGCTGGGAACATCGAGCTCTAGGGTCATCTTAAATGGAGTTGGGGGGCCTCATATTCAGCATCGCTGCGGTGTTCGCCAGGGTGATTCCTTATCTCCCTACCTTTTCATTCTGGCAATTGATTCACTTCAACGTATACTGGACAGAGCAACCGACAACGGTTGGCTCACACCTCTTGGGGGAGGTCTGTAAAGGCAAGGTTATCCATGTATGCAGATGACACAGTGATTTTCTTGTCGCCCATCAAGGAGGACATAGACAAACTAAAAGAGATCCTCAGGTTTTTTGGGGAAGTCACAAGGTTAAAGATAAACATCAATAAGAGTATAGTCATACCAATACATTGTCAAACGCTAAATCTCGATGTTATCCTGCAAAATTTTCCGACTGCTCGGAAGCATCTACCATGTGTTTACCTAGTCTTGCCGCTCACATTACGCAACCTAAGAAGGGTACAACTTCAACCCCTTCTTGACAAAGTCGAAGCGAGGTTGGAAAGATACAAAGAAAAGATGTTATCCAAAGCGGGGAGGTTTACAATCCTGAAATCGGTGCTCACAGTCTTGCCTATATGCCACCTCACAATAACCGACCTGCTGGCATGGGTGCGGAAGCAAATTGACAAACGCCGTAGGGTGTGGTTTCTGGAGTGGAGATGACATATGCACGGGAGGGAAGTGCTGGGTAAACTAGAGTGTGGTCTGCCGACCCAAAAATTTTGGCGGCCTCGGAGTACTCCAGCTTACCTTCTTCAGCCGAGTGCTACGTCTTCACTGGTTGTGGTATCAATGGAAGGAACCGGGCAAACATTAGAATGGGCAACAACTACCCATAGACGAGGTGGATCACGCCTTGTTTCGAGCATCCACAACAATACTATTAGGAGATGGCGTCAACAGTGGCGGAGTCAGCAATTTTCCAAAGCCTAGGCAAGCCGCATGCTATGTACCTAATTATAGTCTATTGAGAACCGCAAGCATCAGATATTCGGATACACAATTACACGGATCCTATTTTTCTCCTATTCCATCAAGAACATCACCCAATCGTCGTCTCCTTGCATAAGCCCTAAAAATACAACCATCGCAAATCAACCAATTCATATCCCGGTTCCTTTATCACTACTAATTCACCGAGCTGGAGCCCGCAAGCACCGAAGCGACGACAACAAGAAGCCGAGAAACCATTAATAAAGAAAGCACACGGTGGTAAGTACTCATCCAATCATCCTACTAGCAGTCTAGCACTAAAGAAATCGTGAACTTGGGAAAAAATGGGCTCACTGCTCAGTGTTCACCTAGGCACCTAGCTGCCTGCTCACTGCTCACAGGCTGCAGAGGGAGCCACTAGCCAGCCGTCGCTCGTGCTGCTCCCGACTCCGAGTCCCACCAGCCGTCGCTCGCGCTCGTGCTGCTCCCGCTGGCCGCCGCTCGAGCTCGTGCAGTCGTGCTGCTCCCGCTGGCCGCCGCTCGCGCTTGGGAGTTGGCCGGTTGGGGTTGGGGAATGGGGAGGGGAACAGAGAGGAAACGAGGGCTGCAGAAGTGCAGTGTGCAGAGGGAGGCAGGGAGCCACTACCCAAGCCAGCCGCCACTCAGACCGAGCAGGGATGCGCGGGCGTAGCCCAGCAACGCGGTCGGGGTCGGCCAGACGCAGGGCGAGTGGCCTAGTTGGCAATGGCACGTCGAGCAAAACCGGGCAGCGTGCGTCCCAGCAATGCGGTCGGGGTCGGCCAGGCGCAGGACGAGCAGCCCAGCTGGCCCATGGCGCGTCGAGCAAAGCCCGGGCAGCTGCCCGGGCTGGAGGGATGCTAAATCCGCCCATGGCGCCAAGGCAAATTTCTAGAAAGATACCTGGTTGGACTCTAGGCCGCTAAGAGAGTTGTCCCCAAGCCTCTATCATACCGTAGTCAGGAAAAACAGGACTGTACAGGATGCGCTGAAGGAAAACAGATGGATAGCAGACCTTAGGAGAAAAGTCACGGTGCATCATCTAGGAGACTTTGTCATGCTGTTGATGAGGCTTCACCAGACCATTCATACACCAGATACGCCTAACGAAATAATCCAGAAATGGACGACAACCGGAGTTTACACTGCGAAATCAGCATACGAGGCCCAACTTCTGGGATCGGTTGAGAGACCCTCTCACCAGTTGATTTGGCAAGCATGGGCACCAAAAAAATGCAAAATTTTCGCATGGCCCCTAGTCCAACACCGGCTACCAACAGCAGACATCCTGGAAGCCCGCCACATGCCAAACGACCACTAGTGTCCGCTCTGCACAAACAACCTGGAAACCGCACTACACTTGTTTGTTGAATGTGTTTACGCCGAAAGCGTCTGGAACTTGGTAGCAACCTGGGCACATCACAACACTCTAGCCCCGATACAGTGGTATGTTGGATTATGTGGGCCTAGCCCATACAAGAAGAATAATTCTTAAATTAAATCTCAAAGGCCCACTCATGCAAAGGAAAGTTGCATGTGAACTTTAGTACCATATTGTTAGTTCTAGGAGAGGAAGACCACCTTAAAAGGGATGGTGCACTCCTAGTCACTTGAGGCATGTGTGGGAGAGAACTAGAGGAACACACACGCGCGCGCTCGCCTCGTCGGGCGGGGCGGGGTGGGCGCACGGCACCTGCGTGAATGGTCCGCCCAAATCGGCGTCAGGTGCTTGCGTGACGGCTTCCTTTGCGATTTATCTTTTCTTTGTTTTATGTGGCAGTGAATCCGGATCGGTTACGAAACTAATCCGTTTCGGTTACGAGTTATGGAGAACGTGCAGGCGTCTTGATCACACGTCCTGATTCCTCTATAAATACTGAATCGCCGCCTCCATACAGAGACGAGAAATCAATCTAGGGTTTTCGCCTCTTCCATTGTACTGCGCCGTTCTACGTAGTCTACTCCGTCCGTTCGCGGCGTGCGCACCGTTCGGGAGAGCAGTCTCGGAACCGCCGCGCCAAGTTACGCACCGAGAGGCGAATAAGGTTTTGGAAGCGCTCGCGCATCGCTTGTTTGTAGCTCGCTCGTCTTCCTCGGCGCTTCGCCGCGATCGTCATCGACTTCGTGTCATCCACACTGTGCCTGCAGTGTCACCATCGACAAACCAATCAGAACAGAATCATCGGTACGTAACGGTCATGTTCTCTGTTTTAGATCTGTTCATGTTCCTTTTCTTGGTTGACATGACTAGATCTGTTATGCCTGTGATGGTTCTGTTATTTTGCGTGTATGATGTCATGATTAATTTATGGAATAAATTGAACCTACATGTGCTTATATGTTTAACATGGTACGCACATGATAATATCATTGACCGGTGAACCGAGAGATCCCATACGAAGGAGACCAACAACGAGAAGGGTCAAGCCTCCTCCTCATCTTGACTCTCTGGCAAATCTGGAAGGATTTTCCAACTCAAGAGAAATGTGCCACAAAGGACACTAGGCCCGAGCATGAGTAACAAGCGGTGCGGCCGACCTTGCCACCTACTTACCGGAGAGCGGCGCCGAAAACTAAAAGGAAAAGAACAGCACTACAGCTGGATCAATATGTTGCATCAGTGTCAGTGCTGCTAGCCAGACTCAGCACTCAGATATATGGAACCTCTTAACCGGGTAGTGCCACAGGCAGCGCACAATCCAGGAACCCTGGACAAAAGGCCATGCTGAAGGCAAGAAGCCAGTGCGAAACAAGGAAAACAGCAACATGTGCACAATTGAACTGCCTAGGTTGGTGGTTGTCGGGGTTTACCTAAGTCGGTGCCGCCACAAACTTAGATCCTTTTCTCACAAGGACCCAGAAGAGGCAGCACCGGGAAGCTAACAGTACGGCCGAATTTGGTCTTTGCTCTTGTACGCGCGACTGGAGGCAGCATCTCCAAATCAGAGAAAATCGCAGAAAAGGACAGAGGCAAAATGGAGGTTGAGGACCTCCGGGAGCGAAAGAACAGTGTCTTGGCAAGTGAACAGGTTCGCAATTGAGGGCCGCCGGGACCGAAAGCTACTGGAAAGGAAGCACAGGAGCCAGTCAATCAAACAGAGATCAACGCCGAAGGGCACGCATCTTCTTCATCATCGACAAACAAGCTTTGCCAGTGATGGTAATGGGAGCATTTACCCCCGGTCTAAGACGAAAGTACCATTCCACAAGCTCGGAAGCACTGACACGGCCGGAAGCCAGCGTGTCCGTGTCGGACACGCACACGGCTCCGACACGACTCGGATACGTATCGGCGGCGTGTCTAAAATTAGCGTCATGAAATAAAAATAAAAATAAAATCGAACACATATCAGACACGTATCGGACACTTGGGTCCATTCTATTCGGCCCAGCTAAGCTAGTAGCCCAGCCCAAGCAGCCAGCTTAACCCTGGCGCCCCTCCTCCCTTCTCTCCTGACTCCGTTCGACGCCGCCCCTGCCCCCTGCTTCCAGCCCCGATTCCCTTCGATTTCCCTTCTTCCTCGCCAGCACCAGACGCCCTCGCTAGCCCTTTCTCCCTCCTACAGACCCCGTTCGACGTCGCCCCTGGCCCCGTGCTTCCAGCCTCGATTCCCCTTCTTCGTCGCCCGTTCTCCTCCTGCTGCGGCTCCTGGCCGGCCGAGTCCCTGGTCGCCTTGGCCCGCTCGTGCTCACCTCCCTCGGTCCGTGCCGCTGATGCGCGCCTCCCTCTGCCGGCTCGGCCCACCCGAGCACCGATGCGGCGGCGCCTACCTCGGTCCTCAGCTCCCTGCGCCCCCATCTCTCTTCTACTCCAATCCTCACTTCCCCCTTTAATACTTTGATTTTATTTCAGTTTTTACATGTTGGTGCTAGATTGATTTGTTGATATTGATTCATGCTTCATGTATGATGCTTGCACTGAAGGTGGGTTCACAGATGTTCAAGCATGCAAGGAGGTGATGGGGTGAGTTGCTATTATGGTGGGGTTCACAGATGTTCAAGCATTCAGATTGAAATGTATGTCTGTGCAAATATGTACTTGTTTGCACACGCTTGTTTCTTTGCTTCTTTTATTTCAGTTCTTGATGATGTGTGTATTCAGAGTTTAGGCAGAGCATTCATGTTTACCATCGTCATGCATCAAAATTTCACCATACAATAGATCTCATGGTAACTAGTTTTGCTTGAACATGATTAGGACTTACGAGATGGAACCGGGTGGTTCAAATGCTGATTTATGAAGAACTGAAGAGGCCAGGAGCCGATGATCATCTTTGAGGTGCATATTCCTATTTTATACTTTACATTTTACACTTTCTGTTTGACAAACACGTAGAAAAATATTAAATTTCACACACACATATATATATATATATATATATATACAACCGTGTTCCCGTGTCACTATTTTTTAGAAAATATTGTATCCCGTGTGTCCGACACGCGTGTCCGTGTCCGTGCAACCTAGTCCAGAAGTACGTATCACTAGGGATGCTTGTTGTCAGCCTCATACTTTTCACGCTCGCGGTTGCGCAAATATCGCCCAATTTCAGCATGATTGGTGTGGCCACGGTGTCTGGGGCGCTCGTCGTGGATGCCTTGCTCGGCAATCCGCAAGAAACCTTCTTTAAGAGGAACCCAGACACCACCACACAGATGGAGATGCTGTCCTGCTCAGCTGTTGTCCTAAGTGGTGCCGAAGGTTAGCAGGGGAGCTCATGACGGCATGGAATTCACGCTGGCCACGTTCGTCGGGCAGGTCTCGGTGCTGTCCCTCATCACGCTTTTCGGCGCAGCGACCACAGCTATGGTGGCGACGGCGAGGAAGTCCTCCGGGACCGAAAGCAATCGCAAGGGCAAATCAAGCAGAGATCAACGCCAACCCCCGCCCTCCCCAAGACACGCAGCATCATCTTCATCATCAACAAAAATGCAAACAAGAACGCCAGGGGCGAAAGCGGAGGGGCGGCGGCTCACCTGCCAGATGAAGAATTTCGCTCTGGTCTTCCTCTGTTGCGAGTCTTTTGGCGTCGCTTTGGTCGGTTCGTCTGTCTTTTTCTCCTGTGTAGTTTTTCTTAGGCTGGCTTGGACAACGTTGCCGCCTTCTTCTTCTTCTCTGTTTTTTTGGTTCCGTTCGCTTTCTGCCTCTCAGTTCTTTTGGGCCTGCCTTAATGCACTTTTTAACCTCCTTCTTTAATGAAATAATGGCAGCTCTCCTGCCATTCCTTAAAAAAAATTATCTCTTTTCAACTTACCATTGCTTTTTTGCTAATGAAATAATTGCAATACATTTTTTCTTCAAAATATGGAAGCTCAATCCTTCTTATTCAGAATCCATCAGTTAATCAGCATTTTTTATTGTTGTTATGAATATTGTGTGTATATTGAAGATGTTCAATGAGCAATATATATATAGAAGTACAAGAGGTGTATGTCATATACAGATAAGACAATACAAAAGATAGATAAGAAAATATAAAAAAGTCTCTATTCTAATACCTTACTCCAACCCCCCTCCTCCAATGCAAGGCGTATGCAATAGCGTTGCATTTGGAAATGGTTGACACTAAAATATAGAAAATCCAAAATCAGAGTCTTAATAATGTCGTTGTAACATGCAGCTCTTGAAAAATATGTCGAGTATCAAAAGATCTTCTCCCATTCGGGATCGTGCGATAGCTCATAAAGCACAAGGTGCAGGGGCTAACAAAGTAGTGACAAACAGGAGCAAAGTCGACCGCAACAACACGACGAAGAAAATGATAAAATCGACAAATAATAGAGAAATCCATCAAATCAAGCCGAATATGAATAGATAGAAGCATGACGACGCAGATCGAAGCCCAAGACGGCGGCGACGTGAAAGAAGCGCGGCGGACTTAGAAGCTCGGGGAGGTGGCTAAGAGAGAAGCGGCGGCATCATAACGACTTCTACGATCTGCACGCGGCTCAGAAAGAGGAGCGTGAGCGGCGGCTGCTGCTATACATAAAGCAATTCCTATACTTTTATGACTAACAATAAATTTGTGGACTCACATGGTTTAGGCGAACTCAAAGATTGAGTGATACGGACTTAGATGAACGCAACGGAAGAAAAAAAATGACTCAAAGAATACTAGCAGCAAGCAAGCAAGAATGACGGCCAAACAGCATGGACCAACAGCAAATAGCATTAGCCCAGAAGCACCACGTGCAGCCCAATATGGCCCAAAATTGAAGCAACCCATCAACAGCCCAAAACGACGCATACATCCCAAGACGACTTAATGGGCTCTCTCCTCCATCAGCTTAAAGCACCAGAGTTCTCAATCAACCTCCCATCTCCATCAACAGCAGAGGCAGAAGAACGTGCGGGGCAGGGCTTAGGCGGTGCGAGCAGAGGAGCTTGGAGGGCGGCGTCGACGGGTGGCCGAGGCGGAGGCAGTAGAGGCCATCAGCACTGGATCCGAGCCTCGACATGGGAGGCAGAGCTCGGCCTAGCAACAAGGAGGGAGCAGGCGATGCCGGATCCGGTAGGGGAGCTGAGGCGACGCCGGCCCGATCCTAGAAGATCAGATCTAGAGGCGGCGGTCTCCGGCGACGGCGTCGACCTTGTGCGGCGACGACAACATGGAGTGATGAGGGCATCCTTACGACACCTTCTCCTCCACCTAATGCTCAAGATATACGCATCGAGTTACCGACTGGGCCAATTACAAGAGCACGTGCCAAGAAACTACAATCTCAGGTGAACTTGCTCCTTAATGAATATGTCATTGATTTTAATGAGAATTTTATACTACCTAAAAACAGTGTTTTACTTGTGCTTAGATTTGAAGATTCAGCGATGAACGGAGATCAAGGATATGCGACCATCATCCAAGGAAGACCGTCAAATGAGGAGGTCAAGGCGCTGATCTATGACCCATTCGGCCAAGGAGGAGAGGGCCAATGTCCATACGACCAAGCAAGAGATCAAGGCCCAAGCGGTCATGCACAAAGCCCATGTGGAGGAACCAGGAAGGAAGCCCAATTGTTCGGCGTGAACAGTAATCCGGGCTGTGAACAGTAAATGCACTACAATACCGGACCCATGAACAGTAATTACGCTACAGTGCCACGCATGAACAGTAATACATGCATGAATAGTCGCATGGAAAATTAGTACTGAATAGTTCTTAGCCCAAGACTATATATTGAGGGGTAGACCCCCATTGTAAGGTAGACAAGTTTATGCATAAGAATTGAAACATAGCTATTGCTTGTTCTTTCTAAACCAGAGTTCATGCGAGGACTTCTGAGAAAGAATTAGGCGATCCATTGTTCGTTCTGTATTTTAAGGTCAAGTTTGCTTTTCCGCTGGGAATTGAGGGCTTGGCGATCTCCGCTCGTGGTCTCGCGGTGATCATCCCAGTGCGTGTTGGCGAATATCCATAGAGCTGCAAGTCCGTGCACTGGCGCGTGGTGTACAGCTGAGCGGTGTTCGTCGTCAAGCGCTATTTATCTACGGTTCTACTCGGGAAGATTGGGCCACCCCGTATCATCGTGGTATCAGATTCCAGGCCACTCGGTAGAATCTCTCTTTACCCGTATTTTAATAGATTATTTTTCTGTCCTATACACCGAAAAAGCCACAAAAAATATATATATCGTCTTTTGCTGTAGTTTAATTCATTATTTTTAGTGTGTTTTGTTAGGTCTTAACCCACTCGTTCATCGTGTTTAGTTGCTGGTCGTGTTCCGTTCGCGTCTCCTTTTGTTTTCCTCTTCCACAAACATTTATGCTCATACTTGTTTCCTATTTTTGTGCAACTAAACATCGCTTATATCAGTAGATTGCACATTGTTTTCTTCTTGAACCCATCGGTCTTTCACGAACCTTTCGTACATATTGAGACTAGCTTGTTGTTGTGCTCGAGGGACTGCTCGTAGGATTTTTGGGACGCAAGTTTCCTGCACGTGTTCACTGTTCATGCGATTGTACTGTTCACATAAGGGCACTGTTTACTGGCGAACACTGTTCATGGTCGCGAACTGTTCACCTCCGAACACTGTTCACGTTCGCACGCTGGTCGCATTGGTGCGTGCACTTGGCCGGCCGAGAGTTCCAAAGGTGTGCACTTGTCCGTGAGTTCAACAAGCTGCCGTGAGTTCCCAACAAGCTTGGCCGTGAGAGTACTTGGCCGTGAGTTCACAAAACAAAAATAGCCTTGCTGATGCGTACTGTTTGGCCGTGATTAGTAGTGCACGTCGGCTGTGATTTTGGAGACTTATCACGTGGCGTGGCGGTGTTGTTTGATCACGCCACGGGTGGTGGCGTGACCAAAGGTCGGTGGAAATAAGTTTGTGAGGTTAACTTTAAAATTAATTTTAAAAAGATTAAATAAAAAAAGTTCAGCCGTGATTAGAGTGCACTCGGCTGTGAAAAAGAAAAAAAAAAAAAACAGAGAGCGAAAAAAAAAGAGAGTAAAAAAAAACAGAGCACAAGTTTCGGCTATAGAGTTAAATTCTTTTGTTGGAGCATTTTTATATATTTGTATCCGCAGCTGTTTGCGTACCATAATTTTGAGCAATCTTGTGCCCTCATATACAACTTTTGAGCACTAGCTAGCGTCTCTCCTTGAACTGTTGCAATACGAGCGTTCGCCTCCATACAAATTTGTTCTTTTATCGCTCATTCCTTTGATTGCAATAGTCCCATTATCCTTGTGCGTGTGTTGCTGTCTACTGCTCACTTATATTTATCGATCAGCAATTAGGCATTGTAAGTCTCGTTTGGATTGCTACCTAGCTCGACAATCTTTAAATTCTGAATTGTTAGGATTCCTCACCTAGCTCCACCTAAAACATCCGTGTTATGTATTGACTGTCGTTCTTGGTATTCGCTCGCACAATCTGGGTTGGTCGTTCGTTGCTACGAGCGTAAGTTTTTTGCTACTCTTAATTTACTTCGGAACGGTGCAACTTGCTTTGTTTCATAACAATAGTTGAGAGATTTTTACTTATTTTTCACATATATTATCACTTGGTTTTTTTTTGCTACTGTAACCATGTCAGGAAGTGAGCAGGACAAGGTTCTGGACGGTAACCTTACTGATCCGATCACAACGATGCACTACCATACACTTCGTGCTACGCTCCGAGACGAGTTCCAAGCTGAGGTCGACCAGGTGCGCGATGACCTTGGGCATGTCCAAAACAACTTAGACGGTCTGGGGTCAGATTTCCAAAAGCTGTTTGTAACTGTTGACGACAACCACAAGGTACTGCTCGATGCTATTGCCAATCTCACCGCTTCGATGCAGCTGGGTACACGTGGCGATGCGGGTAGTGTACACCTCCCGTACGAGCTGCGCGACGAGACGGATGAGGAGGCTGCCGCTAGACGGCGGCGCGCGGATGAACTACGCCAACGACAACTCGACAAACAGGTGCGTGTACGCGCGAGGCGCTGCGGCGTCGTGTTGTTCTTTGCCGGGTCGCGGTGCGTCCCCATGCACAAGGGCACGACCGTGTCAATGGCGCTGGAGGAGGCGACGCCCATCCAGGCGCCAACGATGGCGCCTATGGAGGCGCGTATGATGGCGCCTTTGGGGGTGCCTACTATGGCGCCCAAGGAGGAGGTCGTGGCAACCGCCACGCTGCCGATGACGGCGATGAGTCCGTGTTCGACGACTATTTGCCGCACCGTCAATATAATCAGTATGCACGCAATCGTCGGCGCGATGAGGATGCCGATGATCTAGTTGCAAAGCCAAAGTTCATGATGCCGTCCTTTGAAGGTACTACAGAGGTCGAGATTTATCTCGCATGGGAGCTGAAAGTTGATAAGTTGTTTCGTATGAACCGCTATTCTGATCAGCGCAAGTTGGATCTTGCCGTTGCTGCTTTGGATGGATATGCTGCTACATGGTGGGAGCGCTGCGTGCAATAGCGTATGGAGCGACTCGAGCCACGTGTTGTTACATGGGATGAGCTGAAGCGACAGATGCGCGCGCGCTTTGTACCTACACATTACAAGCGCTCGTTGCATGAGAAGCTGATTGGGTTGCGTCAGGGTTTGAAATCAGTTGATGAGTATTATAAAGAGATGGAGCAAATTATCATACATGCTGATGTGCGTGAGAATGAGGAACAAGCGATGGCTCGCTTTCTTGCTGGGATGAATTATGCTATTCGGCGGATCGTTAATCATCATCAATACAACAACATGGTCGAGTTGATGCATCAGGCACGTGAGGCTGAGAAACAAGTAATTGAAGATGCTAAGTATCTTTGCACGGCAACGTTATTGTGAGCTCGGACCTTCAGACAACACAGACAGCCGAGCAAGCCCACTCCATTAGGGAGCAATTCCGCGACGCGCAGTTCCGCACAGAGGAAGACAGATAGTACACCGCCACCAACGCGCCGACCACCGGCACCCGCTGCTAGCGCGGCATCCTCGATGGGTTCTACAGGCCGTTCACGTGATATGACATGCTACAAGTGCAAGGGAGTTGGTCATTTTCAGAAAGATTGCCCAAATAATAAAGTTATGATACTTACTGATGATGGGTATATTTCAGCTAGTGATGAGGATGATACTACTCCATTTGCTGATTTTGCAGACGATCCTATCGAGGATGAGAAATTGGACTGTAGGCCAGGGTCGCCAGATGGAGAGCATATGCTAGTGTGCACACCTCGTGTACTTAGCGTGTCACAGAGTCAGTCTACCACACAACGGTGCAATTTGTTTCAGTCATGGGCGACAGTTGGCGGTAAAGCGTGCAAAGTCATAATTGATGGAGGAAGTTGTCATAATCTGGCCAGCAAGGAGATGTGTACAAAATTAGGCTTAAAATATTTACCGCATCCTCATCCTTATCATGTGCAGTGGTTGAGCGATGTGAGCGAGGTGAAAGTCAGTCATATGGTGAAGGTGCACTTTAAGATAGGCCAGTATCAAGATACCATTGTTTGCGATGTGGTGCCCATGTCAGTTTGTCACTTGTTGTTGGGGCGTCCATGGCAATTTGATCGCCATGTTTATCATGATGGGTATACAAACCGCTACAAGTTTAAGTGGAGCGGAAAAGATGTGATTTTGTATCCACTTACACCAACAGAGATAGTCAATCGATAAGAAGAAAGTTGAGGTGAAAATTAAGTAGTACACCAAATAGAGAGATTCCACCTTCGGTGAGTGAGAGTCACAAACCAAAATTGAGTGGTAAAATAAAAGTGAGGAGAGAAAGGTTTAGTAATGTTAGCCACCAAATCAGAGATGAGAGCTTTTTGTGAGAATCCCAATTTGGTGCACTTTGTACTTCTGTACAAGGATGCAATTGCTTTCTACTAACGACTTGACATCTCTTCCTAGTGGTATCTCTCATGTTTTGCAGGCATTCAACGACGTCTTTCCGGAGGAGGTGCCCGCTGGTTTGCCACCTCCGCGGGATAGAGCATCAAATTGATTTGATTTCGGGAGCGACGCTACCAAACCGACCACCGTACTGCACCAACCCCGAGGAAACAAAGGAAATTCAGAAACAAGTACAAGAGCTTCTCGACAAAGGGTATGTACGCGAAAGCTTAAGCCCTTGTGTTGTTCCTGTTATTTTAGTTCCTAAGAAAGATGGTACTTGGCGCATGTGCATGGATTGTAGAGCGATTAATAATATCACTATTCGATATCGTCATCCTATCCCTCACTTAGATGATATGTTAGACGAATTGAGTAGTGCTGTTATTTTCTCTAAAATTGATTTGCGTAGTGGGTATCATCAAATTAGGATGAAAGAAGGGGATGAGTGGAAAACTGCTTTTAAAACGAAATTTGGTTTGTATGAGTAGTTAGTCATGCCGTTTGGATTAACTAATGCACCTAGTACATTCATGAGATTGATGAATCATGTTTTGAGGCATTTCATTGGGAAATTTGTGGTCGTGTATTTTGATGATATCTGATTTATACCATAATGAATCGATCATATTGACCACATTAGACAAGTGCTACGAGGTTTACGCGATGCTAGCTTGTTTGGAAACTTAGCGAAGTGCACTTTTTGCAAAGATCGCGTCATATTTTTGCGCTATGTGGTTTCGGCACAGGGAGTAGAGGTCGATGAGTCTAAAATTGAAGCAATTAAAAATTGGCCTACACCTGTGAATGTTAGCCAAATTCGGAGTTTTCATGGCCTCGCTGGATTTTATAGGCACTTTGTGAAAGATTTTAGCGCTATCGCTGCCCCATTGAATGAATTAACAAAAAAAGGCGTTGAATTTACATGGGGGCTGGTGCAACAAGAGGCTTTTGATTTGTTAAAACAACGATTGACTGAAGCACCGTTGTTTGTTTTACCTAATTTCACTAAGAATTTTGAGATTGAATGTGATGCTAGTGGAATTGGTATTGGCGGTATTTTGATGCAAGAAGGTAGACCGGTTGCATATTTTAGCGAGAAATTGAAGGGCGCTCAATTGAATTATCCGATCTATGATAAGGAGCTTTATGTGTTAGTGCGTGTTTTAGAGGTTTGGCAGCATTATTTATGGCCTAAGGAGTTTATTATACATTCAGATCATGGGGCTTTAAAATATTTGCACAGTCAATCTAAACTGAACTAGCATCATGCTAAGTGGGTAGAATTTATTGAGTCGTTTCCTTACATTGTGAAATGTAAGAAGGGTAAGGAAAACGTGGTTGTTGATGCTCTTTCCAGGAAAAGTGTGCTTTTAAATCGCTTAGATGTGCAAGTTCCTGGTTTAGAGAGTTTGCGGGATTTATATGCTAATGACCATGATTTCGCTTCACCTTATGCGCATTGCAAAGATGGGAAAGGCTGGGACAAATTTCACATTCATGATGGGTTTTATTTCGCGCTAACAAACTATGCGTTCGAGAATCGTCCGTGTGTTTGCTATTATTGCAGAATCTCATGTAGGTGGTTTGATGGGACATTTTGACGCGAGAAGATATTGTCTATGCTTGGCGATCACTTTTATTGGCCTAAGATGAGGCGTGATGTGGACAGTATGTACAACGGTGCATAACTTGTCACAAGCGAAATCAAATTGCATCCACATGGTTTGTATACTCCTCTTCCAGTTCCTAATGCACCATGGGAAGATATTAGTATGGACTTTGTTTTAGGACCGCCTAGAACTAAGCGGGGAGAGATTTTGTTTTGTTGTTGTGGATCGATTTTGAAGATGGCACATTTTATTCCGTGCCACAAGAGCGGCGATCGTCGCATGTTCTCGACTTATTTTTCGAGGAGATAGTGCGGTTGCATGGCGTGCCGGGACCATTGTCTCGGATCGCGACGTCAAATTCATGAGCTATTTTTGGAAGACACTTTGGGGGAAGCTAGGGACGAGGTTGTTATTTAGCACAACTTGTCATCCCCAAACTAATGGTCAAACAGAGGTGGTGAACCGTATACTTTCGATGTTGCTGAGGACCATGATCAAGAAAAATATCAAAGAGTGGGAGGACTGTTTGCCGCACGTGGAGTTCGCCTACAACAGAGCCATCCACTCTACTACACAGATGTGCCCGTTTGAGGTGGTGTATGGTTTCAAGCTCATTACACCACTTGATTTGTTGCCGCTTCCAAGTCAACAACGAACAAATATGGAGGCGTCAAAGCGAGCTGAATATACGAAGAAATTACACCTCAAGGTGAAAGAAGAAATTGAGCGCAAAGTGAAGTACTATGCTGACAAGGCGAACAAGAAAAGAAAGAAGATGATTTTTCAGCCGGGCGATTTAGTTTGGTTACACTATCGCAAGGATCGTTTTCCAGATCGACACAAATCGAAGTTGCTGCCACGAGGAGATGGACCTTTCAAAGTGCTTGAGCGAATTAATGATAATGCATACAAAATAGAGCTTCCGGGAGATGACTATAGCGTGAGCTCGACATTCAACGTTGCTGATTTATCGCCGTTCTTCGGTGCTGATGATCTAGCGTCGAGGACGACGCCTTTTCAAGAGGGGGAGGATGATGAGGGCATCCTTATGACACCTTCTCCTCCACCTAATGCTCAAGATATACGCATCGAGTTACCGACTGGACCAATTACAAGAGCACGTGCCAAGAAACTACAATCTCAGGTGAACTTGCTCCTTAATGAATATGTCATTGATTTTAATGAGAATTTTATACTACCTAAAAACAGTGTTTTACTTGTGCTCAGGTTTGAAGATTCAGCGATGAACGGAGATCAAGGATATGCGACCGTCATCCAAGGAAGACCGTCAAATGAGGAGGTCAAGGCGCTGATATATGACCCATTCGGCCAAGGAGGAGAGGGCCAATGTCCATACGACCAAGCAAGAAATCAAGGCCCAAGCGGTCATGCACAAAGCCCATGTGGAGGAACCAGGAAGGAAGCCCAATCGTTCGCCCGTGAACGATAAATGCGTAATGATACCATGCGTGAACGATGTCGTGCGTGAATAGTCGCATGGAAAATTAGTGCGAATAGTCTTAGCCCAAGACTATAAATAGACCCCATTGTAAGGTGCGTGTTGGCGAATATCCGAGTTCATGCGTGTTGGCGAATATCCATAGAGTTGCAAGTCCGATCTCCGCTCGTGGTCTCGGCGCGTGGTGTCCATAGAGTGCAAGTGGCGGTGTTGGCGGTGTTCGTCGTCAAGCGCTATTTATCTACGGTTCTACTCGAGAAGATCGGGCCACCCCATATCATGGAGGTTGGATTCGGAGCCGACGGCATCAAATCGAGGCTCACCGAGCTCGATCCAAGGTGCGGTGACCACGAGAAGGGGCAGCGATTGGTGCTTTGTGTTGAAGATGCTACTTCGGATGGGACGGAGCCGATCCAGGTCGAATCTGGACAGGGCTCCGATCGATGAAACCTATGCTGCGAGAAAGACTATGACTAAAAAATAAATAATGGTCGGCCCCCGGGAGTGGAGATTGCTCCTCTCGAGGACGGTGGCGACGGCAGCGGTAGAGATGGAGCTAGGCTAGGCTTGGGTTTTTAACCTTTGCTCTGATACCATGTTATGAATATTGTGTGTATATTAAAGATGTTTAATGGGCAATATATATAGAAGTACAAGAGGTGTATGCTATATACAGATAAAGCAATACAAAAGGTAGATAAGGAAATATAAAAGAGTTCCTATTCTAATACCTTACTCCAACAATTGCATCATACGGATGCTAAATGTGATCATGTTGCCACACTAATCTAGTACTGTGTTAAGTGTAAAGAGTTAACACAAGAGTTCCCTCAGCAGTTCATGAGCAGACATTCCAATGCTACTTTGTTTTAATTTTCTCACCAGGTACCTACATATTTGCAAACAAACTCTACAGAGAAACGAACTACTGGGCTTTACTGACCTGGAAAGATTTCATTTACATCATGACACTAGTCTATGAACAATAGCAAATTAAGCAACGAAAAAACTGGGCTTAAGACCTTAACTACTCCATCGATATTAAGTATTCATATGCATATGGGCCTCTAATTATGGCCCATTTAACTAGGATATTAGGGTGCCTGAATGACTCCAAACTAGCTAATGGGCTGAGGTAAGGTCCAAATCCAGTCCAATTTCAAACACAGTGCAATGCGACGCTAACACCCCAAGTTTCGTTCTTTCGATGGTACATAAAATTGCAAGAACTTTAGGTGGTGTGGGATCGAAAAGTGTACTAGTGGAGGGGAGAAGTGAATAGAAGCACTTACTCCTTTTCAACCTAACACAGCGGAAATGTTACGTTAAAACCGAAAATCCTTGAGGTCAATTGCTGGCTGCAGGGTCAGCAGCCCACAATGTTCTCAAATCGATTTAACTTTTGATTTCAAGATTCGAATTCCCTAATATTTCAATCATAACTCATCAAGAATGTTAGGAACATATTTTAATCGTCGAGCCAGGACGATTGAAGCTAATGTTCAACGAATTACTCTGTGTAATGCGACGCTAACACCCCAAGTTCATTCTTTCGATGATAGATAAAATTGCAAGAACTTTAGATGGCAAAAAAAATTGTTTTTTTTCTCCTTTAGAGCCCAAATCAAGCTAAGGCTCAACCCATAATACTGTGAACTAGTCATTTCAGAGCAGCGAATGCGATGGATTAATCATCTTCCCCATTTTGCTGCTCGACCCAAAGATAGTGATACCATCTGGCCTAAGCCCTAGAAAATTACATTTTTATAACCATTTTGTGACACAGGTCTCCATTTTAGTTTTCACATAGATTAAGAAAAGGTGGAATTCAAGGCAAGATGAGGAAAAAGTCGACCTAGGCAACTAATTGCTTGATACTCCCTCCCGTCTCTATGCCTTTGACTTTTCAGTCTCCAACGCAAGATTCTGACCATAATTTTCTTATCATAATATACTAGTGAAAATGATACAAAATGAATATTATGAAAGTATTTCCAAGAAAACTATAATAAACTATTTTTGACAGGAAAAATCTAATAAACTATTTTCATATGGTCAAGCTATGTTTATGTATATTGATGGTCAAAGTGTTAAAAGATTGACTGCGCGTATCCCATAGCAGCCTACACCCGGTGATGGAGGGAGTATCATTTTCCTACGTAATCTTTTTTTTTTCGAGAGAGATCCTACGTATTAATCTAGTGTGGTAAGTGGGGAATACTTATTAAATGCTCCGTAGATTATTTGGGGACCTTACATTCAAAAAAAAAAGGCAAATAGCACACGAGCCTTATATTAAACTTGAGTGCAAAATAAGAGACCAAGAGTACCACATCATATTTTGTCTTTGCCATCCAATTTGCATCCAACGGTCATAAATGATTGGTACACATTAGATCATGAAGTGTAGACCCTACCAGAAACTTCTATATCCGTCTCTCTTAGATGTATAAAATAACAAGTATGTTGTCCTCAATTGAAACGTTAGATGAATCTCTCTTAGGTATCTTCAATAGTTTGTCTTTTAAATTGTTTTTAATACATTTATGTCATCTTAAGATAAATTTAGAGACAACTATTCTAATACATTGTCTCTTGAGCTGTCTCTTTAAAGCCTCATAAACATTTAAGCTTTATATGAATCAAGTGTCTTGTTTCGCGTGAATAAACGACGATTGTGCTCCAACAGCAAAAAGCTTCGCCGCTAGTGCCTTGTTTCGCGTGATGCGCCTGTTGCTTCGTGAAAGGACGACCTCATTCTCTCTTCTCTTTCACTCTCCTTTACGTGACAAAAAAATATATATGATAACTTTAGAAACAGCTGAAGTAACACTATTAAAGATGCCCTTAGATGGTTAACATAGCAAGTGGATTGTCCTCATTGATGTGATTACATGGAGGGGGGAGGTTGGATTAGAAAAGAGACAGGGAAAAATCATAAATATTATGTATTAAATCTTGTCACACACACCCTATTATGCACAAACAGTATACACATACAAATCACATATCAACTTTTCTCGCAGAGGACTTCTTCAAATTACGAGAAATGCGAGATAAAATTCTGTAGTCTTTCTTTCCTTTTATCTTAGACTGCCATCTTCCTTTGTACAATTAGCTTTTCCCTTTGACACTCAGAACTTCATAAAGCAACTACTCATTAACAATTTAGATTAGCATGTCAATTTCTATTTTTCTGAAAATTTGTATGAGAGAGTATATATTAATTTATCATGTCACGGGAATTACGAGCTTTCATCATCTTTTGATTTTTGAGGTGGAGACACCAATTGATATCTAAGTTGTATATATATGATTATGCAGTGTTATTTAGCTAGTTGGCTAAAATTTTCAAGCTATATAGTTTCACTTAATTATAGATTGTGAATGCGGCTTCACTGTTACTGTTCCGTAACCCCATACCGTATTCCCATTCCTGTTCCCCTACGCGTGGTTTGCACCCGTTGGTTTCGGCCAAAGCAGTGGGCCCCACAAACTTCTCCTCGAAACGGAAGGGACTTCGTCTCCATTCTTCTTTTCTTCGTTCCATGGTAGACTACGGACAAGTTTTTGACTTATTTAACATGTTTTTAAGTGAAATAGTAAAAATAATCTAACAAATAAAATAGAAAAAAATAACAACCCTGTCGCACACCCAGAGCGTGGCAAGCTACATGGCAACCATCCAGTCAGCGGCAGGCCACCTGCCATTAACCCATCTCGCGACAGATGCTGTGCGCAGACGACTTGTCACGGACTGGGTGTGCGGCAGGCCCCTGCCGCGGCGTTTTTGCGTGGCAGGAGTATCGTGTTTGTCATTTGTTTTTAGACTATTTTTACTATTTTGTAAAAAAAAAGGTTCAATAAGCCAAAACAAAACTCGACGAATGTCATGCCTGTGTCTACAAGGACGGGCGGAGGAGCACGTATCACCATGGTGGCCAAAGTGAGCTGGCAAGCTATGAAGGATGAAGGATCACTTGCGAGGGGCGTGTCAATGGTGGCGAACTCGTCGGACAACTTGCTGAAGCTACTCATACAGAGCATCGCAAACTTGTTTACTCGTGCTAGGAGTTTTTGACACACTACGAAAACCCCTCGTGTCACCTTGCACTGTCTCCGTGATGGAGCTTAAGCAAAATCTCGGGATGAAGGGCAAAGATTAAAGCAAAATACCACCAGTATGACTTAGGATTGTACCAAAAATCAAGTCGATCAACCAAGACAAAGCAGCATTAATAAAATTCAAAAGCACACTATTGGCTGCACGTCCTGTGCGGCGCACAAACTTAGCTCTTCGGCCATCGGTTGAGCATCTATCATTGCCACCAGGCCGGCCGCGGTAAACCTACGATGCCTGTTTTTGAAGTGAAATAGTAAAAATAATCCAACAAATAAAATAGAAAAAACAACAACCTTGCCGCGTACCCAGAGCATGGCAGGCTGCGTGGCAACCACCTAGTCAGCGACAGACCACCTGCCGTTTACCCATCCCGCGGCAGGTGCTATGCGCAGACGACCTGCCACGGATTAGGTGTGTGGTAGGCCCTGCCGCGATGTTTTCGCGCAGCAGGAGTGTCATGTTTGTCATTTTGTTTTTATGCTATTTTTACTATTTCGTAAAAAAAGGCTCAATAAGCCAAAAAAAAAAAAACTCGATGGATGTCATGCCTCTGTTTCCAAGGACGGATGAAGGAGCACGTATCACCATGGTGGCCAAAGTGAGCTGGCAAGCTATGAAGGACGAAGGAGCACTTGCGAGGGCACGTCGATGATGGCGAACTCGTCGGACAACTTGCTGAAGCTACTCATGCGGAGCATCGCAAAATCGTCTGCTCGTGCTAGGAGTTTTCGATGGACACACTGCGAAAACCCCTCGTGTCACCTCACACGGTCTCCGTGACGGAGCTTGAGCAAAATCTCAGGAGGAAAGGCAAAGATTAAAGCAAAATACCACTAGCATGACTTATGATTGTACGAAGAATCAAGTCAATTAACCAAGACAAGGCATCATCAATAATATTCAAAAGCGCACTACTCGCTACTGGTTGCATGCCCTGCGCGGCGCACAAACTTGGCTCTTCGGCCATCGGTTGCGCATCTATCGTTGCCGCTGAGCCCGGCCGCGGTAAGCCCATGATGCACCAGCAGCTAGCGCCTCGTCTGTTGCTTCCGCGCTTCACCGCCACCGACCGCCGCACGATTGAAGTCAATGTCTCGCTGAGTAGTATCGTAACTAGTAGCAAGCAGCAACAGTGAGGCTTCTAGATGGACATGATCTAACCAAATTGGACTGACTGTGGATTGCATATACGCTGTTAGATTTTTTTTATGAAATGTTGAAGGGGCCATGGCCCAGATTAGCCGAGCCAATCCCCCGTCCCTACGCTGTCTTTCACCACCTCCTCCTATAACCACCACACGGTTACTGCCTGCGGTGACCCTTGGTCCCCCAGAAAACTAGTTCGGGGAGGAGGCGAACGGTGAGAACCACGCTCCGGCCAGCACCATCGGTGGCGTGAGGAGCTGACGAGCCCCCGAGGTCAATTTGGACCAGTGAGATGTGGCCTTTTCCTTAGAAAAAAAATACAATAACTTCATAAAGATAAAAGTTAGCTTGATACGCCTAGAGAGCATATCCTTAAATAGGACTATAAAATTCATTGAGCTTTCTTTTTTATTTCTCTAATTCGTAAATTGATTTTTCTAATAGAATAGAATCTACTCCAATTTCTATATTGAATTTGATTCCAGATGTTTTCAATTTGATATGGCTCGGATAAGTAATCTAATACATAGAAAAAATAATATATACGAAAGATGTAATAAAGAGAGAAAAAAAATGTGAATTTCATGGCATTTTCATTCGATCGTTTCTGATATATTTATTCTTTCACGGGATACAGAACGCAACGAAGTGGTGCCCATAGATTGTACTGATGAAATTTTTTGTAAATTTGATATGGGAGATGCTAGGGCTTGCGAGGAAGGAAGAGCAGTATGCGGAGCTAACTCCTTACAACAGTGTATGTATTGAATAGGAGTCGAGTGAGGAAGGAAATGTGAGACCCCAGTTTATTAAACTTGTAATATTTAACCTTCCACTGGTTCTAGTATCACAAATAAAATAATCCACGTCTCGATGGACATGTGCCTCCCAGAACAAGCAGCACACGTACATCAAATCACAGCATGCATCATTTCCATACAACAGGATATAACAAGTCTACCAAAAGACATACATAATATAAGTTATTACAACACAGCCGACCGGCCAAATGACAGAGATAGCAAAATAAGTAACAGCGGAAGCAAAAGTTGCCATAAGATGGCTTAAACCAAAAGACGATCGGTTAGCCACATAACACCACAGGGCAACCGGCCGGCCGCATAAGCTAATCGCCCTCAAAGCGCCACGGCACAACTCACAAAAGTGAGGTCCATCGGACTCACTATCATCCTCTGCACAACACAAGCAATGCAGGTGAGTACAAAAATGTACTCGCAAGACTTACGAGTAGCAAGCCTATACATAGCTACATGAAAGCTGTATTCAAAGGAATGTGGTTATATGGTTCTTTGGACGCATAAAGCAAGTTTCATTTGCAATATTGTAATAGATTGAACAGCAGTTTGTATAATCTGTTTTTAAGCATTTAAATAACAGCGAGTAAACATAAGTAACAAGTATCCACCTAGAAGTGACTTTCCCAAAAGTCACCACGACATAGCATGAATCCCTGATTCATACCACCCAGCAAGTTTTAAATTTTAAAATGTTGTAGTCTAGCTCTTGAAAGACTTCCCCAAGCGTGTCCATAACCTAGGACGAGGCTATTCGAATAGTTTTAATCCCTGCAGGGGTGCACCAATGTACCCACACTTCAGACCGCCTTTAAGCCAAGCTATTAAGCACACTTCCTTTGGTATGCCGGCACGGCTAAGTCATACGAACCCTTTCCAATGGAATATGCTAATCAAGAGACGCACGTATGGGGGTTGATCCTTAGTGATTTGCCGACGAAATATGGATCACAAGGACCCATACGTGCAGCAAGATACACCGGCCTCGGCGGGTGTTCCTCTCCCTACAGACGTGTCCATGTTGCATATAATCAAATATGCAACCCACCACGCGACTCATTAATTAACACAGCCCAAAGTACTCAGCTAAGAGAGGTCTCATATCCCTCTAGTGTGGTTAGCACGCACAAATGCTTGGTTTGGTGTAACAAGTAGCTCGGTCCTTAATTGACCCGGGCACCATTCCAATCACACCCAAAAGATCACACCATCATACCATTGTGCCCAAGTCTAAATTGTTTTCATTTTCATTTTAGTTTTGTAATTTAGACAAAGCACAAGGTGAATAATACACATAGTAATAGTTTGTGTGATCAAAGTTATCGACGCAGTCGATAGCGCCCCATTTCTACCGATAACTAAGCATGGCTAAGCATAATGACACGTAAACTACTAAGTGACAAGGGTCCATCCAATAACCCAAAATCACGACAAGTAACCTAGGCTTGAGAGTAGAGGAATAAACATTTCCTACGATAATGCATCTAGTAGGCCAACTATCGACAATAGTTTAAAACAACATAGCAATGCATACATAGAATTTGCAAACAATATATTAGGATTTGAAAATAGTTGGAACAATATGATCAAATGAATGCTACATCCGCTTTCTGGTGAAGTCAGAGTCGATGGTCAGCTGTGGCTCAATATCAAGATTAATAATATTATCTTGAACCTAACGCGAAAAGGCGATAAGCAAATAAGAACGAAGAACACCAAATGAAACTCCAACAAAAAACACATCCAAAACTAATAAAATTCACACTACTGACTAGGGAAAGATCTAAGACAATGATAGGAACAAGAATCATGCAATTAGGACTAAGCATACAAAAGATATGAGCAAAATGCTCCTTCTCACTTTATATATCAACCTAATTAATAATTAGCACTGCTCATGACGAAATTTTCTAGAGTAATCTAGGTGCAAATTTTTATAGCAGGTAGATTATGACATCCTAATAACAACAAAGTTGGATTTACTAAATTTGAGTTATACACATTTACTTATGATTTTTCTAAGTTGTAAATCTAATGCAAATCATTTCTGAATGCGAACATGATCAAAACCTATTTTATATGAAAGTATACTAATGATGAATTTAACAAAATTGATTTTGCACAAATTGGATTTATCTGAGAAAAGATATGCATTTTTCAAGGTTAAAACTATTTACGGAATATTCAAAATGGCAAATCAAGTTATTCCTAGTTACACAATTTTACTCACTCTTGCAACATGCTTAAATCCATTTTTATAATAAACTAAAGTGGTAACATAATTTATTACATTGGAATAATCTAAAAGCGATTAAAATAAATTAGTTACGAGTTTCTAAAGTTTTTATATCGTTTTGATTGTTAAACAATTACTTACGAAATACGAATAACCCAAATAAAAGAAAGCGACGTGGACAACTCCCAACCCTTGATCTAAAATCCCACGGCTCGCGCAAAGCAGCGCACGCGCGCCGAATCAACGAGGCCACCGTTGGATCACGATCCAACGGCGCACACAGTGTATGCATTGGACGGTGCGGTTGCACACGATCTTGGCGGTTGATCAAAAGATCGGCGGTCGAGAACGATCAAGGCATCCGAGGTCCGAACGCACACAAAGATCGAACGCGCAGATCTAAAAATGAACGGTAGCTATTTAACGCAGTTCAAAGGAGATCTTGTCGACACGTGGGACCGCATGTCGGTGACTTGAGTCACCCACGCTCGTTTAACCCACGTGCCTGATGCTGGGCCCACTTGTCGCGATCGAGAGTGGCGGTTAGGGACAGGATTAAAGATTCTAATGATTAACATTAACTAGGCACTAATGACTCCTGAGATTTGATTTTAACCCCTCGGGCCCACAAGTCAGCGACCGAGAGGAGATTTCCGACAGCGATTAAATGCCGACACATTCAATTAACCAATGATTAATCTTAATGATGTCGGAACAGTGCGGGATTGAACCAGAGAGTGATTTAAGGATATTGGGCCCACTGGTCAGTGGCTCAATGACAAAGATTAAGACACAATTAATTAACTAATGACTGGTAATTAATGTGTCCTAATTAGTGACGAAAACGGGAGCTCCAGCGCCGGCAAAACCCGAGCGGCTTGCACGGCTAATCGCCGGCGACACGGCGGCGGCCCGAACAAGACCCAAAATGGAATCGCAATATGCGCGAATCTAATGGTAGCATTCACGCCGTGGCGAGGACTAGAAACGCCGGCTGGCGGAAAACGAAAATGGGAGCTTTTACCGCTAAACATGAAAATAGCGAAAGCTCCGGCTGCGACTAAGGATGCGGTGCGAGCCACTAAGGACTAATAAGAAGCTACCTTAGTGACGGGAAGCTTCAAAGATGGCCGAGATGCTTGATCACGGTGAAAGCCCGGACTTGGAGAAGAAAACCGAGATAGATACCGAGCCAAATGAGTGATTCCAAAGCATCAAGTATAGCTTCATAATGATTCACGAAGCTACATGAGCAAGTAATTAGAAAATGGAGCACTCACTGGTGAGGAAGAAGATGACCAATTTGTAGAATTTGAACAAACCCCAAATTGGACAATTCCTGAGAATCAAATCCAAAATTAAGTGAGGGGAAATGTTCAAGGAAGTAAATAGATAAGGTTAGGGCAAAGAAACGTGAAGGAGGACCACTGGAACACCAAGAACACCAATGGAGCTCCACGGGTCAACAATGGCGATTTGCCATTTTTGAGGTGTTAAGCTCCAATATTGTGAATGAAGCTTGATGGTGGTCTAAAGAAATGCCAGGAGGCATTGAGAGTGCTTATAAAGCCATGAAAGCATTAGGGTTTGCACCACACATCTTTCGGGCGGCAAAACACAAAGCACAATGCGCGGCCGACAAGGAAAAAGAGGTGAAGACGTGCATTAGGGCATGGCCTGGCTCAGTGTACCTCCCATACCCCTAAACGTCGGCTAGGGTGGCTTTAGGGAGCAAGAAATGACACTGCCATTACTCCCCCTACAGTGCTCGCACGGCCGGAGGTAGAAGACGACCCGCGAAAAGGCTCGGTGATTCTCAGCCGTTGGATGAGACACGGACGGCTGAGATAGCGCCACGCCTCCCAGGCTTTAAAACACAACGGAAAGGTTGCGAGCCTTAGGATTAGAAACGAACGGCTCAGATAGCCCCACGTCGCAAACGCGGTTTACAACGAAGGGACACGCGGGCGTTGGATCTTAATCCAACGGCTCTGATTCAATAATGCAACCGGAGGGTCCGAAGGTTTCGGAGAACCTCAACGGTTGGATGGAAATCTAACGGTCGACAATCAAACTTGCAACCGGAAGGTCCGAAGTCTTACACGCGCGCGGGCCGTGCGATTTAGATCCAAAGGCTGAGATCGATCGCGGGATTTTCAAACGGGCGCGGTGCGGTTAGTTGACTGGACCGAATCGATTGGCTCGAGCCCAGTCGACTCGAACAAGTGTGATAAAACCAAGTTTGACTTTGAAATAAGAACAGAGACTTTGAATGATTTATTTGAGGTAGCAAATTAACTCCAAAAATTATGAAATTTTTACAGGAGCTTGCTAACTCAGATATTAACCTGGAGTAAAATTTTCAGAGGTTTTTATACTGTGAGCAAATCTCCAAAAATTCTGCAAGGCTCTGTTTTAATGTTTGACCGAGAGTCAAACAGGTTTGACTGCCTCTAAAAATATTCAAACAATTTCTAAAAATTGTGAAATTTTTCAGAGGGGTCACAAACCATCACAGAGACTTAGGAAAAATATTTCGAGAGGATGATCACAAACTTTGACAAGATTATTTTTTGGAATATCAAGATTTGGATCAACTAGACCTGTGACAATGTATTTCCATAATCTCTTGTACAAGAATTGTTTGGCACAACAGGAAATACATGATGTAAGAAAAAGTTTTAACTTCTACTGATTTTCTTACATTTGAAACACAAGCCCAAAGTTGGGATGTTACAAAACCTCCCCCCTTACAAGAATATCGCCCCGAGATTCTGTTTACTCGGAGAAGAAGGATGGGTAATCTGCACGAAGACGATCCTCGCGCTCCCAAGTTGCCTCATCTTCAGAATGGTTGGACCACTGAACCTTAAGGAACTTGATGACACGGTTCCTTGTCCTTCGTTCAGATTCTTCGAGAATACGAACAGGATGCTCATGATAGGTCAAATTTTCTTGGACATCGAGATTTTCCAACGGAGTTTCCTCAACTGGAACACGGAGGCACTTCTTCAAGTGTGACACATGGAACACGTCGTGCACACTCTCAAGTGAAGCTGGCAACTCCAATCTGTATGCAATGGCTCCAATCCTCTCGATGATACGATAAGGCCCAACATATCGAGGAGCTAACTTGCCCTTGAAGCCAAAACGCTGATGGCCCTTCAAGGGTGAGACCTTGAGATACACAAAGTCATTGGGCTCAAAGCTCAACTCTCGACGACGACGATCTGCATAGCTCTTTTGCCTGGACTGGGCCACGCGCAAATGCTCACGAATCAACTGAACTTGGCTTTCGGCCTCATTGATGGAATCGGCCCAAGAATCGCGCTCACGGTTTCGACCAGTTCAATGGGGTTCTACACTTCCTCCCATACAAAGCCTCAAACGGTGCCATGCCAAGACTAGCTTGGAAACTGTTGTTGTAGGAGAACTCTGTAAACGGCAAGCACTTCTCCCACTTCTTCCCATAGGGAAGAACACAGGCACTGAGCATATCTTCCAACACTTGGTTGACTCTCTCCGTCTGACCATCAGTTTGAGGATGATAAGCTGAACTGAAAGAAAGACGTGTACCCATCGCCTTTTGCAGATTATGCCAAAAGCGAGAGGTGAAAAGAGAACCACGATCTGACACAATCGTGCGTGGCACGCCATGCAAACTCACAATCCTTGAGACATAAAGCTCGGCCAAGGGCTTCACACGGAGCTGGGTCTTGACAGGAAGAAAATGTGCCACCTTAGTCAGCCTATCGATCACGACCCAAATGGCATCGTTCCTTTGGGTGGCGGGCAATCCGGTGATGAAATCCATACCAACGGAATCCCACTTCCACTCGTGCATCGCAAAGGTGAAGAAGGCTGGCTGACGCTAATGTTCACTTTGACACGGCAAAGACACGCGTCGCACTCAAAGAACGAACACGGCAATCTCGCTTCATGCGAGTCCACGAGAATCTCGCCGAAGATCTTGATACATCTTGGTAGCTCCGGGATGGATAGACAAAGGGGAGTCATGGGCCTCGCGGAGAATCAAATCCCGCAATTCCATGACCTTCGAACCACAAGACGCCGTCCAAACCACACAACACCGTGCTCATCCTCGAAAAGCACTTAGTGTCTCATTCTTGATGTTCTCGCTTGATTTGGATCACACCAACATCATCTGTCACTGGGCAGCCTTGATTTGCTCCACCAAAGTCGGTTGCACAACCAAGGTAGCAAGAGAACCATGCTCAATCAAGCCCAAGTTAAGCCGCTGAAATTCCTCGAGAAGGGTAGGTTGTTGCTCTTGAAGTGACAAGGTATTGCAATACACCTTGCATCGAAAGTGCGTCGGCAACAACATTAGCCTTGCCGGGTGATACGAATGCCCATATCATAATCCTGATCAATTCCAACCATCTCCTCTGCTGAGGTTCAGATCAGTGGGTGAACAAATATTTCAAGCTCTTGTGATCGAATACACCTCACAGTGTTACCAATGAGGTAATGCCGCCAAATCTTGAGTGCATGAACCACCGCCGCTAACTCCAAATCATGGGTAGGATAATTGAGTTCATGAGGCCTCAACTGCCTCGATGCATAGGCCACTACCTTGCCTTCTTGCATAAGAACACAACCAAGTCCCTGCCGAGAGGCATCACAATAGATATCGAAGCTCTTATGCACATCAGGGAGAACAAGCACTGGAGCCGAAGTCAATCGCCTTTTGAGTTCTTGGAAACTCAAATCACAAGCAGATGACCACACGAATTTCTTTTCTTTCTTGAGAAATTCGGTCATGGGCTTAGCAATTTTGGAGAAGTTCTCGATAAAGCGGCGGTAGTAGCCCGCTAAACCAAGGAAACTCCTCACATCGGTGGATCGACTTGGGCTGCCCCAAGATAGAACATCGCTGACCTTGCTAGGATCTCATCATGACACCACCCACGAAAGAACATGGCACAAGAATGCCACTTCCTTCAACGAACTCGCACTTGTTGAACTTAGCATACGGTGATGCTCACGCAGACTTTCCCAATACAATCTGCAGATGCTCAAGATGCTCCTCTTCACTCTTGGAGTAGATAAGAATGTCGTCAATGAACACCACAACAAACTTATCCAAATACTCCATGAACACCGAGTTCATAAGATTCATGAACAAAGTGGAGCATTGGTCAAACCGAAGACATGACGGTGTACTCGTAAAGGCCATAACGAGTAGTGAACGCCGTCTTTGGAATATCTCATACGATCCGGACTTGATGGTACCCCAATCTCAAGTCAATCTTGGAGAACACACAAGCTCCACCAAGCGGTCAAAGAGATCATCAATACGAGGCAAAGGATATTTGTTTTTCACCGTCACTTCATTCAGTGGACGGTAATCAACACACACACGCAGTGGTCTTGTCCTTCTTCTTTACAAAAATAACCGGACAACCCCAAGGAGATGAGCTAGGCGGATGAAGCCTTTGCTTGAAGCTCACCCAATCGCTTCTTCAGCTCCTCCAACTCATTAGGAGGCATTGATGCGGCGCCTTAGAAATCGGAGCGATATGGGCAACAACTCAATCACAAACTCCAAGTCTCGAATCGAGGCATACGAGCAAATCTTGAGGAAGACATCCACAAAGTCCTGCATGTGGGCACATCCTGAATCTCCATGGTCGGCTTAGCTTCAAGGGCACAAAGGTGTGGCCCTGCATTTCATGGTGAAATCCCAACTTGCTCGCTGAGGACTAGTGAGAAAACCATCTTCTGGCACAATCGATTTGCCCCAAATGTTGGGACAGCCAATCCATACCAAGAATCACATCTAGGCGCGAATCAAGTAAGATGAGATTCGCCAAGAATTCCACTCCTTCAATATTAATAGGAACGCCCGACATTCTTGATCGGCTCTCATTTCGCCTCCCGAGAGCTTAATAAGCAAAGGAATCCCAAAGGAACAAAGTGAAGGTCACACAAGCACAAAAGATCTCGAAATAAAGGAATGTGAAGCTCGAGAGTCAAACAAGACTGCAGCAGACGATAACTAACAAGGAACGTACCCAACACAACATCGGGTTCCTCCGAGCCTCCTCACCGAGATGTGGTTGACTCGACCACTCCGACACTCACGGGTCTTCTGGATCACCTTACGTCGGTGTGTGACCATTCCCGCGCCCTCCATTAGGGCGAGGGGCTGCTCCAATCTCTCGAGGGCAATCGCTAGCATAGTGGCCCTTCTTGTTGCAAAGTAGTAACATCATCGCCACTGGTTGCGGAGCGCAACTCGCCTTGAGTCGCAGTGCACGTGGTCAAACACGGCTGCGGGACGAGCAATCGCGCCGATGGCCTCGCGGTGGTGAAACCAAAGCACGAGCCTGGTGTGGGCCCAACACGGACGAGTGAGGCCGCTGTGTGCGACCGATGGGCCTCCCACTTGCGCTGCGGGACTCACCCGGCGCCGCTTTGTGCTCGCGACGATGGCCTTGTCAACCAAGGCACGGAAGTCAACAAAGTCCACAATAGATAGCTTGTCCTGTATCTCCTCGGACAAACCATCCATGAACTTCTCTGTTTAGCCTCATCGAGGCCACCTCTCCGAGCATAACGAGCCAAATGGTTAAACTCGTAAAGATACTCCGAGACCGACTTGCGCCCGCTTAAGCGCAAGAAACTCCTTCTTCTTGAGCTTCATCGGGCCATCGGTATGTGGGCCCGACGGAGCGGATCGAAACTCATCCCACGAGACAACGTGGCTGCGGGCTGCATGGCGAGAAAGTTCTCCCACCAAGAGAGTGCGCACCCTCGGCGATGGGATGCAAGAGTGCCCGCCTCGCTCCCGGCATCGAGCGATATTGAGCTTTTCGCTCAACAAGACGCACCAATCATCCGCGCGAGTGGATCCTCGGATCGAGAAAAAGTGGCGGTGCAGACGGAGAAACTCCGCAAGCCCACCACGAGGCCCGGTGGCCACCACCTCCGGATCTTGAAGCGGCAGCGGAGCGGAGGTGTTCCTCGCAATGACCTCCAAGATCCGGTCCGGTCCATGCGATTCCGCCGTCGAGCCGAACCTCACCATGGTCGGGAGGAGGGGAAGCTCCTCATCGGAACAAATGCCGACTGTTGCGGGTGGTTCTTGTCATCCTATTCCACAAAAATAGGTTAAACACAACTCCGGAACAGGAGACAAAGAAAACAACTAACCCTAAACAAACTCAAAAAGCTCAAGTAACCACATAAAATGACAGCAAGATCATAAAGACAACAACCATCCTCCTATTATGACTAACTCGTATGGAAGAACGAGTAATCAATTTTCAGGAAGGTAAATTTCAGAACATTAGCCTCTGTTCGAAAACAGCAAGGAAACAGGGTGAAATATTTATTAAAGAAAGGTTAGACACTAAGCTAACTCATATCACTTCTTACCCTTTTATTCCCACAAATTTTAGTGGACTTAACCTCTCATTTCAGCACCTCCTACTAGTTAAATGCTAGCTGTCCAGAAAATTCTGCTTGCTGTCCAGATTTTCTTCTCAAGCCTCTGGCCGAAATTTGTAGCTTCCAAATGCTTCAAATATTCCCAAGACAGCCAACACTTTCATTTTATAACTCTCATGATGTACCCAAAACGAATCTACTCGATAAACAACTATCTTTTGAAAGAAGATGAGAGGAAAACTCAGCTTTCAAATTCAGTTTAGAATGAGGTGAGATGAGCAAACTAAGATAGATGAGGAGTAAAATCTGAGAACTTACTTAAGATTTTCAGGAAAGCACTTGGTATAAGGAAAGTAAGTTTTCAAAATATACTAGGGACGACCAGGCTAGGGGTTTCACGGTCAAGATGGCTCGATACCAAGCTCGTGAGACCCGGTTTATTAAACTTGTAATACTTAACCTTCCATCGTTCTATTATCACAAATAAAATAATCCACGTCTCGATGGACATGTGCCTCCCAGAACAAGCAGCACACGTACATCAAATCACAGCATGCATCATTTCCATACAACAGGATATAACAAGTCTACCAAAAGACATACATAATATAAGTTATTACAACACAATGACCGCCAAATGAGCGAGATAGCAAAATAAGTAATAAATGAAGCAAAGTTGCCATAAGATGGCTTAAACCAAAAAGACGACGGTTAGCCACATAACACCACGGGGCAACCGATCGCCGCCAAGCTAATCGCCTCAAGCGCCACAAAGACAACTCACAAAAGTGAGGTCCATCGGACTCACTATCATCCTCTGCACAACACAAGCAATGCGGTGGAGTACAAAAATGTACTGCAAGACTTACGAGTAGCAAGCCTATACATAGCTACATGAAAGCTGTATTCAAAGGAATGTGGTTATATGGTTCTTTGGACGATAAAGCAAGTTTCATTTGCAATATTGTAATAGATTGAACAGCAGTTTGTATAATCTGTTTTAAGCATTTAAATAATAAATGAGTAAACATAAGTAACAAGTATCCACCTAGAAGTGACTTTCCCAAAAGTCAACACGACATAGCATGAATCACTCGATTCATACCACCACCCGAAGTTTTAAATTTTAAAATGTTGTAGTCTAGCTCTTGAAAGACTTCCCCAAGCGTGTCCATAACCTAGGACGAGGCTATTCGAATAGTTTTAATCACTGGGGTGCACCAATGTACCCACACTCGCATCGCCTTTAAGCCAAGCTATTAAGCACACTTCCTTTGGTATGCCGCAAGCACGGCTAAGTCATACTGAACCCTTTCCAATGGAATATGCTAATCAAGAGACGCACGTATGGGGTTGATCCTTAGTGATCTGCCGACTAAATATGGATCACAAGGACCCATACGTGGAGCAAGATACACCGCCTCGGCGGTGTTCCTCTCCCACAGACGTGTCCATGTTGCATATAATCAAATATGCAACCCACCACGCGACTCATTAATTAACACACCAAAGTACTCGGCTAAGAGAGGTCCCATATCCCTCTAGTGTGGTTAGCACGCACAAATGCTTGGTTTGGTGTAACAAGTAGCTCGGTCCTTAATTGACCCGGGCACCATTCCAATCACACCCAAAAGATCACACCATCATACCATTGTGCCCAAGTCTAAATTGTTTTCATTTTCAGTTTTAGTTTTGTAATTTAGACAAAGCACAAGGCTGAATAATACACATAGTAATAGTTTGTGTGATCAAAGTTATCGACGAGTCGATAACTGCCCATTTCTACCGATAACTAAGTGTGAGGACCCGGAATATTTAACTAGTAACACTTAACCTCCAAATGGTTCTAGCATTACTAATTAAACATTCTAAGCCTCGATGGACATATGTTTCCCAGAATTGCAACATATGCACATCATCACAAAATTACACATCATTTCCATACAACATATATCACTAAGTTCAACAACGACATAAAGTAAAGTTATTATAAAAGAGAGCCGACTGCCAAATAGATCAATAAACAAGAATGACAATGGAGCAAAAGCGCCATAAGATGGCTAGAACAACGATCGTAGGTTAGCCACACACCCACAAGCAGCAACCGCCGGGCCGCCAAGCTAGTCGCCCGCAAGCTACCACAACACGACTCACAAAAGTGAGGCCCTCAGCTCACCTTCTTCTCTCGCAACAAAACAATTACATAGCATCCGAGTACAAAGATTGTCTTTGTACCCAGAAGATCGACGTGTGGAATAGCGGCACCTATTCATAACTACATGCAAGCTTATTTAGGTGGAGGTTGTATGTCTCATTTTGCATAAAGCCAACTTTATTTGCAATAATGTAATACATTTCAAAAGCAAGTTTGCAAATCTGTTTTGTTATCAAAGTAACATGAAGTAAAGATACATACAAGTAACCACAGGAAGTGACTATCCCAATAGTCACCACAACATAGCACTAATCCCGATTCGTACCACCCATCAAGTTTTAATTTAAAAGGTTGTAGTCTAACTCTTGAAAGACCTCCCAAGCGTGTCCATAACCTAGGACGAGGCTATTCGAATAGTTTTAACCCCGCAGGGTGTACCAATGTACCCACACTCGCATCGCCTTTAAGCCAAAAGCACACTTCCGTAGGTATGCCGGCACACGCTAAGTCCTACGAGACGCTTTCCAATATTGTGTATTAACTACGAGCCGCCGTATGGGTAGAAACACCATACGCTTACATTGCAAGCCGAAAAGACAACAAATCCCATCCCGGGTGAAGTCTTTCGGACACTACAATGCTCCCAACACCATCCCTCCTGCGACCTCCTGCGACCCGGAGCCAATACACGCCAAAGTACTAAGTCAAGAGAGGTCCCATACCCTCTAGTGTGGTTAGCACGCTAAAATGCTTGGTTTAGTGTAACAAGATGTTCGGTCCTTGTTGACTTAGGCACCATTCCAGTCACACCCGAAAATCACACCATCATACCATTGTGCCCAAGTCTAAATCATTTTGTTTTCAGTTTTAGTTTTCATAAGTAGACATGGCACAAGATGGAAATCATAATACATAATAAGTTTGTGTGACCAAGGTTATCGACAAGTCGATAACCGCCCCTTTCTACCGAAGCTAAGCATGGCTAAGCAATTAATTCGCAACTACTAAGTGACAAGAGCCCCTCCACGAACTCTCAATCACAGCAAGTAACCTAGGCTCAAGGTAGTAGAGGATAATCATTTACTAAGGAATGCATCTACTAGGCCAACTATTAAAACAAAGTAGCAATGCATACATAGAATTTGTAATCAACATAAATACTTAAAATACTGGGATTAACATGATCAAACTGCTTGCCTTCTTGCTGTTGCTCAATTTGTTGTGGAGGGTCGCTCTCGGGATTACCGCAAATGTCGAATCCTAAGCGAGAGGCAAAAAGAACCAAGAACAACCAATAAGACGAGCCACAAATAAACCAATGAGCAAGCAACAATTACCCAAATGCGACAAAATTTATACATAAGGTAAAATACGAATATACCAAGACATAGGAACTGGAAAGACCTAATTTGGATTTGTGGTGCAAAAGATTTTGCCTAAACATACAATTTCGGCCATAATTAACACTGTAGCAAAAATATTTTCTAGAAAGATTTTGAAGCTGAAATTTTTATGGTAGCTACCTACTGGTATTGAAATAACCCATATAAAATTTCAGGTCATTTGGAGTTAAAGTGATTTAGTTATGATTTTTCTAAGATGCAAAATTGGCATAATGCACTTTCCAGAGCATAAATATGTTCAAAGCTAATTTTACTGATGAAGTATACCAACAGAGGGTTCTCTAGAATTTATCATATATATTTTGCATTTACAGAGAATTACTGGTGCATTTTATAAGTCTCCTAGAATTTTCTAATTGCTAAAAATAGGTACTAACTCATTAATCAAGGTTTACATTTACAATCTTGGACCTATCATCATTTCTACATTAACATTGGGTTGATAACAAATTTATCAAAGTTGGAATCATTCATTTTGGATATACACAGAGCAAGATATGCATTTTCTAACGTTTTATCCATTTTCGAATATTCAAAATGACGTGAAACCAAGTTATTCCTAGTCATACAATTTTACTCTCATGGAACATGCTTAAATCCATTTTTATAATGAGCTAAAGTGATAACATAATTTATTCGGTTGGAATTAACTAAAAAGCATTAAAATGAATTAGTTATGAGTTTCTAAAGTTTTTATATCATTTTCAATTTGTCAAACAAATACTTACCAAATACGAACAACCTAATAGAAGAAAATGACGTGGACGCCTAGCAACCCTTGATTCGACATCCTACGGCTCACGCGCTGAAACAACGCGCACGCGCGCGTAAAACCTAACGAACCCACCGTTGGATCAAGATCCAACGGCTCACACGAGTGTATGCAACCGACGGTGCGGTTGCTTGGGCCAATCCCGGCCGCAGATCGGCAGATGGACGGCCCAGAACGCACCAACAACCGGATTGTCCGATTGCACACCCGATCTCAGCCATTGATCGCAAGATCGACGGCCCAGGACGACTAGGGGAACCGGATGGTCCGAATGCATGCAAGATCTGGGCCGCAGATCGCAAGATGGACGGCGGTTATAGATCGAAGTTCAAAAAGAGGTACTGACGAGTGGGACCGCATGTCAGTGACTACGAGTCACGACCGCAATGATTTAACCCACGTGCACAGTGCACTGGGCCCACAAGTCAGCGACTAAGCAGGGCGGTTAAGACCAAATTAATGATTCGAATGATTGACATTAAATAGACTCTAATGACTGCTGAGATTTGATTTTAAACCCACGGGCCCACTGGACAGTGGCTCAATAATAATGATTAAGACACAATTAACAGCTAATGATTGGTAATTAATGCGTCCTAATGATCCGACGAAACGGAGCTTCACCGACAAAACCCGAGTGGCTGCTGGCCGGTCGCCGGCGACTTCCGTGTGGCGGCGCCACAAACTATCAAAATGGGTTCGCAATAGTGTTGCGGACCTAACGCGGTGACCTCGGCGGTGGAGGTGCTGAACGCCGAGCCGAAACAAAAAGAAGGCGAGGCCGACACGGCAAAACACGAAAATAGCAAAATGCTCCGCTGCAGTCCAAGGAAGCGAGTGCCATGACTTCTAGGGACTATATAGGAGCTACCTTAACCGAGAGGAGCTCCAAAGATGGCCGGGGAAGACTTGAACACGATGAAGTCCACCGGAGCCGAAGAAGATGAAGTGGGAAAGGAGGTTCTGAGCAAAATGAGTGGAACCAAATCATTACCACAGCTTCATTATAGCTCAAAGAGGCTCCAAAAGCAAGTAATTGCAAAAAGAATCACTTACCGGAGCTGGAGAAGAAAGGGGGTGAAACCAACCGAAAATCTCCAAACTTAAAATTGAGTGATTCTGCGAATGCAACCCAAAATCAAGTTAGGGAAATATAAAGGAGGTTGAGGGTTCAAAGGGTGCAAGAAATATTGAGGATGAACCACTGGACACCAAGGTCGCCATTGGAGCTCTACTACCAACAATGGTGTTTTGAGGGTGAGAGGTGTTCTTGAGCTCAAACACGAGAATAGCTAAGTGTGGTGCAAAAGAACACCGGGAGGACCTAGGAGCCAATTTATAGGAAGGGATTAGGTTTTTGAGCAAGAACATGAGCCCATGGTGAGCTCGGTTCATGCTCGGTTGTAGACCACGAAATGATGGGAGCAAGTGAGCATGGTGACAATGGAGGAGAAAAGCCCAGCGCATTTAATGCTCCACAGAGAGACGTTGTGAAAGCAACTTGAGGTGACACCACAACGCCACCCACTCAACCTCTCTCTTCTCGCCATTGCGCCGCGTGCGCTCAAGAAGCAGAGGAGGAAGAAGAACAGAAAGACGAACGGTGACCGCTTGATCGAAAATGGACGGTCACGATTAAACAAGTTCGCCGACAAATCCGATTGCTCACGGAAATCTGGACGGCTGGATTGAAATCCAACGGTCCCTATTGGCCAATGCAACCGAGGGTCCAATGCTTACACGAACATGGGCCGCGCGATTTGAATCCAACGGCTGATATCGCACGCGCGTTTTAAAGAGTGGCTCGGTGCGTTTAGTTGACTGGACCGAATCAAATGGCTCGAGCCCGAGTCTGACTCGAACCCGAGTAACAGTAAAACCTAGTTTGACTTTGAAATAAAAACAGGGACTTTGAGAGATTTATTTGAGGTAGCAAAATAACTCCAAAAATTCTGAAATTTTACAGAGCTTGCTAACTCAAATATCAATCTTGTGTAAAATTTTCAGAGGTTTTTATACTTTGAATAAATCTCCAAAAATTCTGCAAGGCTGTTTTAAGGTTTGACTAAGACTCAAACAGTTTGATCGCCTCTAAAAATATTCAAACAATTTCTAAAAATTGTGGAATTTTTCAGAGGGGTCACATACCACCACAGAGACTTAGGAAAAATATATCCAGAGGATGATCATAAGATTTGACAAGATTGTTTTTGAAGGAACCGGATTTGTATCAAAAGACTTGTGACTTTGCATTTCCATAAGTCTTGTACAATACTTGTGCAATACAAACAGGAAACACATGATGTAAGAAAAAGTTTTAATTTCTACTCATTTTCTTACATTTGAAACACAAGCCCAAAATTTGGGATGTTACAACTCTCCCTTACAAGAATCTCGACCCGAGATTCCGTTTACTCGGAGAAGAAAGAAGGAAAATCGCACGAAGGCGATCTTCTCGCTCCCAAGTTGCTTCATCTACGGAATGGTTTGACCATCAACCTTAAGGAACTTGATGACACGGTTCCTTGTTCTCCGCTCAGATCCTCAAGAATACGAACAGGATGCTCGCGGTAGGTCAAATTCTCCAGACATCGAGAACCTCCAATGGAGCTTCTCGGTTGGGACACGGAGGCACTTCTTCGTGTGTGAAACATGGAACACATCATGCACACCTCAAGTGCAGCTGGTAGCTCCAATCAGACGCGATCGCTCCAACTTTCTCGATGATACGGTAAGGCCCAACATATCGAGGAGCCAACTTGCCCTTGATGCCAAAACGCCGATGGCTCTTCAAGGGTGAGACTTTGAGATACACAAAGTCATTGGGCTCAAAGCTCAACTCACGGCGACGACGACCGCATAGCTCTTCTCGCGACGGATCGGGCCGTGCGCAGATGCTCGCGGATCAATCAACTCGACTTTCGCCTCATTAATCAACTGGGCCGAAATCGCCGCCACCGCCTCGACTAGTTCAATGGGTTTCGCATCTCCTCCCATACAAAGCCTCAAATGGTGCCATGCCAAGATCGGCTCAAAGTCATTGTTGTAGGAGAACTCAAGAAAAGGTAGGCATTTCCCACTTCTTCCCATAGGAAAGAACACAAGCACGGAGCATATCTTCCAACACTTGGTTGACTCGCTCCGTCTCGACCATCACCGAGGATGAAAGGTCAGATCAAGTGAAGGCGGTCCCCATAGCCTCTGCGCACTATGCCAAAACCGCGAGGTGAAAAGCGCACCACGATCGAAATAATCGCCCCTGTGACACCGTGAAGGCTCACAATCCTCGAGACATAAAGTTCGCCAAAGGCCCCACACGGCCGAGTCTTGACAGAAGGAAATGGGCCACTTTAGTCAACCGTCGATCACGACCCAAATAGCATCATTCCCTTTGACGAGCGGGCAATCCGGTGATGAAGTCCATGCCAACCGAATCCCACTTCCATTCGCACCGCAAGGGCCGAAGAAGACTCGCTGACGCCGATGCTCGGCCTTCACCCGACAAAGACACGCCGCACTCGCAACGAACCCGCAATCTCGCGCTTCATTCGGGTCCACCGTAATCTCGACGAAGATCCCGATACATCTTGTAGCCCGGGGGTGAATAGACAAAGGAGAATCATGGGCTTCGCGGAGAATCAAATCCCGCAATTCCATGACCTTAGGGACCACAAGACGCCCTAAACCACACAACGCCATGCTCATCCTCTCAAAAGCACTTGGCTATCCCATCCTTAATGTTCTCGCTGATCCGCTCACACCAACATCTGTCTGCTGTGCCACCTTGATTTGGTCTCCTCATCGGGACTACCCGGCTGATTCCGGCCGCTACGTGTCCCACCAGCCATCCTGATTCACTAAGATAAGTTAGCTACAAGCCCGAGATAAAAAGCAAGGCATCCCGAACTCAATAAAAAAACTCAAGAATAACCACCAAGAGTACAAGACCAAAAATCAACAAATCAACTCCCAAACGACTAACCTGTATGGAGGAACGAGTAATCGCTTGAGAAGACCCAAAATTTCAGCACTAAATTCTAGCTCCAAACAGTCCAAAGATCAAGGTATAACCACCTAATAGAGTATAGGCATTAGCTAATCTCATATCACTTCTTACCCTTTCATTCCCACAAGTTTTAGTTGAATTATCCTCTCATTATCTACCTTCTTTAGAACCTTTGAGCTTGCTGTCCGGAAATTGATGCTTGCTGTCCAGCATTTTGCATCCAAGCTCCTAGTCGAAATTCTCCATTCCAAGCTTCAAAACCTTGTAGAAGGGCAGCCAACACTTCAATTTGCCAAACTCATTGGTTCCCAAAACCCAAATTAAACGATAAGGACTATTCTTTGAAGAAGATGAGAGGAAAACAATTTTCAAAACTCAAACTAGAACAAGATGAGAGAAGAAAACTAAGATAGGTAAGGAGTAAAATCGATAACTTACTTAGCTTTCATAAACCATTTGACTCTTGAAAATAGGTTTCTAACATCCTACAAGGCGACCAAGCTAGGGGTTTTATTTACAAGATGGCTCGATACCAACTTTGTGAGGACCGGAATATTTAACTAGTAACACTTAACCTCCAAATGGTTCTAGCATTACTAATTAAACATTCTAAGCCTCGATGGACATATGTTTCCTGAATTGCAACATATGCACATCATCACAAAATTACACATCATTTCCATACAACATATATCACTAAGTTCAACAACGACATAAAGTAAAGTTATTACAAAAGAGAGCCGACCGCCAAATAGATCAATAAACAAGAATGACAATGGAAGCAAAAGCGCCATAAGATGGCTAGAACAACAATGACCGTTAGCCACACACCCACAAGTAAACCGACTGGCCGCTAAGCTAGTCGCCTGTAGCTACCACAACACACCACAAAAGTGAGGCCCTCAGCTCACCTTCTTCCTCTGCAACAAAACAATTAAGCATAGCATCCGAGTACAAAGATTGTCTTTGTACCCGCAAGATCGACGTGTGGAATAGCAGCACCTATTCATAACTACATGCAAGCTTATTTAGGTGGAGGTTGTATGTCTCATTTTGCATAAAGCCAACTTTATTTGCAATAATGTAATACATTTCAAAAGCAAGTTTGCAAACTGCTTTGTTATCAAAGTAACAAGTAAGTAAAGATACATACAAGTAACCACTGGAAGTGACTATCCCAATAGTCACCACAACATAGCACTAATCCCGATTCGTACCACCCATCAAGTTTTAATTTAAAAGGTTGTAGTCTAACTCTTGAAAGACCTCCCAAGCGTGTCCATAACCTAGGACGAGGCTATTCGAATAGTTTTAACCCTCGCAGGGTGTACCAATGTACCCACACTTGCACGCCTTTAAGCCAAAAGCACACTTCCGTAGGTATGCCGCACACGCTAAGTCCTACGAGACGCTTTCCAATATTGTGTATTAACTACGAGCCGTCAGATGGGTAGAAACACCATACGCTATACATTGCAAGCCGAAAGACAACAAATCCCATCCCGGTGAAGTCTTTCTGACACTACAATGCTCCCAACACCATCCCTCCCGCGACCTCCTGCGACCGGAGCCAATACACGCCAAAGTACTAAGTCAAGAGAGGTCCCATACCTCTAGTGTGGTTAGCACGCTAAAATGCTTGGTTTAGTGTAACAAGATGTTCGGTCCTTGTTGACTTAGGCACCATTCCACCACACCCGAAAATCACACCATCATACCATTGTGCCCAAGTCTAAATCATTTTGTTTTCGCTTTAGTTTTCATAAGTAGACATGGCACAAGATGGAAATCATAATACATAATAAGTTTGTGTGACTAAGGTTATCGACAAGTCGATAACCGCCTTCTCTAGAAGCTAAGCATGGCTAAGCAATTAATTCGCAACTACTAAGTGACAAGAGCCCTCCACGAACTCTCAATCACAGCAAGTAACCTAGGCTCAAGGTAGTAGAGGATAATCATTTACTAAGGAATGCATCTACTAGGCCAACTATTAAAACAAAGTAGCAATGCATACATAGAATTTGTAATCAACATAAATACTTAAAATACTGGGATTAACATGATCAAACTGCTTGCCTTCTTGCTGTTGCTCAATTTGTTGTGGAGGGTCGCTCTCTGGATTACCGCAAATGTCGAATCCTAAGCGAGAGGCAAAAGAACCAAGAACAACCAATAAGACGAGCCACAAATAAACCAATGAGCAAGCAACAATTACCCAAATGCGACAAAATTTATACATAAGGTAAAATACGAATATACCAAGACATAGGAACTGGAAAGACCTAATTTGGATTTGTGGTGCAAAAGATTTTGCCTAAACATACAATTTCGGCCATAATTAACACTGTAGCAAAAATATTTTCTAGAAAGATTTTGAAGCTGAAATTTTTATGGTAGCTACCTACTGGTATTGAAATAACCCATATAAAATTTCAGGTCATTTGGAGTTAAAGTGATTTAGTTATGATTTTTCTAAGATGCAAAATTGGCATAATGCACTTTCAGAGCATAAATATGTTCAAAGCTAATTTTACAAATGAAGTATACCAACAGAGGGTTCTCTAGAATTTATCATATATATTTTGCATTTACAGAGAATTACTGGTGCATTTTATAAGTCTCCTAGAATTTTCTAATTGCTAAAAATAGGTACTAACTCATTAATCAAGGTTTCATTACAATCTTGGACCTATCATCATTTCTACATTAACATTGGGTTGATAACAAATTTATCAAAGTTGGAATCATTCATTTTGGATATACACAGAGCAAGATATGCATTTTCTAACGTTTTATCCATTTTCCGAATATTCAAAATGACAGAACCAAGTTATTCCTAGTCATACAATTTTTCGCACATCGAACATGCTTAAATCCATTTTTATAATGAGCTAAAGTGATAACATAATTTATTCCATTGGAATTAACTAAAAGCGCTTAAAATGAATTAGTTATGAGTTTCTAAAGTTTTTATATCATTTTCACTGTCAAACAAATACTTACCAAATACAGTAACAACCTAATAGAAGAAAATGACGTGGGACGCCGGCAACCCTTGATCTCGACATCTCACGGCCACGCGCCAAAACAAGCAGACGCCGCCTAAAACCCTAACGAAACCCACCGTTGGATCAAGATCCAACGGCCACACGAGTGTATGCAACCGGACGGTGCGGTTGCTTGGGCCAATCCCACCGCAGATCGACGCATGATGGACGCCCGTAACGCACCAACAACCGGATTGTCCGATTGCACACCCGATCTCAGCCATTGATCGCAAGATCGACGGCCCAGGACGACTAGGGGAACCGGATGGTCCGAATGCATGCAAGATCTGGGCCGCAGATCGCAAGATGGACGGCGGTTATAGATCGAAGTTCAAAAGAGGTATCGACGAGTGGGACCGCATGTCGCTGACTCACGAGTCACGACCGCAATGATTTAACCCACGCGCACAGCGCACCGGGCCCACAAGTCGGCGACTAGCAGGCTGTTAAGACCAAATTAATGATTCGAATGATTGACATTAAATAGACTCTAATGATCGCCGAGATTTGATTTAAACTCACGGCCCATCGGGATGGTGGCTCAATAATAATGATTAAGACACATTAATACTAATGATTGGTAATTAATGCGCCCTAATGATCTCGACGAAACGGAGCTTCAAATTGACAAAACCCGAGTGGCTTTGCTACCGGTCGCCGGCGATCGGCCATGCGGCGCCTACAAACTATCAAAATGGGTTCGCAATAGTGTTGCGGACCCAACGGCGGTGACCTCGCGGCGCGGAGGTTCAGGAACGCCACGAGCCGGAAACAAAGACGGAGGCCGACGGCAAAACACGAAAATAGCAAAATGCTCCGCCGCAGCCCAAGGAAGCGAGTGCCATGACTTCTAGGGACTATATAGGAGCTACCTTAACCGAGAGGAGCTCCAAAGATGGCCGGAAGACTTGAACACGATGAAGTCCACCGAGCCAAGAAGATGAAGTGGAAAGGAGGTTCTCGAGCAAATGAGTGGAACCAAATCATTACCACAGCTTCATTATAGCTCAAAGAGGCTCCAAAAGCAAGTAATTGCAAAAGAATCACTTACGGAGCCGAGAAGAAAGGGGGTGAAACCAACCGAAAATCTCCAAACTTAAAATTGAGTGATTCCTGCGAATGCAACCCAAAATCAAGTTAGGGGAAATATAAAGGAGGTTGAGGGGTTCAAAAGGGTGCAAGAAATATTGAGGATGAACCACTGGACACCAAGGCTGCCATTGGAGCTCTACGGCCAACAATGGTGTTTTGAGGGTGAGAGGTGTTCTTGAGCTCAAACACAGAGAATAGCTAAGTGTGGTGCAAAAGAACACCAGGAGGACCTAGGGGAGCCAATTTATAGGAAGGGGATTAGGGTTTTCGAGCAAGAACATGAGCCCATGGTGAGCTCGGTTCATGCTCCGGTTGTAGACCACGAAATGATGGGAGCAAGTGAGCATGGTGACAATGGAGGAGAAAAGCCTGAGCGCATTTAATGCTCCACAGAGAGACGTTGACGAAAGCAACTTGAGGTGACACCACAACGCCACCCACTCAACCTCTCTCTTTCTGCCATTGCCGCCCGTGCGCTCGAAGAAGCAGAGGAGGAAGAAGAACAGAAAGACGAACGGTGACCGTCGGATCGAAAATGGACGGTCACGATTAAACAAGTTCGCCGGACAGTCCGATTGCCTACGGAAATCTGGACGGTTGGATTGAAATCCAACGGTCCCTATTGGCCAATGCAACCGGAGGGTCCGAATGCTTACACGAACATGGGCCGCGCGATTTGAATCCAACTACCGATATCGCACGCTGCTTTAAAGAGTGGCTCGTGCGCTTAGTTGATCGGACCGATCAAATGGCTCGAGCCCGAGTCCGACTCGAACCCGATAACAAAAGAAACCTAGTTTGACTTTGAAATAAAACAGGGACTTTGAGAGATTTATTTGAGGTAGCAAAATAACTCCAAAAATTCTGAAATTTTACAGAGCTTGCTAACTCAAATATCAATCTTGTGTAAAATTTTCAGAGGTTTTTATACTTTGAATAAATCTCCAAAAATTCTGCAAGGCTCTCTTTTAAGGTTTGACTAAGACTCAAACAGGTTTGATCGCTTCTAAAAATATTCAAACAATTTCTAAAAATTGTGGAATTTTTCGTAGGGTCACATACCACCACAGAGACTTAGGAAAAATATATCCAGAGGATGATCATAAGATTTGACAAGATTGTTTTTGAAGGAACCGGATTTGTATCAAAAGACTTGTGACTTTGCATTTCCATAAGTCTTGTACAATACTTGTGCAATACAAACAGAAACACATGATGTAAGAAAAAGTTTTAATTTCTACTCATTTTCTTACATTTGAAACACAAGCCCAAAATTTGGGATGTTACACTAAGCATGGCTAAGCATAATGACACGTAAACTACTAAGTGACAAGGGTCCATCCAATAACCCAAAATCACAGCAAGTAACCTAGGCAGTAGTAGAGGAATAAACATTTCCTATCGATAATGCATCTAGTAGGCCAACTATCGACAATAGTTTAAAACAACATAGCAATGCATACATAGAATTTGCAAACAATATATTAGGATTTAAAAATAGTTGGAACAATATGATCAAATGAATGCTACATCCGCTGCCTGGTCAAGTGCAGTCCGATGGTCGGCGTGGCTCAATATCAAGATTAATAATATTATCTTCGAACCTAACGCGAAAAGGCGATATAGCAAATAAGAACGAAGAACACCAAATGAAACTCCAACAAAGCAAAACACATCCAAAACTAATAAAATTCACACTATGACTAGGAAAGATCTAAGACAATGATAGGAACAAGAATCATGCAATTAGGACTAAGCATACAAAAGATATGAGCAAAATGCTCCTTCTTAGCCTTATATCAACCTAATTAATAATTAGCACTGTTCATGGCGAAATTTTCTAGAGTGATCTAGGGTCTAAAATTTTTATAGCAGGTAGATTATGACATCCTAATAACAGCAAAGTTGGATTTACTAAATTTGGAGTTATACACATTTACTTATGATTTTTCTAAGTTGTAAATCTAATGCAAATCATTTTACAGAATTGCGAACATGCTCAAAACCTATTTTATATGAAAGTATACTAACAGATGAATTTAACAAAATTGATTTTGCACAAATTGGATTTATACAGAAAAAGATATGCATTTTTCAAGGTTAAAAGTATTTCGAATATTCAAAATGACAAATCAAGTTATTCCTAGTTACACAATTTTTCACATCGCAACATGCTTAAATCCATTTTTATAATAAACTAAAGTGGCAACATAATTTATTACCGCTGGAATAATCTAAAAAGCAGTTAAAATAAATTAGTTATGAGTTTCTAAAGTTTTTATATCGTTTTCAGTTGTTAAACAATTACTTACCGAAATACAGAATAACCCAAATAAAAGAAAACGACGTGGACAACTCCCAACCCTTGATCTAAAATCCTACGCTCGCTCGCAAAACAAACGCGACGCCGTGCCGAATCGAACGGAGCTCACCGTTGGATCACGATCCAACGGCGCACACAGGTGTATGCATTCGGACGGCATGCTGGGTTGCACGACGATCTTGGCCGTTGATCAAAAGATCGACGGCCGAGAACGATCAAGGCATCCGGAGGTCCGAACGCACACAAAGATCGTGGCCGCAGATCTAAAAATGAACGGTAGCTATTTAACGCAGATTCAAAGGGAGATGTCGACACGTGGGACCGCATGTCGGTGACTTCGAGTCACCCACGCTACTGGTTTAACCCACGCGTACGCAGCACCGCCCACTTGTCGATCGAGAGGCGGTTAGGACAGATTAAACATTCTAATGATTAACATTAACTAGGCACTAATGACTCCTGAGATTTGATTTTAACCCCTCAGGCCCACAAGTCAGCGACCCAGAGGAGATTTCCGACAGCGATTAAATGCCGACACATTCAATTAACCAATGATTAATCTTAATGATGTCGGAACAGTGCGGGATTGAACCAGAGAGTGATTTAAGGATATTGGGCCCACTGGTCAGTGGCTCAATGACAAAGATTAAGACACAATTAATTAACTAATGACTGGTAATTAATGTGTCCTAATTAGTGACGAAAATGGGAGCTCCTGCGCCGGCAAAACCCGAGCGGCTTGCACGGCTAATCGCCGGCGACACTGGCCGTGGCGGCGCCGAACAAGACCCAAAATGGAATCGCAATAGCACTGCGAATCTAATGGTAGCATTCTCGCCGGCGGCGAGGGACTAGAACGCCGGCTAGCCGGAAAACGAAAATGGGAGCTTTTACCGCTAAACATGAAAATAGCGAAAAGCTCCGCTGCGGACCAAGGATGCGGGTGCCAGAGCCACTAAGGACTAATAAGAAGCTACCTTAGTGACGGGAAGCTTCAAAGATGGCCGGAGATGCTTGATCACGGTGAAAGCCCACGACTTGGAGAAGAAAACCCGAGATAGATACCTCGAGCCAAATGAGTGATTCCAAAGCATCAAGATAGCTTCATAATGATTCACGAAGCTACATGAGCAAGTAATTAGAAAATGGAGCACTCACCGAAATGAGGAAGAAGATGATCAATTTCGCCGAATTTGAACAAACCCCAAATTGGACAATTCATGAGAATCAAATCCAAAATTAAGTGAGGAAATGTTCAAGGAAGTAAATAGATAAGGTTAGGGCAAAGAAACGTGAAGGAGGACCACTGAACACCAAGAACACCAATGGAGCTCCACGGGTCAACAATGGCGATTTGCCATTTTTGAGGTGTTAAGCTCCAATATTGTGAATGAAGCTTGATGGTGGTCTAAAGAAATGCCAGGAGGCATTGAGAGTGCTTATAAAGCCATGAAAGCATTAGGGTTTACACCACACATCTTTTGGGCGGCAAAACACAAAGCACAATGCGCGGCCGACAAGGAAAAAGAGGTGAAGACGTGCATTAGGGCATGGCTCTGCTCAAATGTACCTCCCATACCCCTAAACGTCGGCTAGGGTGGCTTTAGGGAGCAAGAAATGACACGCCATTACTCCTCCTACAAGGCTCGCATCACGGAGGTAGAAGACGACCACGAAAAGGCTCGGTGATTCTCACCGTTGGATGAGACACGGACGGCTGAGATAGCGCCACGCCTCCCAGGCTTTAAAACACAACGGAAAGGTTGCGAGCCTTAGGATTAGAAACGAACAGCTCAGATAGCCCCACGTCGCAAACGCCGTTTACAACGGCGGACACGCGGGCGCTGGATCTTAATCCAACGGCTCGATTCAAGAATGCAACCGAGGGTCCGGTTTCGGAGAACCTCAACGGTTGGATGGAAATCTAACTATCGACAATCAAACTTGCAACCGGAAGGTCCGAAGTCTTACACGCGCGCGCCGTGCGATTTAGATCCAAAGGTCGAGATCGATCGCGGGATTTTCAAACGGCGCGCGCGCGGTTAGTTGATCGACCGAATCGATTGGCTCGAGCCCAGTCCGACTCAACCCAAGTAACAAGAAACCAAGTTTGACTTTGAAATAAGAACGAGACTTTGAATGATTTATTTGAGGTAGCAAATTAACTCCAAAAATTATGAAATTTTTACAGAGCTTGCTAACACAGATATTAACCTGGAGTAAAATTTTCAGAGGTTTTTATACTGTGAGCAAATCTCCAAAAATTCTGCAAGGCTCTGTTTTAATGTTTGACCGAGAGTCAAACAGGTTTGACTGCCTCTAAAAATATTCAAACAATTTCTAAAAATTGTGAAATTTTTCAGAGGGGTCACAAACCATCACAGAGACTTAGGAAAAATATTTCCAGAGGATGATCACAAAATTTGACAAGATTGTTTTTTTGGAATATCAAGATTTGGATCAACTAGACCTGTGACAATGTATTTCCATAATCTCTTGTACAAGAATTGTTTGGCACAACAGGAAATACATGATGTAAGAAAAAGTTTTAACTTCTACTGATTTTCTTACATTTGAAACACAAACCCAAAGTTGGGATGTTACAGGAAACACCAGAGGGGGTGGTAATTGCGAGCATAGGGGTCAGGTTCGTGGGAGTGGAAGCGAGCTGTGCTTCCTGTCGAATACAGAGGTGAGACACGGACGTTTGTTTTGCTTATCTCGTGGGTAACAACTGCTAGATGCCTTGAAATCTTCTCCAATAAAATGACACGGATTCTTTCAGACGCAAAATATAAAACCCAATGATATACACGCTGTTAGATGAAATCTTCTCCTCAGCCGCCGGTTGCCGCTGCCACCCCCGTTGCCTCTGCTCTGCTTCTTCTCGTGCTCCTGAGCTCTTTTCCCGATGTTCGTCTTCGCTTGGGGCCGCTCGGGATTCCTCGCTTGGGGTTGGGTCGCCCAGGCCCCTCGGGTTTCTTCGATCAGGTCGGGGCTGAGACTCGTGCCGCCACTCGGTCGCCCGGACACCGCCGAGGATCCCGCCGCACGAGCCGTCGCTCGGTCTCCCAGACGCCATCGCTCGGTCGCTCGGACGCCGCTGGGGAGTCGACAAGGATTCTGCCGCCGCCGTCGCTCGTGCTGACGCCGCTACCCAGTGATCTTCGATGGTCTCAATTATCGGGTCTGGTTTCAGCACATGCGTGGTCAACACCTTTGGAAGTTTCTTACTAGCGAGTTGCCTTGCCCGCCTCACCTTGCTCCACCTGCTGAGCCTGTGCTCTCGAAAACTACTTCTGAAGACACTCGTAAGGCGGCATCTGATGCTTTTTGGGAATGTATGAAGACTTTTCAGACTAAGTATGCTGCTTACAAGATATAGATTGATGAGGATGCCCGAGCTTTTGTTATTCTGGTTGCTAGCATGGAGGTGCAATTCACTGGGGATGTGATTGGTTTGACTTTAGCACAGTTAATGTGGACGCATGTATGCAACCGCTACGAGTCGTCTGGTGATTCGTTGTACCTTTCTGTTATGCGTTAGGAGCAGTCGTTGTAGTAGGGAGATGCCACTATGGACGTGTTCTATGTCCAATTGTCTGCGGTATGGCACCAGATTGACTCTTTGAGACCGGATGTTTGCCACACTTGTTAGTGCTGTCTGCGTCAGCAGTTTCACCTGGAGCTTCATCGCATCTACGACTTCTTGACCCATCTCTGGGCTGAGTAAGAGCAGACTCGTGCTTAGTTGCTAGCGCACTACCCTCCTGTGACTATGTTGGAGGCCCTTGCAGCTGTTCGTGCTAAGGAGATTTGCCTTCGTGTTGTGGGTCTGCTACCGTCCCAATAGTTTCCTTTGGTTCTGGCAGCTCCTCCAGCTTCTACACCCGCTACAGCTACTCCATCACCAGTTGTGTCTTCATCAGTGACAGTTGCTATTGGTAGGGGACTCTACTGTACCTATTCCAACAAGAATGGTCATGTGCAGCAGTTCTTCTACAACAAAAAGAAGGATTTACATCGTGGTGGCTATCCTCCAAAGGACACTGGCGGTTCCTCCTCTTAGAGGAGCTCTGATGCTTCTGATTCTCAGAGTTTCTCATACTGCTGCATCGCATGGTTGCTTTTGCACCGTCTGATTCTGCTAGTTCTGCTGCACAATCTTCTAGTGAGAGACCACCGTCTATTCCTTCAAGTATATCACCTTGGATTCTTGATTTTGGTGCTTTCTTTCATATGACATTTAATTTCAACAGTCTCACTTTCATTGGTCCTTTAGCTGCTCCTTACCACCAAGTAAACCCTACCATACCGCAAGAACACGGTCTGAGTTGACGCCATTGCATCCGGCTCCCTCGGAGCCAAAAAAAACATGCAAGAACGGGTTTGCTTGCAGAATCCATCAGCTCTGATGTGAAGCCATCAGACCGGCCTCACTCTGTGCCTGAAAACCATCGACAGACGCTGGAAACCAAGGTGCCATTAAGGACAAAGGGAAGAAGAAGCGAACAAGAAAATCCTCCAAACGAAACAAACGACTGGGAGTTCAGAGCTTAGATTCTTGCTTCCAAATTAATAGGGAAAAAAGAACATAGCATGCATGATTGTACAATTCAAGTAGTAAGCATGTTGATTTGTGCCTCAAGTTTCCATGTTACAATATCTGCATGTTATCCCAGCAGAATAGCTCCCAACACAAATCAGTGCTAAGCTAGATATATTCTCTTTTTTCTTCAAGGATTGATGCAAGGAATTGATATTGGTCATGTGTCCGATCTCATCCACCCCGTCTGACTCTTATCCATCCACATCACCACAAGGCAAAACACCAACAACCCATTCCGATGCTTTTCGAACTCCATGCATTCTTCCCCTCTACGCTAAACTTCCTCTACCGCCTCAACGAGCCCGAGCTGCTCGAGTCACTCGTGTCGTCCATCCTTGCCAACCTCGAGCATCACCACCGGTTCATCCGCCACCACGCGCTCTCCACGATCTCTGCCATGTACCGCTTGCCAAATAGCGACCAGCTCCTCCCCGACACGCCCGACCTCGTGGAGTGCTCACTCGCTGTGGAATAGGGCGTGGCTGCGCGAAGGAATGCATTCCAATCGCGTACCTCCTCAAGAATGCCGAGCGCATCGCCGAGTGGTCCGACCTCCTTCAGATGGCCGTCGTCAACCTCGTCCGCAAGGTTTGCTGCTCGCCCAACCACGCATACAAGGGCACACCAATTTCATTCGGGTATGTTTTGTTGCAGGCGTTTGCTCAATTTTTGCAACAGTTGGTTTGGAATGTTGTATGGAGCGTTTTTTATTTTTGCGATGTTTGTTGCATCAAATGTTGCAGTAAAAGGTATTTTTTTGTTGCAATGGTGTTTTTGATTTGTTGCACAAGAATAAACTTTTTGTGGCAGTCCCTTCACCATTTGATTGTTGCATCGTTGTTTCAAAAATATTACAACGACTATTTTTGGATGTATTCACTATTATTTTCAAATATTGCAATGTTGTAACATTGAAATTTGTTTGTTTTGGATATTTGAACTAGTTTTTAAAAGCGCTACTAGGTTTTATACTGATGGTTTCATACAATTTTGGTGACAATATGATTTTTTTTTTCCTGATCTTTTTTCTTGTTATGAGATTGTTATTTGTGTATTTTTGTTACACACATGGATTAAAATTGCTGCACACTGTCTACGGATGTTGTACCAGAGCATTCTACTCATGATACGTCCGAGCACTAATCGCTTCCTTGATGTATTATTTTGACTATAAAATTGAAATTTCTTGGAGTACGTGTGCCAGCAGTAGTATCAAGTAATCTAGCACAACAAAAATTTAAAGGAAGATGATGAATTAAACCAGACTTTTGGCGGGCTATACAGCATTGTTATCGTCAAGTTGGAATTACAGTACAATATTTCCATTACCTCAACTATAAAACGGAGGGAGTAATTTACTGGCATATCAACTTTAACTCCCATAGGAAGCAGCATGGTGAGGACTATATAAAGCTTTCTTTTCCCCCGAAAAAAAAAACCCTTAAGGGCTTGTTTGGGAGGCCCGGGATTGGCAGGGATCCCGATCAAATCCAGGTCCAACACTGGGGAGAAATCCACGCGGGAATCCCAACCCGAATGTGCATTTGGGTGAGGAGGGGGGACAGAAAATCTCAGCCAAGTCCCTATGGATTCACGGGGCGAAAAAAACTCCTCCATACGTTGGGATTTCTCACCCGTTCGTGCATCGCTCACTTCGCTCCCTCTTCATTGCTCCCGACGGTTGCTCGCCGCCCTCCTCATGACTGCTTCAACACCGCTGCCTTCGGAGCTCCCTCAAAGAGGCCGCCGAGGAGAAACCAAAAGAGGAAGAGGAGAGGAAGTGAGAGGAGTTGTGAGACCCCGGTTTATTAAACTTGTAATACTTAACCTTCCACTGGTTCTAGTATCACAAATAAAATAATCCGCGTCTCGATGGACATGTGCCTCCTGCACAAGCAAGACACATACATCAAATCACAGCAGATGCATCATTTCCATACAATGTAATATAACAAGTCTAGCAAAAGACATACATAATATAAGTTATTACAACACAACCGACCGCCAAATGACATAAGTACCAAATAAGTAATAGCAATGAAGCAAAAGTTGCCATAAGATGGCTTTAAACCAAAAGACGACAGTTAGCCACATAACACCACAGGCAACCGACCGCCGCCAAGCTAATCGCCCTTAAACCGCCACAAAGACAACTCACAAAAGTGAGGTCCATCGGACTCACTATCATCCTCTCGCACAATACAAGCAATGCAGGTGAGTACAAAAGTGTACTCGCAAGACTTACGAGTAGCAAGCCTATACATAGCTACATGAAAGTCGTATTCAAAGGAATGTGGTTATATGGTTCTTTGACGACAAAGCAAGATTCATTTGCAATATTGTAATAGATTGAACAAAGTTAGTTTGTAAAATCTGCTTTTAAGCATTTAAATAACAATGTAAACATAAGTAACAAGTATCCACCTAGAAGTGACTTTCCCAAAGTCACCACAACATAGCATGAATCCTCGATTCATACCACCCAACAAGTTTTAATTTTAAAAATGGTTGTAGTCTAACTCTTGAAAAGCTTATCCAAGCGTGTCCATAACCTAGACGAGGCTATTCGAATAGTTTTAATCTCGCAGGTGTACCAATGTACCCACACTTGACATCGCTTTTTGCCAAGCTATTAAGCACACTTCCTTTGGTATGCCTACACGGCTAAGTCCTACGAACCCTTTCCAATGGAATATGCTAATCAAGAGACGCACGTATGGGGTTAATCCTTAGTGATCTGCGACTAAATATGGATCACAAGGACCCATACGTGGAGCAGACACACCGGCCTCTGCTGGTGCTCCTCTCCTACAAACGTGTCCATGTTGCATATAATCAAATATGCAACCCACCACGCGACTCATTAATTAACACAACCCAAAGTACTCACTAAGAGAGGTCCCATATCCTCTAGTGTGGTTAGCACGCACGTAATGCTCTGATAACATATACTCACAAGTAGTTCGGTCCTTAATTGACCGGGCACCATTCCATGCACACCCAAAAGATCACACCATCTTACCATTGTGCCCAAGTCTAAATTGTTTTCATTTTCAGCTTTAGTTTTGCAATTTAGACATAGCACAAGGCTGAAATATACTGATTATAACAATTTGGTGATCAAGGTTATCGACAAGTCGATAACCGCCATTTCTACCGATAACTAAGCATGGCTAAGCATAATAACACGTAAACTACTAAGTGACAAGGGTCCATCCAATAACCAAAATCACAAGAAGTAATCCTAGGCTTCAGAGTAGAGGAATAAACATTTCCTACTGATAATGCATCTAGTAGGCTAACTACCGACAATAGTTTAAAACAACATAACAATGCATACATAGAATTTGCAAACAATATATTAGAATTTGAAAATAGTAGGAACAATATGATCAAATGAATGCTACATCTGCTTGTTCGGTCAAGCGTAGAGTCCGATGGTCTGTGTGGCTTAATATCGATGTTAAAATTATCTTCTAACCTAACGCTAAAAGGCGATAAGCAAATAAGAACGAAGAACACCAAATAAATCCCAACAGCAAAACAAATCCAAAACTAATAAAATCTACACAACAGCTAGGAATGGTCTAAGACAATGACAGAACAAGAATTATGCGATTTGAACTAAGCATGCAAAGATATGAGCAAAATGCTCTTTCTCAATTTTTATAGCAATCTAATTAATAATTAATACTGTTCATGGCGTAAATTTTCTAGAAAGATCTAAGGTCTGAAATTTTTATAGAAGGTAGATTATGACATCCTAATAACAGCAAAGTTGGATTTACTAAATTTGGAGTTATACACATTTACTTATGATTTTTCTAAGTTGTAAATCTAATGCAAGTCATTTTACAGAATTATGAACATGCTCAAATCTTATTTTATGTGAAAGTATACTAACAGACGAATTTAACAAAATTGATTTTGCACAAACTGGATTTATACAGAAAAAGATATGCATTTTTCAATGTTAAATCTATTTCTGGAATATTCAAAATGACAGAAATCAAGTTATTCCTAGTTACACAATTTTCTGCTACTGGAACATGCTTAAATCCATTTTTATAATAAACTAAAGTGATAACAAAATTTATTACAGTTGGAATTATCTAAAAAGCAGTTAAAATGAATTAGTTATGAGTTTCTAAAGTTTTTACATCATTTTCAGTTGTTAAATAACTACTTACCGAAATACAGACAAACTCAAATAAAAGAAAACGACGTGGACAACTCCCAACCCGGATCTAAATCCCACGGCACGCGCCGAAAAACGCAGACGCGCGCCAAATCGAAACGGAGCCCACCGTTGGATCACGATCCAACGGCGCATACGTGTATGCATTCTGACGGGCTGGTTGCATACACGATCTTGGCCGTTGATCGAAAGATCGACGGTCGAGAACGATCAAGGCATCCGGAGGGTCCGAACGCACACAAAGATCGAGGACCGCAGATCTAAAATGAACGGTAGCTATTGATCGCAGTTCAAAGGAGATGCCGACACGTGGGACCGCATGTCGCGACTTCGAGTCACCCACGCTACGGTTTAACCCACGCGCACAAGCAGATCGCCCACTTGTCGGCGATCGAGAGGCGGTTAAGACCAAATTAATGCCATTAATGATTAACATTAAATAAACACTAATGACCTCTCGAAATTTGATTTTAACCCTGGCCCACAAGTCACGATCGAGAGGTAATTTCCATGTGGATTGAATGCCGACTCATTAATTAACCAATGATTAAGCATTAATGATGTCGGAACAGTGCGGGATTGAACCAGAGAGTGATTTAAGGATGTTGGGCCCACTGGTCAGTGGCTCAACGACAACAATTAAGACACAATTAATTAACTAATGATTGGTAATTAATGTGTCCTAATTAAGTGACGAAACGGAGCTCTCGTGGCCGCAAAAACCCGGCGACTTGCACGCGAATCGCCGCGACATGGCGTGGCGCTACCACCAAGTACTAAAATGGATTCGCAACTACGAATCAAATGGTAGCATTCTCGCCGGCGGTGAGGGACTAGAACGCCGGCTAGCCGGAAAACGAAAATGGGAGCTTTTACTGCTAAGTGCGAAAATAGCGAAAAGCTCAGCTGCAGTCCAAGGAAGCGGGTGCCAAAGCTTCTAAGGACTAATAAGAAGCTACCTTAAAGGAGAGGAGCTTCAAAGATGGCCGGAGTTGCTTGATCACGGTGAAAGCTCGCCGGACACGAAGAAGAAAGATTGAAAACGACACCCTGAGCCAAATGAGTGATACCAAAGCATCAATATAGCTTCATAATGATTCACAGAAGCTACATGAGCAAGTAATTGGAAAATGGAGCACTCACCTGAGCTGAGGAAGAAGATGACCAATTTCGGCCGAATTTGAACAAACCCCAAATTGACAATTTCCGATAATCACATCCAAAATTAAGTGAGGGGAAATGTTTAAGATAGTAAATAGATAAGGTTAGGGCAAAGAAACATGAAGGAGGACCACTGGAACACCAAGAACACCAATGGAGCTCCACGGGTCAACAATGGCGATTTGCCATTTTTGAGGTGTCAAGCTCCAATATTGAGAATGGGGCTTGATGGTGGTCTAAAGAAATACCAGGAGGTATTGAGAGTGTTTATAAAGCCATGAGGGCATTAGGGTTTGCACCACCAATCTTTCGGGCGGCAAAACACAAAGCACAAGGTGCGGCCGACAAGGAAAAAGGGGTGAAGACGTGCATTAGGGCATGGCTCGGCTCTGTTGTACCTCCCATACCACTAAACGTCTGGCTAGGTGGCTTTAGGAGCAAGAAATGACACCGCCATTACTCCCTACCGTGCTCGCACGGCGGAGGTTGAAGACGACCGCGAAAAGGCTCGGTGATTTTCACCGCTGGATGAGACACGAACGGCACGAGATAGCGCCACGCCTCGGGCTTTAAACACAACGAAAAGGTTCCGAGCCCCGGATTAGAAATGAACGACTCAGATTGCTCCACGCCGCAAACGCCGTTTACAACGGCGAACACGTGGGCGTTGGATCTTAATCCAACGGCTCTGATTCAAGAATGCAACCGGAGGGTCCGAAGGTTTCGGCGCATCTCGACGGTTGGATGGAAATCTAACGGCCGACATTCAAACTTGCAACCGGAAGGTCCGAAGGTTACACGCCATGGCCGCCGTGCGATTTAGATCCAACGGTTCGATCAATCGCGCGTTTTAAATAGAGGCTCTGTGCGCTTAGTTGATCGACTAAGTCAATTGGCTCGAGCCCGAGTCCGACTAAACCAAGCAACAAGAAACCAGGTTTGACTTTGAAATTAGAACAGAGACTTTGAAGGATTTATTTGAGGTAGCAAATTATCTCAAAAATTATGAAATTTTTACAGAGCTTGCTAACTCAGATATTAACCTTGTGTAAAATTTTCAGAGGTTTTATATTGTGAATAAATCTCCAAAATTCTGCAAGGCTCTGTTTTAATGTTTGATTGAGAGTCAAACAGTTTGATCGCTCTAAAAATATTCAAACAATTTCTAAAAATTGTGAAATTTTTCAGAGGGGTCACAAACCATCACAGAGACTTAGGAAAAATATTTCCAGAGGATGATCACAAACTTTGACAAGATTATTTTTGGATTATCAAGATTTGGATCAACTGGACTTGTGACAATGTATTTCCATAATCCCTTGTACAAGAATTGTTTGGCACAACAGAAATACATGATGTAAGAAAAAGTTTTAATTTCTACTGATTTTCTTACATTTGAAACACAAGCCTAAAGTTGGGATGTTACAAAACCTCCCCCACAGAATCTCGCCCGAGATTCCGTTTACTGAGAAGAAGGATGGGTAATCGCACGAAGACGATCTTCGCGCTCCCAAGTTACCTCATCTTCGTAATGGTTTGACCATCGAACCTTAAGGAACTTGATGACACGGTTCCTTGTCCTTCGCTTGATTCTTCGAGAATACGAGCAGGATGCTCATGATAGGTCAAATTTTCTTGCACATCGAGATTTTCTAAGGAGTTTCCTCAATTTGGAATACGGAGGCACTTCTTTAAGTGTGACACATGGAACACGTCGTGCACACCCTCAAGTGAAGCCGCAACTCCAATCAGTATGCAACACTCCAATCCTCTCGATGATGCGATAAGGCCCAACGTATCGAGGAGCTAACTTGCCCTTGATGCCAAAACGCTGATGGCCCTTCAAGGGTGAGGCCTTGAGATACAGAAAGTCATTGGGCTCAAAGCTCAACTCTCGACGACGACGATCCGCATAGCTCTTTTGCCTGGACTGGGCCACGCGCAAATGCTCACGAATCAACTGAACTCGGCCTCATTAATGGAATCTGGCCCGAAGAACTGACGCTCACCAGTTTCTGACCAGTTCAATGGGGTTCTACACCTCCTCCCATACAAAGCCTCAAACGGTGCCATGCCAAGACTAGCTTGGAAACTGTTGTTGTAGGAGAACTCTGCAAACGGCAAGCACTTCTCCCACTTCTTCCCATAGGAAAGAACACAGGCACGGAGCATATCTTCCAACACTTGGTTGACTCTCTCCGTCTGACCATCAGTTTGAGGATGATAAGCTGAACTGAAAGAAAGACGTGTACCCATCACCTTTTGCAGATTACGCCAAAAGCGAGAGGTAAAAAGAGAACCACGATCTGACACAACCGTTCGTGGCACACCGTGCAAGCATACAATGCGAGACACATAGAGATCCGTCAGCTGACTAACACTAAGATTGGTACGCACTGGCAGAAAGTGTGTTACCTTTGTCAATCGATCAATGACAACCCAGATAGCATCCTTCCCGAAAGAAGCACGGCGCATCGGTGATGAAATCCATACCAACGGAATCCCACTTCCACTCGTGCATCGCAAAGGTCAAGAAGGCTGCTTGACGTTGGTGTTCACCTGACACGACAAAGACACGCCGCACTTCAAGAACGAACCGCAATCTCGCGCTTCATGCGAGTCCACCGAATCTCGTCGAAGATCTTGATACATCTTGGTAGCTCCGGGATGGATAGACAAAGGAGTCATGGGCCTCGCGAGAATGAAATCCCGCAATTCCATGACCTTCGAACCACGAATGACGTCCAAACCACACAACGCCGTGCTCATCCTCGAGAAAAGCACTTAGTCGTCCCGTTCTTGATGTTCTGCTTGATTTGGATCACACCAACATCCTCTGTCAAGTGGCACCTTGATTTGACTCCACCAAAGTCGGTTGCACAACCAAGGTAGCAAGAGAACCATGCTCAACCAATCCCAAATTAAGCCCCAAATTCTTCGAGAAGGATAGGTTGTTGCTCTTGAAGTGACAAAGTATTGCAATACACCTTGCGATCGAGTGCATCAAGAATAACATTGGCCTTGCCCGGTGATCTTGAATGCCCATATCGTAATCCTTGATCAATTCCAACCATCTCCTCCGCCGAGGTTCAGATCTGGTCGGGTGAACAAATATTTCAAGCTCTTGTGATCGTAATACACCTCACAATCTACACTAATAAGGTAATGCCGCCAAATCTTGAGTGCATGAACCACCGCAGCTAACTCCAAATCATGGGTAGGATAGTTGAGTTCATGAGGCCTCAAGCGCTCGATGCATAGGCCACTACGCCTTCTTGCATAAGAACACAACCAAGTCCTCGCCGAGAGGCATCACAATAAATATCAAAGCTCTTATGCACATCGGGAGGACAAGTCTGTGGTCGACGTCAATCGCCTTTTGAGTTCTTGAAAACTCAAATCACAAGCGAAAGACCACACGAATTTCTTTTCTTTCTTGAGCAATTCGGTCATGGGCTTAGCAATCTTGGAGAAATTTCGATAAAGCGCGTAGTAGCCCGCTAAACCGAGGAAACTCCTCACATCGGTGTTGACTTAGGCTGCCCCAAGATAGAACATCGCCGACCTTGCTAGGATCCATCGCTACACCACTGCTGAAAGAACATGGCTCAAGAATGCCACTTCTTCAACGAACTCGCACTTGTCGAACTTGGCATACGGTGATGCTCACGCAGCTTTCCCAACACAATCGCGGATGCTCAAGATGCTCTTCTTCACTCTTGGAGTAGATAAGAATGTCATCAATGAAAACCACAACAAACTTATCCAAATACTCCATGAACACCGAGTTCATAAGATTCATGAACAAAGTCGAGCATTGGTCAAACCGAAAAGACATGACGATTGTACTCGTAAAGGCCATAACGAGTAGTGAATGCCGTCTTTGGAATATCCTCACCCGATCCGGACTTGATGGTACCCCAATCTCAAGTCAATCTTGGAGAACACACAAGCTCCAGTCAAGCGGTCAAAGAGATCATCAATACGAGGCAAAGGATATTTGTTTTTCACCGTCACTTCATTCAATGGACGGTAATCAACACATACGCTGTGAGTCTTGTCCTTCTTCTTTACAAAAATGACCGGACAACCCCAAGGAGATGAGCTAGACAGATGAAGCCTTTTGCTTGAAGCTCACCCAATCGCTTCTTCACTCTTCTAACTCATTAGGAGGCATTGATGCACGCGCCTTTGAAATCGGAGCGGTACCGGGCAACAACTCAATCACAAACTCCAAGTCTCGAACTGGAGGCATACCAGGCAAATCTTCAGGGAAGACATCCACAAATTCACAGACTGTGGGCACATCCTGAATCTCCATGGTGGCTTAGCTTCAAGGGCACAAAGGTGTGGCCCTGCGCAATGCAGTGAAATCCCAATTTGCTCACTGAGGACTAGTGAGGAAACCATCTTCCGGCACAATCGATTTGCCCCATGTGTTGAGACAACCAATCCATACCAAGAATCACATCCGACGCAGCGAGTCAAGTAAGATGAGGTTCGCCAAGAATTCCACTCCTTCAATATTAATAGGAACGCATGGCATTCTTGATCACTCTCATTTCCGCTCCGGAGGCGAATAAGCAAAGGAATCCCAAAGGAACAAAGTGAAGGTCACAATCAGCAGCAAAAGATCTCGAAATAAAGGAATGCGATGCTCCGTGAGTCAAACAAGACTGCAGCGAGGGCGAAACTAACAAGGAACGCACCCAACACAACGTCGGGTGCCTCCCGAGCCTCCTCACCGAGATGTGGTTGACTCGACCACTCCCGACACCCCGAGTCTTCGGATCACCTTCGGTCGAGCGTGTGACCATTCTCGTCCTCCATTAGGACGAGGGGCTGCTCGATCCTCCGAGGGCAATCGCTAGCATAGTGGCCCTTCTTGTTGCGGCGGCGGTAACGCCGCACTGTGGCGCGAGCGCAACTCGCTTGAGTCGCAGTGCACGTGGTGAAACACGGCTGCGGGGACGAGCAACGGCGCCAACGGCTCGGCGGTGGTGAAGCCAAAGCACGAGCCTCGTGCGGGCCCAACACGGGACGAGTGAGGCGGCTGTGCGCACCGATGGGCCTCCCACTTGCGCTTACGGGACTCACGGCGCCTTCGCCTTGTGCTCGGCGACGATGACCTTGTCAACCAAGGCCTGGAAGTCAGCAAAGTCCACTATAGATAGCTTATCCTGCGGCTCCTCGGACAAACCATCCATGAACTTCTCTGTTTAACCTCATCAGAGGCCACCTATCCCGAGCATAACGAGCCAAGTGATTAAACTCGTAAAGGTACTCCGATACAGACTTGCGCCCGCTAAGCGCAAGAAACTCCTTCTTCTTGAGTTTCATCGGGCCATCGTGTATGTGGGCCCGACGGAAAGCGGTCGAAACTCATCCCGCAGACAACGTGGCTGCGGGTGTATGGCGAAAGTTCTCCCACCAAGATAGTGCCGCACCCTCAGCCGATGGGATGCAAAGAGTGCCCGCTCCCGCTCCCGGCATCGGCGATATTGAGCTTCGCTCAACAAGACGCAGACCAATCATCGCGTCAGTGGATCCTCCGATCGAGAGAAAGTGGGCGGTGCGCAGACGGAGAAACTCCGCAAGCCCACCACGGATCGTGGCCACCACCTCCGATCCCGGCAAGCGGCGGGGCGGAGGTGTTCCTCGCAATGACCTCCAAGATCCGGTGCGGTCCATGCGATTCGCTCGTCGAGCCGAACCCTCGGCCATGGTCTGAGGAGGGGAAGCTCCTCATCAGAACCAAATGGTGGATTGTTGCGGGTGGTTCTTGTCATCCTGTTCCACAAAAATAGGTTAAAACACAACTCCGGAACAGGAGACAAAGAAAACAACTAACCCTAAACAAACTCCAAAAGCTCAAGTAACCACATAAAATTACAACAAGATCATAAAGATAACAACCATCTTCCTATTATGACCAACTCGTATGGAAAAACGAGTAATCAATTTTTTCAGGAAGAAAAATTTGAAACTCCACTTCATTGTTGAGCAGCTAGGAAATAGGGTGGTAAATTTACTAAAGAAAGGTTAGACACTAAGCTAACTCATATCACTTCTTACCCTTTTATTCCCACAAATTTTAGTTGTCTTAACTTCTCATTTCAGCACCTCCTACTAATTAAATGCTAGCTGTCCAGAAATTATCTTGCTTGCTGTCCAGATTTTCCCATTCAACTTCTGGCCAAAATTTGTAGCTCCCAGCAGCTCCTAATCTTCTCAAGGCAACCATACTTTCATTTTATAACTCTCATGATGTACTCAAAACCAATCTACTCGATAAACAACTATCTTTTGAAGGAAGATGAGAAGAAAACTCAGCTTTCAAATTCAGTTCAGAATAAGGTGAGGTAAGCAAGCTAAGATAGATAAGAAGTAAAATCTGAGAACTTACTTAAGATTTTCAGAGAGCTACGATATTTGGAAAGTAAGCTTTCAAAATATACTAGGGACGACCAAGCTAGGGGTTTTCTGATCAAGATGGCTCGATGCAAGCTCTGTGAGACCGGTTTATTAAACTTGTAATACTTAACCTTCCACTGGTTCTAGTATCACAAATAAAATAATCTGCGTCTCGATGGACATGTGCCTCCCAACAAGCGACACACATACATCAAATCACAGCATGCATCATTTCCATACAACAGTTATAACAAGTCTAGCAAAAGACATACATAATATAAGTTATTACAACACACCGACCAGGCCAAATGACATAAGTACCAAATAAGTAATAATGAAGCAAAAGTTGCCATAAGATGGCTTAAACCAAAAGACGACCGGTTAGCCACATAACACCACAGGGCAACCGACCGGGCCGCCAAGCTAATCGCCCTTAAAGCGCCACAAAGACAACTCACAAAAGTGAGGTCCATCGGACTCACTATCATCCTCCTCGCACAATACAAGCAATGCGGTGAGTACAAAAGTGTACTCGCAAGACTTACGAGTAGCAAGCCTATACATAGCTACATGAAAGTCGTATTCAAAGGAATGTGGTTATATGGTTCTTTGACGACAAAGCAAGATTCATTTGCAATATTGTAATAGATTGAAGCAATGAGTTTGTAAATCTGTTTTTAAGCATTTAAATAACAATGGTAAACATAAGTAACAAGTATCCACCTAGAAGTGACTTTCCCAAAAGTCACCACAACATAGCATGAATCCCTGATTCATACCACCCAACAAGTTTTAATTTTAAAAATGGTTGTAGTCTAACTCTTGAAAAGCTTATCCAAGCGTGTCCATAACCTAGGACGAGGCTATTCGAATAGTTTTAATCTCTGCAGGTGTACCAATGTACCCACACTTGGATCGCTTTTGCCAAGCTATTAAGCACACTTCCTTTGGTATGCGGCACGGCTAAGTGCTACGAACCCTTTTCAATGGAATATGCTAATCAAGAGACGCACGTATGGGGTTAATCCTTAGTGATCTGACGACTGAAATATGGATCACAAGGACCCATACGTGGAGCATGACACACCGCCTCGGCGGTGCTCCTCTCCTACAAGCGTGTCCATGTTGCATATAATCAAATATGCAACCCACCACGCTGACTCATTAATTAACACGGCCCAAAGTACTCAGGCTAGAGAGGTCTCATATCCCTCTAGTGTGGTTAGCACGCCTGAGAATGCTCGGATAACGAGATACTCACAAGTAGTTCGGTCCTTAATTGACCGGGCACCATTCCATTTACACCCAAAAGATCACACCATCTTACCATTGTGCCCAAGTCTAAATTGTTTTCATTTTCAGTTTTAGTTTTGCAATTTAGACATAGCACAAGGCTGAAATATACAGATTATAACAATTTGTGTGATCAAGGTTATCGACAAGTCGATAACCGCCCATTTCTATCGATAACTAAGCATGGCTAAGCATAATAACACGTAAACTACTAAGTGACAAGGGTCCATCCAGCGAACCAAAATCACAGCAAGTAATCCTTGGCTTCAGTAGTAGAGGAATAAACATTTCCTACTGATAATGCATCTAGTAGGCCAACTACCGACAATAGTTTAAAACAACATAGCAATGCATACATAGAATTTGCAAACAATATATTAGAATTTGAAAATAGTAGGAACAATATGATCAAATGAATGCTACATCTGCTTGCCTGGCTGAAGCGTAGAGTCTGATGGCTGCTGTGGCTCAATATCAGTATTAAAATTATCTTCGGAACCTAACGCGAAAAGGCGATAAGCAAATAAGAACGAAGAACACCAAATAAATCCCAACAGCAAAACACATCCAAAACTAATAAAATCTACACAACAGCTAGGGAATGGTCTAAGACAATGACAGGAACAAGAATTATGCGATTTGAACTAAGCATGCAGAAGATATGAGCAAAATGCTCTTTCTCAGCCTTATAGCAATCTAATTAATAATTAATACTGTTCATGGTGAAATTTTCTAGAATGATCTAAGGCCTGAAATCTTTATAGAAGGTAGATTATGACATCCTAATAACAGCAAAGTTGGATTTACTAAATTTGGAGTTATACACATTTACTTATGATTTTTCTAAGTTGTAAATCTAATGCAAGTCATTTTAGAATTATGAACATGCTCAAATCCTATTTTATGTGAAAGTATACTAATGACGAATTTAACAAAATTGATTTTGCACAAACTGGATTTATACGAGAAAAAGATATGCATTTTTCAATGTTAAATCTATTTTGGAATATTCAAAATGACGTAAATCAAGTTATTCCTAGTTACACAATTTTTCTACATCGAACATGCTTAAATCCATTTTTATAATAAACTAAAGTGATAACAAAATTTATTACTGCTTGGAATCATCTAAAAAGCAGTTAAAATGAATTAGTTATGAGTTTCTAAAGTTTTTACATCATTTTCAGTTGTTAAATAACTATTTACCGAAATACAGACAAACTCAAATAAAAGAAAACGACGTGGACAACTCCCAACCCTGGATCTAAAATCCTACGGCTCATGCGCGCCGAAAACAGCGCACGCGCACCAAATCGAAATGGAGCCCGCCGTTGGATCACGATCCAATGGCGCATACGTGTGTATGCATTCGGACGGTGCGGTTGCATACACGATCTTGGCCGTTGATCGAAAGATCGACGGTCGAGAACGATCAAGGCATCCGGAGGGTCCGAACGCACACAAAGATCAGGGCCGCAGATCTAAAAATGAACGGTAGCTATTGATCGCAGTTCAAAGGGAGATGCCAACACGTGGGACCGCATGTCAGTGACTTCGAGTCACCCACGCCTTTGGTTTAACCCACGCACACAAGGCATCGCCCACTTGTCGCGATCGAGAGGGGCGGTTAAGATCAAATTAATGCCATTAATGATTAACATTAAATAAACACTAATGACCTCTGAGGTAATTTCCGAAGCAGGATTGAATCTTGACTCATTAATTAACCAATGATTAAGCATTAATGATGTCGAACGATGCGGGATTGAACCAGAGAGTGATTTAAGGATGTTGGGCCCACTGGTCAGTGGCTCAACGACAACAATTAAGACACAATTAATTAACTAATGATTGGTAATTAATGTGTCCTAATTATGACGAAACGGAGCTCTGTGAAAGCAAAACCGAAGCGACTTGGCGAATCGCGGCGACAACATTGCATGCGGCGCCACCAAGTACTAAAATGGATTCGCAATAGCACTACGAATCAAATGGTAGCATTCTCGCCGGCGGTGAGGGACTAGAACGCCGGCTAGCCGGAAAACGAAAATGGGAGCTTTTACTGCTAAGTGCGAAAATAGCGAAAAGCTCAGCTGCAGTCCAAGGAAGTGGGTGCCAAAGCTTCTAAGGACTAATAAGAAGCTACCTTAAAGGAGAGGAGCTTCAAAGATGGCCGGAGTTGCTTGATCACGGTGAAAGCTCGCCGGACACGAAGAAGAAAGATTGAAAACGACACCCTGAGCCAAATGAGTGATACCAAAGCATCAATATAGCTTCATAATGATTCACAGAAGCTACATGAGCAAGTAATTGGAAAATGGAGCACTCACCTGAGCTGAGGAAGAAGATGACCAATTTCGGCCGAATTTGAACAAACCCCAAATTGGACAATTCCTGAGAATCACATCCAAAATTAAGTGAGGGGAAATGTTTAAGATAGTAAATAGATAAGGTTATGGCAAAGAAACATGAAGGAGGACCACTGGAACACCAAGAACACCAATGGAGCTCCACGGGTCAACAATGACGATTTGCCATTTTTGAGGTGTCAAGCTCCAATATTGAGAATGGGGCTTGATGGTGGTCTAAAGAAATACCAGGAGGTATTGAGAGTGTTTATAAAGCCATGAGGGCATTAGGGTTTGCACCACCAATCTTTCGGGCGGCAAAACACAAAGCACAAGGTGCGGCCGACAAGGAAAAAGGGGTGAAGACGTGCATTAGGGCATGGCACAGCTCGGTGTACCTCCATACCCTAAACGTCGGCTAGGGTGGCTTTAGGGAGCAAGAAATGACACTGCCATTACTCCCCCTACTGTGCTCGCACGACCGGAGGTTGAAGACGACCCGCGAAAAGGCTCGGTGATTTTCAGCCGTTGGATGAGACACGAACGGCTGAGATAGCGCCACGCCTCCGGGCTTTAAAACACAACGAAAAGGTTCCGAGCCCTCGGATTAGAAATGAACGACTCAGATTGCTCCACGTCGCAAACGCGGTTTACAACGAAGGAACACGCGGCGTTGGATCTTAATCCAACGGCTCTGATTCAAGAATGCAACCGGAGGGTCCGAAGGTTTCGGCGCATCTCGACGGTTGGATGGAAATCTAACGGTCGACAATCAAACTTGCAACCGGAAGGTCCGAAGGTTACACGCGTGCGCGGCGTGCGATTTAGATCCAACGGTTCAGATCCAACGCGCGTTTTAAAGAGAGGCTCGGTGCAGTTAGTTGACTGGACCAAGTCAATTGGCTCGAGCCCGAGTCTGACTCGAACCCAAGCAACAGTAAAACCAGGTTTGACTTTGAAATTAGAACATAGACTTTGAAGGATTTATTTGAGGTAGCAAATTATCTCAAAAAATTATGAAATTTTTACAGGAGCTTGCTAACTCAGATATTAACCTTGTGTAAAATTTTCAGAGGTTTTTATATTGTGAATAAATCTCCAAAAATTCTGCAAGGCTCTGTTTTAATGTTTGACTCGAGAGTCAAACAGTTTGATCGCTCTAAAAATATTCAAACAATTTCTAAAAATTGTGAAATTTTTCGAGAGGGTCACAAACCATCACAGAGACTTAGGAAAAATATTTCCAGAGGATGATCACAAACTTTGACAATATTGTTTCTGGATTATCAAGATTTGGATCAACTGGACTTGTGACAATGTATTTCCATAATCCCTTGTACAAGAATTGTTTGGCACAACAGGAAATACATGATGTAAGAAAAAGTTTTAATTTCTACTGATTTTCTTACATTTGAAACACAAGCCTAAAGTTGGGATGTTACAAGAGTCGAGGCGAGCGTGTCGAGGAAGGGAGTGGGGGGAGGGAGGAGAGTAGTCGATGCGCTGGGCGAGGCTGGCGTCGGCTGGGGCAGAGGTCAGGTACCGCGGGTTGAGGTGGCGGCCGTCGGGGTGGTACGCGGCTGAGATCCAGGACCCAACCAAGAAGACCCCGATCTAGCTCGGCACCTTCGACTCCGCCAAGGCCGCCGTGCGCGCCTATGCCATCGCCGCGAGGTCCCTCCGAGGCGCCGCCGCCCACACCAACTTCCCCTCTGCCGCTTCCTCCTCCGCGGCGCGGGTGCCCCTACTCCCCTGGCGGCCACCTCTAGCCACAGCAGCACCGTTGAGTCCTCGAGCGGCGGCGCCCCACCGCCGAGTCCTCCGGCCGCCACAACCGCGCGGCGGCGCCCGCTTGCCGAGGAGGATGACTGCGATTCTGTGGGTCATCCTCATCCGTGCTCTGCGAAGAAGGCGCCTCGGGTGCCGGCGGATATATTCTGAACTTCGTTGATTGCATTCTTCCAAATGGTCACCAGGAGAGATTCTCCCACAATGATCCCATGTGCCACAAAAATCCACTCCAGGATTTCCATCCTAGGAAATGCTTTCCCTACTATCCAAACAAGGCCTAACTCGGTCACTTAATTCTGAGTTGACATATCGGCGAGGTAAGATCGATAGGATCTGGTCCATACTTACCAACTGATTAATTAAAACTTAAAAGCAGGCATGCACATGAGGTCTGGCCATGACTCCTTGAGCATCACCATCAGCAGCCCATGGCCATCGCCATCCTTGTGGTGGCAAATCTGCAACCCCATAGCTACCAAGCTGGCTAGACACATATGTGCACTGAACGCGACATCACTGCAGCATGAAACGCAAATGCAACTCACCAGTCGCCCTCATCACGCAGCAAATCTTGAATATATCGCTACCACAATTATTTATCTTCTTGGGATGTTGACTGCTTGTGGATCCGGATTCTCTACGTTACCGCAACGCTTCTGTGTGAACAGTATTTTTGTGTGAGGGGATGAACAGAGCATCACAGTGCCTGCAGCAGCAATGAAACATGCACAACAGTTAATCTAGACCTTCGATTTACGATGGGACAGTGAAGATTACTTCTAATGTCATACTATTATAGATCATCTATATCGACTACTTCACTGCAGAGGATATCAGTCCATCGCCTGCATGCCCAACCAGAACCAACGCGGTTATACTTATTAACAACCAAACCACTGCTGCTGCGGTGCTTCTCTGCATATGCTGGCCAGCTGCGACGAGCCTGTCTGCCCGTGATGCTCACATGAATGAATGAAGTCAGCAGTACGAGTTACCATTCTGTGCTCAGCGTCAGTATGTATGTGTGTGGGCTCCACACGATGATGCAAATGCACACCAAAGTGCCCCTCGGGACCACCAAACCATGCATGCACAAAGAGGCTTGCAGCAATCCATTGCACTCGGTTGTTGAGACTCGAGAGAGATCCTGGTTCTTTGAAGGGAAAAAAAAAAGAAAAGAACAGAGATCCTTGTTACATGTCCATCTACTGTGTTGTATATTTTTTTTTTTGAAACTCAGAGGCAAGAGAATTGCCTACCGGTTTCATTGAGAAACAAAGGAGTTCAGAAGGGGCACGATAAAATGTACAGAGATCTGAAAAGCCAAAGAAGCGGGATGTCTAAGAACTCGGTACAAATATACGATCGATTGAAGGCTCGCCACCCCGGCCAGGCATCAAGCTCGTGCCTCGCCTTTTATTTTCATGGGAAGGGTTTGCGTTGTAATTGATATTGTACATACGAGATAAAGTTACATAAACAATTGCTACTAAGATGGTGGAATGGTCTCAACCAGGCCAGCTACCCTGTTAGGTCAAGCTATGTCGTTGAAATTCATGTCAAATGTGCCACGCCATAACATATTTTCAAAATTAGGATCATCTTTTACCGGCGGTTGTATCTCCACTCACAAAAGTCAAAAGGTTTAGTAGACCAAGCTCACTTAGCAAATTAGAATAGGAAGAACCTACTACTGAACCATTCCACAAGCTTAATTAGAGACTATTGGTGCATTCTATTTCTAGTCTATATATAAATTATTGGCTCACGTGTATAACAACGGGACATAATTTGGCGCTTTGCTATAGGTTCCTTTTTCGAGTTTACTCATTCTATCTTTCACAAGCTTAACTAGAGGCATATTGGTGCATTCTACTTCTAGTCTATATATAAACTATTGGCTGGTGTATATATCAACCAGACACAATTCGGTGCTTTGCTATAGGTTTTTTTTCCGAATTTACTAACACATATAGTTCTATTTAAAACACCACGAAGCCGAAGCCGAAGTAGCCACCGCTCCTCCCTCCGGAGGAAAGTGAGTGGAAGCATGGTGTGAATTCAGGATAAATCTAAGCATGTCGGATACAGCTGGCGTTCAGCGGTTTCGCACGTGCGTCGGTGCGTGTACTGAGAGGTGGTACGGCCTTGTACTCGCAGGCTTGCACGCTCGGGGATACGTGAAGTCATTGAGCATTTGCAGGCAGCCGGCTCGGCCGACCAAGCCCTGGCGGTGCTGAATAACCATTTCCAGCTGCTTTGCCTGCCCCCTGACCAGACCAACACCGGCCATTTTCCTGCATTTCCAATAGAAAATATTGCTCTATCTGAGCTACTTTATTCTTCTCAATTTTATGCTCCATTTTCCTGCATTTCCAATAGAAAATATTGCTCTATCTGAGCTACTTTATTCTTCTCAATTTTATGCTCTATCTTTATGATGTGTCATGTCGGTGAAAGATGCAAGAATATAGAGGAGGAGGGGGATCGCCCATCTCTAGTGAATTTTTTCAACCTGTGGTGTGGAGTATCTTTTAAAATATTCAGATTTTTCAGTTTTTGTGAAATGTATGAGCAACACAAAATCATTGTAAACATTATATTTGCTGTAGGAATGTTTTCAAGATTTTTGTAAGTTTGACGGATATTTTTAATGCAAAAATAGTTGTTGGAATTGTATCTCTGAGAACGTGAAAAGCTACCATCTTCAAGAATTTGTGAAAACAAGAGCATTAGAATTGCAATCATGCTAACATGTATATAGAATGTCTAGATTATTCCATGTCTTCGCTTGGGCTTTTGTGTTTGAGAAGTCGCTATCCAATTGTTATGGATAAAAGTTAGGATGGGCTAGATGATGTCTTTGCATCCCAATCAAAAGGATTTAGCAAGGTATCTTGTAGTTTAAGGTTGGCTAGTATGGAATTGGTCATGGAGGGGAAGAATTCTTGACACCTTTTCTTTTTCATTGGTAGGGAAAGAGTTTTTGCACTTGCAAGCACTTGGCAAGGGATTGTTGGTCCTCCAGAAAATTCAACCGCCAACAGAAAGTGATTTTCTCTTTTGTGATACAGACACGGATAAAATATTGGTTAGAAGATTTCGATTTGATTAACATCGATTAGCCCTAATGCTTCTGTGTGATGTAATGTGTCGGCAAAATGCTTTTGCAAGTGAGTTTGCCTTAAGTGTATGTTGATAATTTTTTAAAAAAACAATAGTATGCGTAACTCTTGTACCAAAATAAAGGACAGAGAAAAAAAACTCATCAGGTTTCCCTTATCTGGGCAGAAATGTAACCACCAAGTGTAGTAAATACCTCCTTTAACACAATTAGGATGAGATAACCCCCAGTGGCCAATAATTAAAAAGACTATAGTATAAACCTCCAGAATTTTTTTCTCCATTTCCACTATTTATAAGTAAACAATAGAACGTACTTGTAGGAAGGAAAAATAAACAGAAAATGTCAGAATAGACCAGCCATCTCTTGACACCAAATCTTTTTATTATTATTCCTTCAGAATGCTTACTTCAAGGAGCCCAGTGTGAATCCATACTTGCATGTCTCTTAGCTATTATATACTCCTCCGTTCTTTTTTATTTGACGTTTTTGTTTTTTTATGGCCTCCAAGATGCGACTTTGATTGTCATTTTTTTATATAACTTTATATTAATATATACTAATAAAATTATAATATTATGAAACTATTTTGAACGATAAATCTAATGATATAGTTTTCATATAGCCAATCTAGATAGTTTGAAATATATTGGTGGTCAAACTTATAGGACATCAAACAAAAAAGAATGGAATGAGAAGGAGTTATTATGCATTTATTTAACTCTCCAAACTTGTCAGTTACCTTTTTGTTTTTGCCAACACCGGGACACCTCAAGTTTTGCTTTGTTATTTATAGGATTGTGGGCTTTGAGGCAAGCTGCCCTGTGCTCTTGCCACCTTCCTTCTATGGCCATCACCCCATTTATATTTGGTTCCTCCTAAATCTCCTCCCATTGGCCCTGCATTACACCAATTAGCCTTCTGCCTCACAACCTTGTCTCATAATGAAGGAGCCTTTGTGAGGTGGTTGGCACTTGATACAAAGGATTTGGAGGCAATCAACAAGGTACGGTTCTTGGTTCTTGATTCTATTTTTTTGAAACTTTTGGTTCTTGATTCTTCTTCTTCCTTTTCTTTTGTTCATATGTTCTCTAGATTATGTGCATTTTTAGGAACAAACAGATTGTTGCTTTTATCAAGAAACAAGAAATGGAATGAGATGGAATTTGTTCGTATTCAGTTACGTATTCTCTTTCCCTTGATTTTTCTTTAGTTCTTGCACCTTGTTCTGTTGTTCACCTGACCTGACATGGATTCTGTTCACGAAAATCAGACATCCAGAAACAGGGGAAAATACAAAAGAAGAAAGAATAGAAGGACATGAAATGAGTTATTATGAAACAGTGTTTAAACATCCCTAGAAATTACCTTTTTTGCGTCCATTAAATAGTTTTTCTTGGCACAGATTGATATAAACCACAACTTGTGTGATACGCAACAGCGGAAGCAAATCAATCAAATCAGAGAAATAGGAGAAAGGCTTGTAAACATCACATCTTGCAGCCAAGAAAATGGGCTTGTCAATCTCATACCCACCAGACGACTACCTGCCAGCAATGGAAGACAACATGGGCAGGCTGTTCATCCGGTCCCTGAGCTTCGACGACATGGAGGCCGTCCAGTCGCCGTCGGCATTGCTCCCTGCCTTCAGCTCCGGCAAGCTTATCATAGAAGGCTCCCTGAGTTTCAAGAGAAGAGAGGCTGACCCAGTTCAGATGGAGAGCGTGGTATCCATAAGGAGTCCTAAATCTGACAGAGAGAGTTGCAGCAGCAAGCCAACTACTACTGCCGGCCTATCAAGATTTGGGCCGACCGGAGACCGGGCACCGGATTCTCCGGTGGTCGGAATGGCCAGCCCTAAGCACCAGGCCGCCGCGGTCAGGCTGCAGAAGGTGTACAAGAGCTTCAGAACAAGGCGGCAGCTCGCTGATTGTGCCGTTCTTGTCGAACAACAATGGTAGGATTGTCATGTACTACGCAGTGGTTTTGCATTTGTCATAGTTGGGACAGCTTATTTTTGTCACTGGGATGCTGCTTTTTGAATATTTCTGATGCTGAATTCAGGTGGAAGTTGCTCGATTTCGCACTGCTCAAGCGGAATTCAGTGTCGTTCTTCGACATAGAGAAGCCTGAGACGGCTGTTTCGAGATGGTCTCGGGCCAGAATGAGGGCTGCCAAGGTAATGTTCTTATTGTTCAGATATGATAACCTCAGTATTGTGATCTTGGTACAGTGTGATACATGTCTGAACTGTAGAGTTGCCACCTTTGTATTATGTTATATTGGAATATACTGCATTGCTGACACAGGTGTGGTATTGCTATCACCTTTAGGTTGGCAAAGGTTTGTCCAAGGATGAAAAGGCCCAGAAACTTGCTCTTCAGCATTGGCTCGAGGCGGTTTGTGTCGAAAATATGTTGTCTCCACTATTCTGATGATGGCATTGTGCAAGGAAAACTGAATTTCATCTCATTTTCTGATTGTCAGATCGACCCTCGACATCGGTATGGCCACAATTTGCACTTCTACTACCACCGTTGGCTCCATTGTGAAAGCAAGCAGCCATTCTTCTACTGGTACGAATGTGCAAAACTCTGAAGACTAGTCGCATCTCTGAACGAAATGGACAACAAGATTACTGAATTCTGTGATTCTGCAAACAGGTTGGATGTAGGTGAAGGGAAAGATGTCAGCTTAGAAGAGCATTGCCCTATATGGAAGCTGCACAAGCAATGCATCAAATACCTTGGCCCTGTAAGTTTCATCATTCCTTTTCTGGTCTCAAAGTCGAAGCAAACATTCAGAAACTGCTCAGCTGCAGAAGTTGCATCCTACTAACAAGATACGTTGTTGCGGGATTCTGCAGAAAGAGAGGGAGTCCTATGAAGTGATTGTCGTAGATGCAAGACTGGTGTACAAGCTGAGCCGTCAGATCGTCGACACAACCGGAAGCCCCAAGGGCACAAAATGGATCTTTGTGCTGAGCACGTGCAAGACTATGTACATTGGCCAGGTAAATGACTACTACATCCATGCCACTTCTTTGATAGGCTGCTAGAAAACTTCTTCAATCTTGACAACATTACAGTAACTGATGAGATGCTGAAATCTTCGACATTGTTACAGAAGCAGAAGGGCACATTCCAGCACTCCAGCTTCCTTGCAGGGGGCCACATCTGCTGCAGGGAGACTAGTTGTAGAGACTGGAATTCTGAAGGTATCATGGGAATTTTGTATATTTCTGCCAGTAACACTGAATTTGCTATTTCTGACTTAGAAATTTGCTCATTTCAGGCTGTCTGGCCTCATAGCGGGCATTACCGGCCGACAGAGCAGAATTTTCAGGAGTTTATGAACTTCCTGAAGGAGAGGAGTGTCGATCTTACCAATGTCAAGGTGAGGAGCAAAATGTGAATCATATGTAACATCTGATCTGCCCAAGATAGGTAACTACAGATGCTAACTCTACTCCAACTGATATCGGTGTTGTTCTGGTTTTCGGTTTTGCTACAGCTGAGCCCATCAGAAGGTGAAGACGATGCCGAGTTCAGCCTCAAGAGTGGCCACTCTCAGGTGGACTTAACCGAACTCTGCCAACCTGACAAGCAAGATCACGAGACACAAGTGGCGCAGCGCAGTGGCACCGAAAAAACCGAGATCAGCAATGGCACGCCCACCACGATATCCACTAAACCCACGGCGAGCACACCAACAATCAGGAAGTCGTCCTCAACCAACAAGCTGCAAGGGAAGCGGCCGCCCAGGCTGCTGATCAGTTCCAGCAACAGAAGGTTATCCGCTGTGCACAGCAATAGCAAGCCATCACCGAGTGCAAAGGACATCGACCAGGACTCCGCCATGTTCGGCGAGTGCCTCGACTTCTGCAAGAAGAACCTGTTTGCGGAGGACGGCGATGAGGAGGAGGAGGAGCTGGTGGAGGTGCCGGAGGAGCTGATCCTGAGCCGCATCAACTCCAAGAAGGCCATGAAGTCATACCAGCTGGGGAAGCAACTGTCCTTCCGGTGGAGCACCGGGGCGGGGCCTCGGATCGGTTGCGTCCGTGACTACCCGTCGGAGCTCCAGTTCCGGGCATTGGAGGAGGTCAGCTTGTCGCCCCGGGGCGGCAGGCCGACGAGGTTTTCGTCGCCGAGGCCGAGCCCCTTGACTCCAAATAGCATTCCTACCGCGAGGAGTGGTGGCACTCCTGACAACATGAACATGTTACTCAAGCCTAGGCAGAGGAGTGTCACTTGGACTGCTTTTTGATGTTGGGGATGTTGGTGCCATGCAAACCAAGGCTTCCTTTCCTTCCTTTCTTCCCGGGATGATGACTCAAACTGTGTATAGGGTAAACGTTGAGAGAATGTGACTCTCTTGGTGATGTAGGTGCGTCGCGCTAAGACATCACAACGCTAAGATGGATCAAGTACTAAGTTATACAATCTTATCAGTTGACAATCCAATTGGATGATTTCAGAAACTGTATTGTAGGGATATTTCCAGGTACACAAGAAGAGCAATGGGGAATTTGCAGTTCTACAAACCTGTTAGCCCGCTACAGGTTCTACGCAGAAGTCAAGCATGTAAAGCAATATGAGCTAAATACAAGCACAGGCTAACTTGATTAGAACATGCAAGTACTCGATCAGACAAACAACTAAGATTTGTAGTAGCACTCAAATCATAGGATTCAATAATAGCTTTCATCCAATCAATTCATATTAACCAAGGTGATAGAGCATAAACATGTCCCACAAAATCAAGTGTAATTTAGTTTAGGCAACAGACCAAAACTGCAACCAGGTAAGTACTCATTACATCTCCATTGCTCTTAACTCATACCACAAAGCCTACGCGAAAGACAAACCAGTGTTCAAGAACTTGATTGGAAGGCAGTACACTAAGCAAGGCAAACAGCCCAGCATTTTACGTTTGAAGATAGGAACCACGAAGCCGCCTCAGCGAAGCCTCCTAGCCTCCCTCTCGGACTCGAGCAGGGTGAGGATGTCGCCCTCGCGGACCGGGCCCTTGACGTTCCTCATGATGAGACGGTTCTGGTCGTCCAGGAACTTCACTCTGACCTGGGTCACCTGACCCCTCGAGCCTGTGCGGCCCATCACCTTGACCACCACCGCAAGCTTGACCTGGGAATCCATGCTGCAGCAACAGATGGCTAACCATTAGGCAAAGCAGGTGCAGAGTCTGAAACAGCTAGTGTACAATTTCTATTGCACCGATTCAGGCACAAAACTTGTGATCACAATTACTTCCGATAGCATAGGCAAGTATACAAATGCTCATGTACATTAAATGTAAAACAAAATACATGCCTAGCCACTACAATTCAAGTGGAAAATTCTACAACTACGCCAATGTGTATCAGATAATTCCCCCACGTTTACTGTAGGAATTTTCCTATATTTCTGCAGGAATTGAACTGTTTACTGTGAAGTTTTTGAGAAAATCCTATGTTCTGAACTGGCCCTTAACAGTTCCATGTGTTGTGAATGGAAAGGCTGGCCAGACAACTATTCACATTTTGTTCGGTCAAATCCGATGAGTTATATCTGAAATCGAGATATGATTTATGAACACCGAAACCATAATCACAGAACATGTGTTTAATGCCAAACATAATTCAAATTGCTACCTTGAACTAATAATTTCTAAATACAGCAATTCCCAAATCCTATAGCATAAAAACCAATCAAGTGTATACACATTACCCTACCAAGCAGATCAAGAACCAGTCACTAAGATGCAACAAAGGTCATCACGAATTCACAAATAAACGAATCCGAGACTTACTAAAGATCTAAACAGCAGCGATTCATCTTGGCACAAGTCAGAGAGGCTAAAGCGAAACAACCCAGCGCAATAAAAGAAACATCTAAATCCGACGAGACAGATCGGGGGCTAAACTCTCGACAACATCAACCCACAACACCTAAATCCGCTACCGCGCGCAGCATCGGCGCGCGTCTCTACCATACAAGAACGCACGGATCGTTCGCGGCCTACGTCCAAACCCACATCGGTACACACCACGCATGACAGCACGGTAACCCCATAATGGAGACGAGGAGAAGAAGGAGAATGGGAGGGGAGAGGACACGCACCTTTCTTCGGTTGTTGGCGACGGCGGCGCGAGGAAGTATTGGAGGAGGGTAAAACCCTAGAGCTCTTCGGGTGCTTATATAGAGCTGGCTCGGCCGGCTTGGGGTCGTGCTCGGAAGCGGCTTGATTATTTGTTGGGCCGGGCTGTATGGGCCTAAATGCTGCTGCTTTTCAAATTCTTTTTTCTTTTTCATTTTTGCTATTATGCCAAGTTTTGTATGATCTTTTAAGCTGTTTTTTTTATTATTTAGGAAAGAATCTAGAAAACGCTATAGTGTGGTGTGTTTTTAACAGGGCCCTCGTGCAATTCCCGATTCCCCTCTCATAAAAATTAGGAAGAAGTTCATATAACATCTTAAACTTTGTCCAAAATTTCATTCAACACTTCGAACTATGAAATCAGATATTTGACCCACCGAACCTTGCAATCCGGTTCAAATAATACTCTGACATGGTTTTGCAGGGGTGAGGGGTGCTGCTACCCGCGTGGCACGACGAGTGAGCGGTTTTGCCATGTAGGATAACACGCTGGCCAAGATGGGTCAACGACAGGTGAGGCCCACAGAGGTTTCTCCCCCCCCCCACCCAAGCTCCTAGTCGCTTCCATGGCCGCTGCCCCTTGTAGCTCCTTCCCTCTCTGATTTGATTGGGCGAGAAACCATGCGGGTCCTACCTATCATTCACTTAAATTTGGCCAACGTGCTATCCTACATGGTAAAACTGCACACTTATTGCACCACACGGGTAATACCACCATGCGAAACCATATCAATGTATTATTTGAACTGGATTGCAAAGTTCAGGGGGTCAATTGTTTGATTTCATAGTTCAGGGTGTTGGACGGACTTTCAAGCAATGTTCATGGTGTTATATGGACTTTTTCCTAAAAAATTGTATTGTTAATTCTATTTTAATTATATATTTTTTTCTAAATGTTAATAAAAAAGAAGAAAATTCTTGTTTTTTCTTTCTAAAATTTGATATTGGATGAGAAACAATCGGATAGATTCAAGCCTAGTCCAACGACGGATAGTGGTGGTGATTCGTGGCCAACGTCAGCTTTGCAGTGACGTGAGGTCTGTGGGGCAGTGGGCCAGTGGTGGCTTGTGACGGCACCAGCTGCATGAGGACAGTGGTAGCTTGCAGTAGCGCTCAGCCGCTCGCGCCGCATTGAGCCGCTCACGGCGCGTGGCCAGCAGCGTAGCAAGCTGGCAAGAGCGGGGGATGATCTCTTGTGTTGTTGGATCGACGTGAACCGCCGTGAACCCCGGGTTACGCCGCCGTTCCCTTGTCCCAATCTGCCGCATCTCTCTGAACTAGTGGTTTTTTCTTGAAATTTGTGGAATTTTGCTTTGTTCGTACAAATTTTATTCCAATTTTTTTTTCTGTTTTGCATCGAAACGAGAGGAGGTTTTTGTTTGTTTTCTCCTGAAACCACATAAACATGTTGAAACTTACATTTTGGAACACGAAACCTCACGAAACTTGCGTTTTAAGACCTGAAACTCTCATGAAACTTGAAGTTTAAAATTTAAACTTGGATCAAACTTGCATTTTTGGAACCTAAAACCACTTCAACTCACACGAAGCGTGAACTTAAATCTGAATCTTCGATGAAAATGCTGAAACCTATTGAGTTGAAACTTCAAGATTGTTATCCTGTTGAAACTTGCATTTTGGATGGGAGGTTTTTTTCCTTCAAAAATCTTAAACCTTGATGAAACCCACTGAAACCTTGATGAAACTCACGTAATTTTCGACTGGACACATGTTGAAAACCTTGATGAAACTCATTGAATTTTCGACTGAACACATGTCGAAACCTCGATGAAACTAACAGAAACTTGAGCAGAACTTGGAACTAGTGATTTGAAACTTCACGCCTGCTCTCCAGGACGACGCAGGAGGACGTGCAAGAGGCCAGGGTGGTGCCCGTGAATTCGCCAAGGCGACACGTAGCAGGGAGGGGGCGAGAGGAGGTTGCTGAGTCGCCGCGTGTTTCGGGGTAGTTGGTGAGCGAGGATGCTTGGGAGCTGTGACCATGGTAGGTGTGACCTCGCTCCTACACCGTTGGTTGGGACATCCGACGGTATACCGTCCCATAGCGGGACGCTTAAGTTTCAAAGCGTCCCGTTCATCTAACCGAGCTAAGTTGGAGCCTTCGCGCCATTTTGCACGTCATTACATAATTTAAAGGCCGGATGAAAGCACGTCCGGACACGCGGGCCACGTCGCCTGGAATGCGCCTGCTATTAGATTGCTCCGCAAGCGCCTCGTGCCCGCCCGATCTCAGCTGGTGCGCTTGGTGGGAAGCGCACCACATCGTCAGGAAGACGCAGCCCGCTCAATTGCGTGTGCGGGTGTCTGTGGCCGCCCGTCTGGGCGTTCATTGCGCAAATGCTGGGACACGCGTTCGGTAAGCACCGTAGCCTCGCGGGTCCTCGATCGTCGTGCCGCTCAAGACGCCCACGCCAGCTGGCGCGGGTGAGCTTACTAGTCATTTGTTAAGAGTCCCAAACCTCGAGTGCAACGTGCAACCTCTTTGCCATTTGGCTCATCACGCACAAAACTCTATGCTTGAACGATGTAAATACCTTTTTGCTCTATTCTTTTTCAACCTTACGAAACTAGCCATGGAGAAAGATGACTTATGTGATGGTAAAAGATTCCTATACTAATCATACTCGAATAATTATTTATACTTCTTTTGGAGGAGAACATGTGGTAGACTATATAAAGCTATGAGGTGTGATCATAACAAACCCAACCAAAGTAATCAAATAATAGGCAACTCCATCCAAAGCAAATAGAGGCACACGAACAGATTAAAGGATAAATTACTCTTTAGCACTAGATTCTTACATATCATAATGATTGGACGGTTGAAGAATCTAGACCCGCCATTATAACTTAATGGGGTATTTTGGTTATTAATGATAAATCTACTTGTAAGACTAACACTCTTATTGATATACCATTTGTTTAGTCTCGTTTGGATATAAAGGTGAAAATCAAAGAGGTATGCATTTGACATCATTTCTATATCTTGTTGCATTCCTCGGATCCAAAATATAGGTTAAACTCTACCAAAAGTTAAACTTAAATATGTGCATATGGTTCCATTACACATCTGTGTATGCACACATTTAGGGGGAGTTCACTCTATATTTTGAGGTTTCATTTGTATTGATCCATATTCCTTCAACCACATATATTAAGGATCTTTACTTTGAAATATATCCTTGAATATATCTAACTCGTGTAGTTAATATATTCATATGAGTATATACAACATGTGTAGTTTGTATACACTCATATTTAGAATATATAACTTGTGTAGTTCGTATATACTCTAAGTATATATAACTTGTGTAGTTGATATATACTCATGTTTATCTCTATTCAATCATTGCTATTGAAGTGATTATCATCAATTACCAAAGAGGGAAAGATTGTGGTATATTGTCCCACCATTATGAGTTAATGGTATGATGTGGTAAATAATGATAATCATATTATGGAACTAACATTTTTCTATGAGTTGGTGAAATAGGTTATGTTCCATGAGGTTGGTGACTTTGGATGATATCATGAGTTGATAGTCATCAAGTAAAGATGCGAGATGAAGAGAAATCATCATGTGTTGATGATGTTCTAGACAAGATCCCAAAGTAAAGAATATCATCATGTGTTGATGATATTGAAGTGAAGAGCTTGAAGTAAAGGGTGCATCATATATTGATGCATATAAAGGCCTTGAAGAGGAAATGATCATATGTTAATCACCAAGACTAAATAATCCATCATGTGTTGATGGAGGACAAGTGAAAGATGTATCATGAGTTGATACATGTCAATAACCCGAACTTAAAGTAAGGATGTGCGTCATCAAGCTTCAAGTGGTTGCGCAAGGCAAAGGTATGGTTAGCTAGGACTAAGGATGTGTTCCTAGTCTTTTACCGATCTCGGTGTTTGGTTGGGAGACCGGATTGCTAGTATAGGATGTCGTACTATTAAGAGGGGTTTTGACTAGTAGTTTGAGTTAGTTATGTGTTGATAGCTCATTGTGTTTGCTCTAGCTCATCTTAACATGTTGCCAATATTTGCGAATGTGTTTTGCAAATAGTTGTGGCCCATGGATATTCCTTGTAGCATGTGACTTGAGTTTGCAAATGTGTTTTGCAAATGGTTTAAGTCCATGTACCTTATTCCTTGTGGCGTTGATTCTAAAAGTTGGCAAATGTGTTTTGCAACTTGTTGAGAATCTCGCTTTTATCGTTGTTTGCATCACGCATCAATTTGGCAAATGTGTTTTGCAAATTGAGTTGAAGCGGAGTGCAATTTGTGGTTTGATTCTAAAAAGTTGGCAAATGTGTTTTACAACTTGTTGAGAATCTCACCTACATACTTTGCATTTCATATTGTTTGGAAATATGTTTTGCAAAGTTGTTATTGAAAAAGAAATGCAAAGTTGTGCTTTTCTCTGTAGAGCGGTCTGACCGACGTTCTGTGAGCAGTCTGACTGGCCTCCGGTCTGATCGATGGTATGTTCACAGTCTGACCGGCCTTGCGGGTCAAGCGCGCAGTCAACTTTTTCTAGAGAGCGACATTTCTGGTTTTTCGGTTGAGCGGTCTGAACGTAGTGTGTCGGGCGGTCTGACCGATCTGGCCGGTCTGACCGGCCATTGATTGGCGGTCAGACCGGAGGTCCTCCAACGGCTATTTTCTGACCGTTGGAGGGGGTGCGGTCTGACCGGCCATTTGCCTGTGGTCAGACCATCCTTGCTGATTTTTCAGCACAACTTCTCCCAACGGCTAGTTTTTGTGTGTGGGCTATAAATACCCACCTTGGCCGTGTGAGGGGAGGTTGCTGGTGCCCCATTGAGTTCCATTGAGCTAAGAGCAAGCCCTCTACTCCTATTTGTGCATGTGTTGCACTTAGTGAGGTTTGAGAGGGAAATTCTATTGCATGTGTTGCATTAGGTGGTGAATTTAGTATCCACGAGAGCTTTGACACTTGACTGGTTCAAGTGAAAGTTGGAGACTTGTTACTCTTGGTGTTTGCCGACATCTAGACGGTGTGGAGGCGTCGTGATCCGGTTATCTTCTCAAGTGAAGCTTGTGAGAAGGCCCGGTGTTTGTGAGTGGCTTGGTGCTCGCCATCTCTGGAGTGGAGTAAGATCAACCCTAGTGGAGCGAGGTGTTGATACCTCGGAGGAAGGCTTAATTTGTGGAGCCGGCCTGTGAGGACCCCCGAGATCGGATCCGTATCAAGCTAAGTGATTACGCCGTAAACGCAATACTTAACGTGAGACGAACACGATTCCGAGTGACCCGGATATGTGTCACATGCTAGCTCCCAAGGATCAGTGGCTAACATGCACATATCCTAATACACAACATTGCAATCACATCCATACACAATGTACAAGAATAAAAGAATCAATTACAACATCTTTTAAATAGCACCTTATAGTACAAGGTTGCAAAAGAGGGCCGATCGGCCTAATCTAATTAACACAAATAAATTGTAGCGGAAGATAAACTTAAAATAAAAAGGGAATGACCGAGTTGGCATGCCTAGAATCCCACAAGCAACCAACTGGAGTTAAAGCCGTTGCACCCGTCGTTCTCACCTGAACAAATAGACACTGTTAGAATACAAAGTTGTACTCGTGAGACTTTCAAAAGAAATAAGGATGCATGTAAGTATCAAAGGAAGACTACTAAACTAGTTAGTTTTCAGCATAAAGCAAGTTTTACATATAGATAAAAGATTCTAACTTGCCATTTATAAAACATTTAGAAAACATTTTATGATAGTAAGTAATGATCAACAATGGTATAATCTCCAAGTATAATCAACACACGAACATCCTATTCGTGGCACAATTCATCCCTCAACAAATTTAACACGCGAACTACGCGTTCATGAAATCATTTCAGATTTGAACAAACTAACATAATGACATAATATTTCCAACCATAACCCAAACTTAAGTTCCCAAAAGACTAACTGTGCCTGCTTTCCCACAAGTGTTGTCCATAACCTAGGACGAGGCTATTCGAATAGATTTAGTTACTCTGCAGAGTTTATGCGACTTTACCCACACGATATGCATTCCTCTTAATGTCGGCCAATGCACTCTTTCATAGGAGTGTGACTGAGGTAGCATAACGAGGCCTTTACAATGTCATGTCCTAACTATCAACCCACCCGAGGAACAGAAGCCCCGTGGGAGTCAAAATGCCTCCTAACCACAGGTGAACCTCGTTACGTAAGTAAGTCCCCATCAAACAAGAGACCCTTAAGAACAAGTAAGGCGACCCTTAACATGCCCCCGCGAGATTGACAAAAGAACAATTAAATACATAACAATAACAATTGTCAATCCCATTGTGTTTTGATAGCTAACACACAACAAATTATTAAGCCAAGCCTTCGCCATTATCCCAGCGTGTGGTTGTACGTAAGACTTGGTTCATCACACCACAGACCGGTCCTTAATCACTCAGACGGGGCTACACAATTCCATAACAACAAATAACAACAATAATTCATCATCACCCTACACCCGTCCAAGTTAAAAACAAAAAACCCATGCCCAACATGTCCACAAACCCCAGATGCGAAGATCTGGATGCATTCCTCAAATCCAACATGATCCAATTCATAATATCCTCAAATTTCATTAAGATTCAATTCAATCCATCGGTCGATGGACTAGCTCCATCAACCGCTTTCGGCTATAACTACTTGCATGGCTAAGCATCATTCTACAAACTAGCAAACAACCCATATAACATATATCCTTAATCATTCAAGGCAAAAGGGTACTCAACATTCAAAGGAGGGCTAATGCAGCAATTAGGAGATTAACTACTTCTACCCATAAACATATATTTCAAAATAGCATGCAATTGCGATAATAAAACTCACACAAAATATTTAAAAACCACTAGGAGCAATATGATCAAGAGGAGGGTGCTCGCACCTGTGTCGGTACCACTTGTTCAATCTCAGGGTATACTTATAATAATCTCACGAATATATCGCTACCATTGAAATCCTAGCGAAAGCCGATAATGCAATAAATATCAAATAAAGTCAGAAATTCAACATGCTAAAAAATGTATGAAATTTATACAGTAGGTATATTATGATTTTATATGAATTATGGTGAAAGATTCATCCCATTGGGATTTAGTATGTGAAAGTTATGGTGGTTTGAATTTCAGATTTTAATACACCTTCATTCGTATAATTTAATTATGAGGTGAGAAATTGTAGAGTAGAGGTGAGTACATGGATTACATGGATAAATAGGCAATATTATTACAAGTCCAAAACAGTTGGGTTTGTTTCAATAGGATTTTTCATGATTTAGTTATTGAACTCTAAAGTTATCAGCATTTTACAATGTAATAATAATTCATTTTGGGACAAAAATCCACAAACTATATCTTATGTGCTAGAGGTAAGACTGAAACCATTTTTAGAAATAGGTTTACTAAAAATTAAAATTATCAAAAGTGGTTTCACTATTTTTGGAGTTACAATAAAATAGTTATGTATTTTTTAAGTTAAAAGCCTTTTTCTAATGTAAAAATAATAGCGTTAATGGGTAAATTTCCAAAAGTATATCCTCTGCTACAGAGACATGCTTGAAACCTATTTTAAAGTTCACTTAATATGAAAAATATCAAAACTGGTTTCATTCATTTTGGAGTTGATTTGGATTAGATATGGATTTTAGAAGTTAAATGATTTTTCAATGCAACAATAATTCACTTCGGAATTTATTTTTGCATTTAATACTTCTAGTACACGGGTGAAGCTAGCCCTAGAGACTGACCAGTGGGACCGGGGTCAAGGGTTTGACCCGGTCAACAAGGGCTCGGTCCCGGCCCCAAATGGACTGAAGGCGTATTCTCATGAATACGTCTCCTAAACAAGAACACGTAAACTCCGTCTAAGTATTCAAGGAATACGTTTTGCCAGTAGAGAAAACGTATTACAATATTTTACACAAACACTAAGCCAGCCATATGGCCCACAAGTCATAGACTCATTAGCCTTTTAAATCAACCATTAGCTTAAATTAATCGGGATTTTCTCCTAATCTAACCACTACTGTTTGCCGGACAGGCCCGACAACGGAGCCGCGCGCTCCCGCGAGCTTTGCCGGCGGCTCGCCGACGCGGTGATCTACGGGCATGTGAAATAAGAGTCAAGATGGGACCAGAATAGCAAGGCGATCCCGACGGTGGCCGGAAAATTGGCCGACGACGAAACCCTAACGACGGCGCGACGGGGAGTAGCGGCGGGAAGCTACGGGCACAAGTGAAAACCACGTTCCGATGACGCACTGAGCCTAGTAGTGCAAGCATTAGCTACTGAGAGACTCAGAGAAGCTTACCAGAGGGAGAGAAAGGTCGTGGAACGCTCGGCGAGGTGTCGTCCCCGACAATGGCGGTGGCGGTGATGCGGCTCACGAGGAGGGGACTACCTGCTCAAGGAAACCGAAAGGTACTGATTGAGATAGCTTGAGTGAGGCCGGGAGATGGTCACCAAGCATGAAATCGAGGAACAACTCACCCGATCGACAATGGACCGAAAATAGAGTTGTCGGCCGACAAAAGGGGAAAAATCCAAAATCAACGATCCTGTGATGAGATGACCAAAATTGATAGATGGGTTTTAGATGTCATACTCCGGGACATAATATGATGCGCAAGAACTGGGGATAGACTCACCGGGGACGGAGATGGCAATAGGGGTAGTCGTGGGCGTGCTCTGGATGCTGGGACAGCACGAAATCATCCCGGGTCCTACAAGCAAAAACAAAGGCTCAAACGAGCGAAAATGGAAAAGGTAAGGAAAGTAGAAGCTAAGGGACAAGACGGCGTGGAGTTTACCCGAGAAGAGAGAAAGATCGGCTTCTTCTCCCTCGGCCACCGAGAGGGAGAATGGAGGAAAGAGAGAGCAGGGAGGCGGTTTAAAGCGGGGAAGAGGACGGAGGAAGAGGCGGCGTTAGAAGGCGGTGTTCTAGGACTAGTCGGCGAGGGCGGTGCAGTCACGGAGGTGACGGAGCGGGGTAGGGTGCTGCGGGCGTGTGGCAGGCGCGCTCTGAGCCTCGCCTGCCCGAGGTTGAAGAAGACCTGACCAGCGGGGCCCGCAGGTCAGCGGCATAAGAGCAAGGGGGTGCGGTGCGACATGGGGATGTAAGAACCGACCGATCGAGAATTGATGGTCCAGATTGGAGCTGGTTAGTTGACTCGACCGAATCACTTGGCTCGGGTCGGACTTGAGTCGAAGTTTGGTCCGAGCCTGAGGAATAGTGCCGGTTTGACTGGTTTAGAAATCTATTGATTCAAGTTTGACCAAGGCTTTAAATATAGAAATAAAATTCTATAAATTCCGAAATAATTCATGGGTGTTCCTGGGATGACCTAGTATTTATAAAAATTAAGAAAGTCACTGTTCATAATATAATTTGAATAAAATAAATTCAAACTTAGTCTAGGTCTTTTAATGAGTTTGAATTTTCTGGGGGTTGAATTGGGTTCCAAAAATTTTGGAAAAAAAATTATATTAATTCATGATAATTATCATAGTATTTGAATAAATTATTTTCAGATGATGATCAAATGTTTTTGTTCCTGTTTTTATTTGGAGTTTAAATTCGAAGTGTATGTTTGATCTTTGAGTTAAATTTTCCAATTGCAATAATTTATGCAAATGCTTCCAAAAAGTCAAGCATGTTGATAAGATGCATACTAAATCCTATTAATTAATTTGGGGATGTTACACGCCCAATTGGTTTGGGTTTTCCTCAACGTGGACTAGGAGAGACCGGCAAGTCTCCGAACACCACGGTAAAACATCGTCGTGTCATTGTGGTTTGCATTCTTGAGCTTTACTTATTGCAATTTATATTTCTTGTATTAAATTGCTTATTCATTGTGTATGAATGCATAACATGCTGTGAGGACCCCGGTTTATTCGGCTTGTACTATTTAACCATCCACTTGGTCCTAACAGTACAAATCAAATAAACCAAGCCTCGAGATATGTATACTTCCCAGAATTGCAGTATACACACCCCGTTACAAAATCATGCATCAATTCCATCCATACACATAGAGCCGAAGCAAAAGCAACAACTTAAAGACATAGATAATATAAAGAGAGTTATTACAAAAGAGAGGCCGACCGGCCAAATAACACATAAGCAACTAACTTAAACAGCGGAAGCAAAATGGCCATAAGATGGCGATAAACAAAAGCCAATCGGCGTGCCTTTACCCACAAGGCAACCAACCGGACCGCCAAGCTAATCGTCCCAGACGGCGCCGCAACACAACTCACAAAAGTGAGGCCCTTGGGGCTCACCTTCTTCCTCTGCAACAATTAATATTAAGCAAAGCAGATGAGTACAAAACTTGTTTTTGTACTCGCAAGACTGACGTGTGAGATAACAGAACTATAATTAACTACATGCAAGCTTTATTTAAGTGGATGAGGCTCGACTTATTTTCAAAGATAAAGCAAGTCTTCATTTGCAATAGGGTAATAGATTCAAAGCAAGTTTGCAATTAACTTTTATTGTTCAAATAAAAGAGAGACAATTATAGCAATAGATAAATGACAACACCAACCTAGAAGTGACTAACCCATAGTCACCACAACAATAGCATGAAGTACCCCTTCATACCACCCATGTCAAGTTTAAGTTTTTAAAAGGTTGTAGTCTAGTTCTTGCACGACCTTACCAAGCATGTCCATAACCTAGGACGAGGCTATTCGAATAGTTTTAACCCTGCAGGGGTGTACCAATGTACCCACACGATAGACCGCCTTTCCACCAGCCACGGTTAGCACACTTCCTTTGGTATGCGGGCATGGCTAAGTCTAACAAGACGCTTTCCAATGGGCGATGCTAATTAAGAGCCGCAACCCACGGAGAAGGACACATTAGATGCAGCCTAACCGGTGCGCTAATGCTCCCTCCAAACACCACACACAAGAACACACCCACCAACCACTCATAATTAACACCTCCCAAAGTACTTAGTCAAGAGAGGTTCCATATCCCCTCGTGTGGTTAGCACGCAATAAGCGCTGGCTTAGTGACACAAGTAACTCGGTCCTTAGGGACTTAGGCACCATTCCACACACCCAACAGATCACATCAACATACCATTGTGCCCAAGTCAAGATATAGTTTTGTTTTCGTTTTTGATTTGTAAATCAATAAAACACAAGGGTTGGACATAATGGAGTAGTAGAAGTAGTTGTGTGATCAAGATCATCGACTAGGTCGATGATCGCCAATACTACCGATAACTAGGCATGGCTAAGCAATATTCATTCGTAATCTACTAAGTGATAAGAGCTCATCCATCGAACTCTAACCACAAAGACAAATAACCTAGGCTCGGTAGTAAAGGATAATCATTTACCTACAGATTATGCAACTAGAGGATTAACTAATCAATTTAACAACAAATTAGCAATGCATACATAGAAGTTAAACAAAATATTAGACTTTAAAAGTAATGGGATCAATGGGAAATGATCAAGCGCTTGTTCGCTTGCGTTGCTCAATTTGTTGCGGAGGGTCGTTCTCGGGGTTACCGCAAATATCGAATCCTAAGCGAAAGAGCGAAAACAACCAATAAGACGAGCAACACTTAAACAAAAGAGCAAGCAAAAATTATCCAAATGCGACGAAAATTATACACAAGGTAGAATACGAATATACCTAGACATAGGAATTGGAAAAACCTAATTGGGATTTGTGGTGCAAAAGATATTCTCTAAAAACTTATTTTCGGCCATAATTAGCACTGTAGCAAAAATATTTTCTAGAAAGATTTCAGAGCTGAAATTTTTAGGGTGGCTTCCTACTGGTATAGTGATAACCCATATAAAATTTCAGGTCACTTGGAGTTATATCGAAAGAGTTATGATTTGTTTAAATTGTTTAGGGTATTAAACTAAAATATGATCCTTATGATTTCTAAAAACAGTAAAATTTGTGAACCCAATTTTCCTAGCAATTACACTATCAGTGGAAGCTAATCCAATTGGATTCATACAAAAATGATCTATAGATTAAAAGTTATGCATTTTACAAGTTAATTGCCAATTTTAGAATAATAAGTAGAACCTATTTCTAAACAAATTTTAAAATCTGTTTTCTGGAGCCGAACTAAACTCCTATTCATTTTTAAATTAAAGTACAACTCAATCTAAAGCTAACAAAATTTGAATCAACCGATTTGGGTTTAAAATGAATTAGTTATGTATTTTTGAAGTTTAATACCTTTTTCAGTTTGCAAATAAAGCTTTCGGGAAACTCATAAAGGCTATTACGACGTGGCTGAATAGGGACCGTCGATCCTGGATCGGACGGCCCACGCGCACGGCGCGCACAGCACACACACAGCGCTCACCGAGGCTCACCGTTGGATCAAGATCCAACGGTCCAAATGATGATGGCATTCGGACCGAACGAATGCCTTCGCAATCCCAGCCGTTGATCTTCGATCCAACGATCCAGATTGAACCACGCCGACGCGTTTGAAAACGCGCGCGCGGCGGAACAGCGGCTGTGGACCGTCGATCGTGAGATGGACGGCTCACAATCAACGCTACACAAAGACAACGCACGCAACACACGAAATCTCGACCGCAGATCTAAGGATGGGCGCGCGACGTTGGGCCACGCCGCCATCGCGCGACGCGCGTCCGACAACGCGACCGAGAGCTTCGCCGGCCAATCGCCGGCGACCAAAGGCACGGCGGCGCGAGAGGATGCTAGCAACGGGTGCGCAATAGCATTGCGCACCCTCTGGCACCACCCACACCGACGGTGGTGGACCAGAGCGGCGGCGCGACGACGAGGGGCGGCGCGGTAAAAGACGGCAACGTCGATAAGCGACAAGGAGCTCCGCAGCAGTTCAACCAAGTGGTGCCCGAGCATCTAGGGACTACGGCGATGCTACCTGAGTGACGCGGAGGTGCAGGGGATGACTGAGCAGCTCCAGCGACGAAGCTCCGCGACGGCAACAATGGCGGTAATGAGGGGAAGATCACCTGAGCCAAAATAATGAGCCCGCGGGATCAAGATAGGTTGCATACCACCCACTGATGCTACCAGAGAGAGGAATTGAAGGGAGAAGGCCTCACCGGCGCTGGAGACGAAGAAGGATGCTCGCGGCCGATTTGGGGGAAATCCAAAATCCCGGCGCTCCCGTTGAAGCAACCTGAAATGGAGTGGGGGTTAAGCACCACCGAGGTGAGGAGAAGCAACAGGAGCAAGGAGGGAGCCAGGGAACCACTGGAGCACTGGGTTCACCGAGGAGCTCCGCGGGCAACAATGGCGGCGAGGAGATTTCGAGCGCTCGGGAGCTCCACAAGGGCAGTGGGCGCACGGGAGAGCTCAAGGGGTGTGTAAAGGAAGGCAGGGGAGGAAGATGGGAGCTTAAGTAGCTGAGGGAAAGCCAGGAGCAACGGCAACAAGCCTCGGATGCCCACGCCGCTCACGGTCGCCACGAGTGACGGAGCGATTGAGCGATGGACTTTGGGGCGGCTGGCGACGCGCATTTAATGCACCGCCGTTGGCGCGTCGGTGAGTGGACGCGACGCTATCGCCCACGAGCCTCTCGCCATGGCGCAGAGCGAGCGCGAGCGGGCGGGCGAAGCGCGAGGAGGACGGCGATGGCGGCCGTCCGATTTGCATCCAAGGGCTAGCGCGATCACGTTGAAACGGCATCGGCGAACGTCGACCGCCCGATTGAAATCCAACGGCTGAGAATCAGAGGGCAATCGGAGTTGTCCGAATGCTTACACGAACGCGAGCCGTCCGATTGAGATCCAACGGTCCAGAGCGCGCGCCCGATCGATCGCGCCAAGATAGATTAGTTGACTCGACCGAGTCGGTTGGCTCGAGCCGAGCCCGACTCGCGCACCGAGGAACAAGTGCAAACCGATTAGGTTTTGATTTTTGAACTGAAACTTTGAGGATTTAATTGAGGCATCAAATCAACTCCAAAATTTATGAAATTTTAACTGGAGCTTGCTTACCTTGGGGTTAACCTTCCATAAAATTTCCAGAGGGTTTTGTGCACTGGAATTTTCTCAAGAAATTCAGAAGGTTAAAACAGAGGTTTGACCAAGGTTTGACTTGCCTCTAAAATATTTCAAATAATTTCCCAAAATTATGAAATAATTCAGAGGTGTTACCAAGCCACCCTAGAACCAGGAAAATTATTTCCAAGGGTTTGACAAAAGATTTGACCAAGGAGGTTGTTGACTTGATAAATGAGGCCTTTGATTTTAATTTTCCAAAATTCCTTTACAAGAATTTCAGAAAAGTTTCAAAAGTAAAAGGATGAAGGAAAAGTTTTAATTTACCCTCATTTTATTACATTTGAAACACAAGCCAAAATGGGGATGTTACAAACCTCCCCCTTACAAAAATCTCGTCCGAGATTTGGTTCACTCGGAAAAGAATGAGGGGTAGTTCAGACGAGACGATCTTCTCGCTCCCAAGTAGCCTCGTTCTCGGAATGGTTTGACCACTGAACTTTAAGGAACTTGATGGTCTTGTTCCTTGTTCTTCGCTCAGCCTCCTCGAGTATGCGAACAGGGTGCTCGCGATAGGTCAAATCCTTCCGAACATCAAGAGTTTCCAACGGAGTTTCCTCTGTTGGAACACGGAGGCACTTCTTTAGCTGGGACACATGGAAAACATCATGTACCCCCGCAAGTGCAGCAGGCAATTCCAACTTGTAGGCGACAGCTCCTTTCTTCTCGATAATACGGTAGGGACCGACATATCGAGGAGCTAACTTGCCCTTGACACCAAAACGCTGGTGACCCTTCAGAGGAGAAACCTTGAGATAAACGAAGTCATTGGGCTCAAAGCTCAACTCACGTCGACGGCGATCCGCATAGCTCTTTTGCCTGGATTGAGCTGTGCGTAAGCGATCACGAATGAGCCGGACTTGACCCTCGGCCTCATTAATCGAGTCCGGGCCAAAGAAAGGTCTTTCACCGGTCTCAGACCAGTTCAACGGGGTTCTACACTTTCTCCCGTATAAGGCCTCAAATGGTGCCATGCCGAGACCGGCTTGAAACCGTTGTTGTAAGAAAACTCGGCGAAGGGCAAGCACTTCTCCCAATGCTTCCCATAGGAAAGGACACAAGCTCGCAGCATGTCCTCCAAAACTTGGTTGACCCTCTCGGTCTGACCATCTGTTTGGGGGTGAAAAGCTGAGCTGAAAGCAAGGCGAGTTCCCATAGCCTCTTGCAGGCTATGCCAAAATCGAGACGTGAACAGCGAACCACGATCTGACACAATTGTCTTTGGTACACCATGCAAACTCACGATGCGGGCTATGTAGAGATCCGCCAGAAGACCTACTCGAAGGTCAGTCTTGACAGGAAGAAAATGAGCCACCTTAGTCAATCGATCGATGACGACCCAGATGGCATCATTCCTCTTTGGGGACCGGGGTAGACCAGTGATAAAGTCCATCCCGACCGAATCCCACTTCCACTCGGAATTGGTAAGGGTGAAGCGATCCGGCCGGACGATGTTCGCCTTGACACGACGACACACGTCGCACTCGCAACGAACCTTGCGATCTCCCTCTTCATTCGGGTCCACCAAAATCTCTCGCCGGAGATCATGATACATCTTCGTGGCCGGGATGAATGGATAACGGAGAATCATGGGCTTGCGGAGGATCAACTCCGCAACTCCATGTCCTTTGGAACCCACGGCGTTGCCGAACCTCACGACACCAAGCTCATCTACGGAGAAGCACTTGGCTATTCCATTCTTGACATTTTCCTTGATGCGGGTCACTCCAACATCTGACTGACGAGCAGACTTGATCCGATCCACCAAGGTTGGCTGTACAACCAAGGCAGTGAGGGAACCATGCTCAACCAAACCCAAGTTGAGACGCTGAAACTCCTCTAGAAGAGGGGGTTGATGCTCCTGAAGCAACAATGCATTGCAATGCGCTTTGCGACTAAGCGCATCCGCAACGACATTGGCCTTGCCGGATGGTAGTGAATACCCATGTCATAGTCCTGATCAACTCCAACCATCTCCTTTGCCGGAGGTTCAGTGCAGTTGGGTGAACAAATACTTTAGGCTTTGTGATCCGAATACACTTCACAACGATTCCGATTAGGTAATGTCGCCAAATCTTAAGTGCATGAATCACGCCGCCAACTCCAAGTCATGGGTAGGATAGTTGAGTTCATGAGGTCTCAATTGCCTTGATGCATATGCCACTACCTTGCCTTCTTGCATAAGGACACAACCGAGGCCTCGACGAGAAGCGTCACAAAAGATATCAAGCTTCGACGGACATCGGGAGAACAAGAACGGGAGCGGTGGTCAATCGCTTCTTAAGTGCTTGAAACTTTCTCGCAATCAGCGGACCACGAGAACTTCTTGTCCTTCTTGAGCAACTCGTCATCGGCCGCTATCTTGGAGAAGTTCTCGATAAGCGGCGATAATATCCCGCTAAACCAAGAAAACTCCGAACCGGTGGACCGAAGTAGGTGACTCGAGAAAGCACGTCGATCTTGCTAGGATCCACACTACGCCCCGCCGAAAGAATATGGCCTAAGAAGGCTACTTCCTTCAACGAACGCGCACTTGCTGAACTTTGCATACGACTTGTGCTCGCGGCTTGCCCAACACAAGCTTCAAATGCTCGGTGTGTTTCTCATCGCTCTTGGAGTAGATAAGGATATCATCGATGAAGACCACAACGAACCTATCCAAATACTCCATGAACACCGAATTCATGAGGTTCATGAACAAGGCCGGGGCATTGGTTAAGCCGAATGACATGACGGTATACTCGTACAAGCCATAACGAGTAGAAAAAGCCGTCTTTGGAATATCCTCGAGTCGAATCCGAACACGGTGATATCCCTCTCGGATCAATCTTGGAGAAAACTCGAGCTCCGTTAATTGATCGAAGAGGTCATCGATACGGGCAAAGGGTACTTGTTCTTTACCGTTACTTCATTAAGTGGACGGTAATCAACGCACATGCGCAGCGTCTTGTCCTTTTTCGACAAAGATTGCCGAGCATCCCCAAGGAGATGAGCTAGGCGGATGAAACCCTTCTCTTGAAGCTCACCCGGTTGCTTCTTCAACTCCACCAACTCAATTGGGTCCATCCGTAAGGCCTCTTCGAGATCGGGCGATGCACGGAACCAACTCAATGACAAACTCGAGGTCTCGAATGGTGGCATCCTGGAAGGTCGTCGGGAAGACATCAACAAAGTCACATACCACTGGGACTTCGCTAATATCTAGAGTGGCTGGCCGCCGAGCGCGAAGAGATGCGGACTGCTGACTTGGCGAAAAGTGAACTCGCCGCCGGAAGGACTAGTGAGGTAGATGAGTCTCCTAGCGCAATCAATTTGTCCCATGTCTTTGAGACAACCAATCCATGCCTAGGATTACATCTAAGCTCACCGATCGAAGGAGGATAAGGTTTGCCAAGAATCCTACCCTTCTATCTCAACAGGACATCCCTACACTCGGACTCGACTCTCAACTCCGAACCGGGAGAGCGAATGAGCAATGGGACCAACAATGGAGTAAAAGAAGACCTCCCACAGCAAAGAAAAGACTCGAAACAAACGAATGAGATGCGCTGAATCAAACAATCAGTAGCGAGGAAAGAGTTAACCGAAAGGGTACCCAACACGACGTCGGGTGCCTCCTGTGCCTCCTCCGCGGAGATGAGGTTGACGCGCCACTACCCACGCCTTGGGTAGCGGGGACAACCTTCGATCCGGGAGAACCACCTCCCGCCGCGTCCTCCATTGGGGACGAGGGGCCGCTCGATCTGTTAGGGCAACTATTGGCATAATGCCCTTCGTTGCACGAAAAGCAAGTGACCCCGGCGGCCGGATTGCGGGGCCACCTGCTGGTTCGCAGCGCACGTGGATCGGGCACGGCGGCGCGGAGGGCGAGGAGTCTTTGGCGGCCTCGGTGGTAGTGAAGCCACGAACGGGCCCCGGGTAGGCCCGACACGGGACGAGAGGCGGGCTGTGCGGATCATTGGGCCTCCCACTTGCGCTGCGGGACTCGCCAGCGCCTTCGCCTTGTGCTCGGCAACAATGGCCTTGTCCACCAAGGCACGAAAGTCGACAAAGTCCACAATGGAGAGCTTTGTCTTGCGGCTCCTCGGACAAACCCTCCATGAACTTCTCTGCTTGGCCTCATCGGTGGCCACCTCGGATGGAGCATAACGAGCCAAGTGGTTGAACTCGTGCATGTACTCCATCAGCGACTTACGCCCTTGCTTGAGCGCGAAATTCCTTCTTCTTGACTTCATCAAGCGGCGGGGATGTGAGCTCGACGAACGCCGTCCGAACTCATCCCAAGAGACGGTGTGGCGGCGGGCTGCATGGCCAGAAGTTCTCCCACCGTGAGAGTGCCGCCCGAAGGCGATGGGAGGCAAAGAGTGCCTGTCTGGTCCAGCACCGAGCAACGTCGAGCTTACGCTCAACCTGACGCAGCCAGTCATCTGCGTCCAAAGGGTCCTCAGATCTGGAGAACGTGGGGGGTTGAGTGCGAAGAAACTCAGCCAAACCCCACGAGACTGATGTCCACCCCCTTGCCCGGATCCTGAGGCACCGGAAAGGGCGGAGGTGTTGCGCGCAATAAAATTCTATAAATTCCGAAATAATTCATGGGTGTTCCTGGGATGACCTAGTATTTATAAAAATTAAGAAAGTCACTGTTCATAATATAATTTGAATAAAATAAATTCAAACTTAGTCTAGGTCTTTTAATGAGTTTGAATTTTCTGGGGGTTGAATTGGGTTCCAAAAATTTTGGAAAAAATTTATATTAATTCATGATAATTATCATAGTATTTGAATAAATTATTTTCAGATGATGATCAAATGTTTTTGTTCCTGTTTTTATTTGGAGTTTAAATTCGAAGTGTATGTTTGATCTTTGAGTTAAATTTTCCAATTGCAATAATTTATGCAAATGCTTCCAAAAAGTCAAGCATGTTGATAAGATGCATACTAAATCCTATTAATTAATTTGGGGATGTTACACGGCCCAATTGGTTTGGGTTTTCCTCAACGTGGACTAGGAGAGACCGGCAAGTCTCCGAACACCACGGTAAAACATCGTCGTGTCATTGTGGTTTGCATTCTTGAGCTTTACTTATTGCAATTTATATTTCTTGTATTAAATTGCTTATTCATTGTGTATGAATGCATACCATGCTTTGTGCTATTTACATTGTTAGAATTGAATAGCTTACAAGTCTTTGCTTAATTGTAATATTCATCAATTGACTTGTATTGTTGGTGCACTTAGTTGAACCTAGTTGATTTAGGCTTTAATTGTGCAAAACTGTATTGTTATAAGCTTCCGCATTAGAAATCAGTTTTAGCACATAGAAGTTTTGAAACGCCTATTCACCCCCCCTCTAGTCGGCCTCCTCGATCTTACAAGTGGTATCAGAGCTTGGTCTCTCATTTATTAGACTTAACCGTCTAGAGAGTAAAGGATGGCGACTAGTAATTTAATGCATCTAGGTGAAGCACCTCAATTTGATGGTACAAATTATGCTCATTGAAAAATCCGCATGTCATGTTATTTTAAGGCTATGGGCCTAAATATATGGCGGATTGTAGATATAGGCTTTTCTCTTCCATTGGATCATCTTACTCCAACAATTGAGGAAGAGAAATGCTTACGTCTCGACGCTCAAGCAATTAACGTTTTATTTAGTGCTTTGAGCGTAGATGTGTTCGATACCGTATGCGATCTCAAAAATGTTCATGAGATGTAGACCTATCTTCAAGATTATTATGAAAGGTCCATTCCAACTAATAAGGATTGCATACAAGAGTAGACGTCGAGAGAAGAATACTCAATCTCAAACTCCGACGATGAAGAATCCATAAGCCCCTCCACATCAACTTCTAGTTCCGACGATGATGAGATATCAACTCCATCAACATCGTCTCATTGCTTTATGGCTAAAGGTAAAAATGAGGTAAATAATTATGAGCCTTCATATGATGAACTGATGGAGATACTGGAAGAATTAAATGAATATATTGGAAAAGAAAAGAAGAGATTCAAGGTTTTAGAGAAAGAACATATCTCTCTTCAAAATAAATATGATATGCTAAAAGATGATCATGAAACTCTTCTTCTAAATGAGCTTAAAAGGTCTAATGTGGATATAGGAATAACTTGTAATTTATTAGATGATTTGTCATGCATAGCTCCTATTTCGTGCATTTCATCTAAAGTTAGCATATCCACATCTTGTGATGATTTAATTGATATGTCTTGTAGCTCTAGTGAAAACGCCTCTATTTCCTCTATGCTTGTTGAAACTAATCTTGTAGAGGAAAATAAAAAGCTCAAGGCCCAAGTCGCAAACTTGAAAAATGACTTGGATAGAAGCCACAAAGGGAAAGCCACTCTCGATGAAATATTGAGCAAACAAAGATGTTTGCAAGATAAGAGTGGAATTGGCTTCACTCCCAAAAAGAGGGAGAATAGCAAGACAAGGCATAATGCAAGACACACGAAGAATGTCAAGTGCTTTGATTGTTATCAAAGGGTCACATCGCCTCTGTGTGCCTAAACAAGATGAATAATAAAGAAGGACTTGGTCTCATCACCAAAAACAAGGTGAAGAGCCATCCAAAGCAAAATGGAAGACAATTCAAGAATATTAAGTGCTTTGGATGCAACGGGAATGGTCACATTGCCTCGGTGTGTCCAAACAAGCTAAATAACAAGCAATTTTCATTAAAGAAGAGGCAAGCCGGCAATGAGCAAGATAAGAAGACATCAAGGGGAAGCCAAAACCCTACTTGCTACAATTGCCGAGAAAAAAGACATTTTAGTAAGGAATATCCTAAAGGTATCTTTCCTAAGCCTATTATTTATAATAATGATTATTTGCTTAGGAAGGAAAGAAATGGCAATATGTTTGCTAGAAATGTTAGTTCGCTTAAAACAAATGCTAGGGTCATTTGCTTGCCCAAATTCATTGTGACTAACATTCATGGACCCAACCAAGTATTGGGTACCAAATGTGCTTAAAATGTTTATTAGGTACTTGGAGATGCATTGGAGGTTTGGCTTATTCATAAAGATGGACTCCATCATATATCAAAATTGAAGCCAAGTTTGAGGATAATCACTTCACATCATAAACCAATGTCATCTCGGTAACAAGTATCTACATTGAAGTATCTAGACCCTTTTTTTTTACCTTGTGTAGGTTGCATTTCATGAAAATCTTATAAAAAGGGTGTTCTCGCTCTTGTGCTTAATCTTGATCATTCAAATTTTGAGCAAGTTGGATGTGGCACATTAAGGGAGAGTGATAAGTCATAATCATGTATATCACATCCCTAAGTGTGCCCAAATAAATTAAGTGCTAATATTGTTTTTCAAAATTGAGTCTTTTAGCCAAAAGTCAAAACTTTGAAATTATAAGTATATCCTTTGAAAACCTAGTTGCAAAATGTATACAAATGTATTTCAAAGGTTAACCAAAGGTTTTGGTTCAAGAAAAATATATTTTAAATGAAAATGAGTTTCTACCCAAAATTCTAGTTCTTAGAATCTTGTTTTTAACCAAAACTAGATTTTTTTTTTGTGTGTAAAATCTATTCTAAAAGGAATTTGACCATTGTCCCAAAAGGAAAATCCTAGAGTTGGCTATTCTAAACATTTTTGGTATTCAAATGATTTCCAAAAGACCAACTCATCAAAATTTATTTGATTTCGAAACTCATTCAAAATCCTATATTGACCAAAGTGGTCACCTTCTAGCACTTAAGTGAGTTTTGCCATTTGAGCCCAAATTATTCGCATGAATAGGTCCATGATGGTATTTATGACTCATACATACAATTGGATACTCAAAATTTCTTCATTTGCTCAATTTGGTTCTTTTTGTGAAAGTTTTTGAAAATACGATTTCAATTGCGAAAACTAAAGCTTAATTTATAAAAATTATTTGAGGATTGGATTTTAAAGGGCTATATAAGTTGGAAATGCTCCAAAGATATTTGTTTGATTGATTGTGTGAAAATTTGGAGCAAAATACAACAAATTCCATTCTTTTCTCAAATCCAGCACTGAATCTATTTGTCAGTTCAGTCCTCACCGGTCTGACCGGCCGTCCAGGCGGTCTGACCTCTGGTATTGGTCGAACCGCCGTGCCCAGTGGTCTGACCGGTTTTGCGTGAAGTCTTTAAGTTCAACCCGAAAAGTTTTCTTCTTACTTCCCCTTTTCACCCGAAAAACCTTTGCTCTCTTCACTCCCGGACGCCTTTTCCCTCTCCAGCCCGGATCATCCTTTCTTGTCATCTTCTTGAGAGCCCAAGGTAATCAAGGTGTTCTCCCTCACCTCCTCTGCTCTTTGCTCCAATTATTTTGTATTCTGGTTGGTTTAACTCACCAAAATATGGAACCCTAGGTAGAGGTGTACTTTGAAATCCGGCTAGTTGATCCCTAAACTGCTTCTAGGACTCATCTCCTTTGACTACTCTCTTCATCCGTAGCCGGTAAATCCTTTTCTCTACTTGCTATTTCATCCACATTGTGAATCTCCCAATTTTTCAATTGGTGGAAATCCTTGGCATGCAAGTAGATGAGGATTAGATTAACTAGATTTCATTATGCCATTGCACACAATTTGCAAATCATTGGGTTGTTATCCCAATTTAATATTGCCCTTTTGTCCTTTGGCGGATCGGCCAAGGCTGCTCTGGCGGTTCAACGGCCAGCGAGCGTGATCGACACTTTGTGACAAAGGAGTGACAGAAATGGCATTTTGAAATAGTTGTTAATTTATTCCTCGAATTCCTTTGATTTTCATTACTATCTTTTCTCAGCTTCGATGCCGAACAAAAGGATTGTGACTCGCTCTGCAGCTCCCTCCTCAACGGGAAAAGAAATTGTTGAAGATCAACATATGGAAGATGTAGAAGAAGAAAGAGAAGAAGAAGAGGCAGAAGCAAGTGACAACAGCAACAACAGTGACAGTAGTGACAACTTGTATGAAGATTCTGAGAATGAGGATGAGAATGAAGATGTTGCTCCTGATCAAAGTCAATTTATTGGACTTGATGTGGCAAGATTGAAAAATGAAAAATATACCATTCTGAGGCACAGTAACCAGTTCAGATTTCCAAGAGATGCTACATTGAGTATGTTCCACACTCTATTTCAACAACATGTCTATCAAATTATTTATGCAAAGAAGCAGTTTGCAAATCATCGTTTTGTGAAGTGGAGTTACATAGGAAAAAATCCAGTCTATAATGGATTACTTCGTCGATTTAGAGCTGTGAGATTGGAGTCTTTAGTCTCCTTGCAATACAATTTTCATACCAAGACCATCAGGCAATTTTATGCAACTGTTTATGTATCTCCTGATCATGACAATCTCATTTGGATGACGGTACAACAAAGATTAGAAGCCACTAGAGATGATTTCATCAGTGCTTTGAGCTTAGGATATTCTAGTGGAGTTAGGATACATCTTGAAGAACCTCTTGATCTCACTCAAGTGGATGAATATTATAATCAAGGAAATCCTTTTGTGCGTGGAAAAGTAACTGGACTTCTCCCTATTCCTAGTGTTATTAATAGAATCATGAGAGCATCATTCTTTCCGAGGTGTGGAAATAATAATGAGATACACGAGCGTTCCTGGAATGTAGTGAAGCATATTATGGATGGCACTAGGATTGATGTGATAGATCTGATCATTAGAGAGATTGCCACTTCCAAGGGAGACAAGACCAAAAGCATTTATTTTGCTCCCTACATTACGAGACTCATTCAGAGCAAGATTGATTTTGACCAGGATTGTGACATGGAGCATAAGGAGTATAAGCCTAGAGATGCTCCTCCACCTCCTCCTCAGGTGCCTCCTCCACCTCCTCTTCAGCCCCTAGGGCAAGGATCAGCTTCTCAAGGACATGCAGGACAGCAGGATCCAGTCTTGACTGCTCTTTTGCGCCTTCAGTCGAGTATCGATCGCATGGATGCAAAGAATGATCAAATGCATGCAGAGACTAGAGCCAGATTAGATACTCTGGACTCGAGGGTCACTCGTATGGATGAGAGACTTACTGATTATCAGCAGCAGCGAGTACCTTTCACCTATCAGAGGTTTGGTTGACGTCCTCCTTCAGCTATTCAACAGAGTGCTCCTCCATCCACATCAGACGCTGCTCCTCCATCTTCGACAGAGGCTCCTCCCTCCTAGTTGTTACTTCTTTCATATATAGGTCGATAGACCTTGTATTGTGAGGATAAGCTTATTAATTACTCTTGTCATATCTTGTGTAAGCTTATTGAACATTGGATGCCTTTTGTGATCTTAACTGCTATCAGACTAGTTGGATATGTGAATGTTTGTTATGACCTATGCTTGTTTAAATATCCCTGTCTGAGTTATGTTATTGATTGAATCTCTATTGATGTTGCATGATTATTCATATCTTGATTTTAAATTGTCATGCTTCCTTGGATTCTTTGTCTAGAGAAAACTCCGTCAAAATTCCATAAAAAAATTCTCATATGTGCATGGATTCCTTTCATATCTTAAATGCACATGTTTAGGGGGAGTTTTATCTCTTTGGTTCTTGCTTGTAGAAACTTTCAAAAGTCTCTTAAAAACAAAACCTGACTTTAAAAGGGGAGAATGTTTCTTTGATCTAAATAAAATGAATTCTCTTGCCTAAATCATTGCCTTGCAAAATCTCTTGTTGGCTTAGATATCCTTTGAGTTTTTGGTATTTAATGCCAAAAGGGGGAGAATGTGTAACATCCCAATCTTGGGCTTGTGTTTCAAATGTAAGAAAATCAGTAGAAATTAAAACTTTTTCTTACATCATGTATTTCCTGTTGTACCAAACAATTCTTGTACAAGGGATTATGGGAATACATTGTCGCAAGTCTAGTTGATCCAAATCTTGTTATTCCAAAAACAATCTTGTCAAATCTTTTGATCATCCTCTGGAAATATTTTTCCTAAGTCTCTGTGATGGTATGTGACCCCTCTGAAAAATTTCACAATTTTTAGAAATTGTTTGAATATTTTTAGAGCGATCAAACTGTTTGACTCTCATCAAACATTAAAACAGAGCCTTGCAGAATTTTTGGAGATTTATTCACAGTATAAAAACCTCTGAAAATTTTACTCCAGGTTAATATCTGAGTTAGCAAGCTCCTGTAAAAATTTCATAATTTTTGGAGTTAATTTGCTACCTCAAATAAATCATTCAAAGTCTCTGTTCTTATTTCAAAGTCAAACTTGGTTTTACTGTTACTTGGGTTCGAGTCAGACTCGGGCTCGAGCCAATTGACTTGGTCCAGTCAACTAACTGCACCGAGTCTCTCTTTAAAACGCGCGTTGGATCTCAACCGTTGGATCTTAATCGCACGGCCCGCGCGCGTGTAAGACTTCGGACCTTCCGGTTGCAAGTTTGAATGTCAACCGTTAGATCTCCATCCAACCGTCGAGATGTGCCGAAACCTTCGGACCCTCCGGTTGCATTCTTCAATCAGAGCCGTTGGATTAAGATCCAACGCCCACTTGTCCCTCCGTTGTAAATCGCGTTTGCGACGTGGGGCTATCTGAGCCGTTCATTTCTAATCCTAGGGCTCGGAACCTTTTCGTTGTGTTTTAAAGACCGGAGGCGTGGCGCTATCTCAGCCGTCCATGTCTAATCCAACGGCTGAGAATCACCGAGCCTTTTTCGCTGGTCGTCTTCTACCTCCGGCCGTGGAGCACTGTAGGGAGAGTAATGGCAGTGTCATTTCTTGCTCCCTAAAGTCACCCTAGCCGACGTTTAGGGGTATGGGAGGTACACTGAGCCAGGCCATGCCCTAAAGCACGTCTTCACCCCTTTTTCCTTGTCGGCCGCACCTTGTGCTTTGTGTTTTGCCGCCCGAAAGCGGTGTGGTGCAAACCCTAATGCTTTCATGGCTTTATAAACACTCTCAATGCCTCCTGGCATTTCTTTAGACCACCATCAAGCTTCATTCTCAGTATTGGAGCTTAACACCTCAAAAATGGCAAATCGCCATTGTTGACCCGTGGAGCTCCATTGGTGTTCTTGGTGTTCCAGTGGTCCTCCTTCATGTTTCTTTGCCCTAACCTTATCTATTTACTTCCTTGAACATTTCCCCTCACTTAATTTTGGATTTGATTCTCAGGAATTGTCCAATTTGGGGTTTGTTCAAATTCGGCCGAAATTGGTCATCTTCTTCCTCAGCTCAGGTGAGTGCTCCATTTTCTAATTACTTGCTCATGTAGCTTCTGTGGACCTTAATGAAGCTATGTTGAGGCTTTGGAATCACTCATTTGGCTCAGGGTATCTATCTCGGGTTTTCTTCTCCAAGTCCGGCGAACTTTCACCGTGGTCAAGCAACTCCGGCCATCTTTGAAGCTTCTTGTCACTAAGGTAGCTTCTTATTAGTCCTTAGAAGCTTTGGCACCCGCTTCCTTGGACCGCAGCGGAGCTTTTCGCTATTTTCATGTTTAGCAGTAAAAGCTCCCATTTTCGTTTTCCGGCTAGCCGGCGTTCTAGTCCCTCACCGCCGGCGAGAATGCCACCATTGGGTTCGCAGTGCTATTGCGAATCCATTTTAGTACTTGGTGGGCGTCGCCGCGGCCAGTGTCGCCGGCGATTAGCCGTGCAAGTCGCTCGGGTTTTGCCGGCACAGGAGCTCCCGTTTTCGTCATTTGATTAGGACACATTAATTGCTAATCATTAGTTATTAATTATGTCTTAATCATGGTCGTTGAGCCACTGACCAGTGGGCCCAATATCCTTAGATCACTCTCTGGTTCAATCCCGCACTGTTCCGACATCATTAAGATTAATCATTGGTTAATTTAATGTGTCGGCATTTAATCCCTGTCGGAAATTACCTCTGGGTCGCTGACTTGTGGGCCCGAGGGGTTAAAATCAAATTTCAGAAGTCATTAGTGTTTATTTAATGTTAATCATTAATGGCATTAATTTGGTCTTAACCGTCTCTCTCAGTCGCTGACAAGTGGGCCCAGTGCACTGTGCACGTGGGTTAAACCAGCGCGTGGGTGACTCGAAGTCACTGACATGCGGTCCCACGTGTCAGCATCTTCCTTTGAACTGCGATCAATATCTACCGTTCATTTTTAGATCTGCGGCCCTGATCTTTGTGTGCGTTCGGACCCTCCGGTTGTATGGGTCGTTCTCGACCGTCGATCTTTCGATCAACGGCTGAGATCGTATATGCAACCGCACCGTCCGAATGCATACACTCGTGTGCGCCGTTGGATCTTGATCCAACGGTGGGCTCCGATTAGGTTTGGCGCGCGTGCGCTGTTTTCGGCGCGCGTGAGCCGTAGGATTTTAGATCAAGGGTTGGGAGTTGTCCACGTCTTATTCTTTTATTGAAGTTCGTCTGTATTTCGGTAAGTATTTGTTTAACAACTGAAAATGATATAAAAACTTTAGAAACTCATAACTAATTCATTTTAACTGCTTTTTAGATAATTCCAACGGTAATAAATTATGTTGTCACTTTAGTTTATTATAAAAATGGATTTTAGCATGTTCCAGTAGCAGAAAATTGTATAACTGGGAATAACTTGATTTCTGTCATTTTGAATATTCCAGAAATAGTTTTAATCTTGAAAAATGCATATCTTTTTCTGTATAAATCCAAATTGTGCAAAATCAATTTTGTTAAATTCGTCTGTTAGTATACTTTCATATAACATAGGATTTGAGCATGTTCATAATTCTGTAAAATGATTTGCATTAGATTTACAACTTAGAAAAATCATAAGTAAATGTGTATAACTCCAAAATTAGTAAATCCAACTTTGCTATTATTAGGATGTCATAATCTACCTGCTATAAAAATTTCAGACCTTAGATCACTCTAGAAAATTTCGTCATGAACAGTGCTAATTATTAATTAGTTTGTTTTAAGGCTGAGAGAGAGAATTTTGCTCATATCTTTTGCATGCTTAGTCCAAATTGCATAATTCTTGTTCTGGTCTTTGTCTTTGGTCATTCCCTAGCTGTAGTGTAAATTTTATTAGATTTGGTGTGTTTTGCTGTTGAGATTTATTTGGTGTTCTTCGTTCTTATTTGCTTATCCCTTTTTCGCGTTAGGTTCCGAAGACAATATTATTAATCTTGATATTGAGCCACAGCAGCCATCAGATCCTGCACTTCAGCCAGGCAAGCAGATGTAGCATTCATTTGATCATATTGTTCCTACTATTTTCAAATTCTAATATATTGTTTGCAAATTCTATGTATGCATTGCTATGTTGTTTTAAACTATTGTCGATAGTTGGCCTACTAGATGCATTATCGTGAGGAAATGTTTATTCCTCTACTACGGAAGCCTAGGTTACTTGTCTGTGATTTTGGGTTATTGGATGGACCCTTGTCACTTAGTAGTTTACGTGTCATTATGCTTAGCAATGCTTAGCTATCGGTAGAAATGGGCGATTATCGACTGTCGATAACTTTGATCACACAAACTATTACTATGTGTATATTTCACCTTGTGCTTTGTCTAAATTGCAAAACTAAAACTGAAAATGAAAACAATTTAGACTTGGGCACAATGGTAAGATGGTGTGATCGTTTGGGTGTGATTGGAATGGTGCCCGGTCAATTAAGGACCGAACTACTTGTGAGTATACATTATCCGAGCATTCGTGCGTGCTAACCACACTAGAGGATATGGGACCTCTCTTAGCCGAGTACTTTGGGTGTGTTAATTAATGAGCAGCGTGGTGGGTTGCATATTTGATTATATGCAACATGGACACGTTGTAGGGAGGGGGAACACCGCCGAGGCGGTGTATCTTGCTCCACGTATGGGTCCTTGTGATCCATATTTCGTCGGCAGATCACTAAGGATTAACCCCATGCGTCGTCTCTTGATTAGCATGTTCCATTGGAAAGGGTTCGTAGGACTTAGCCGTCTTAAGCATACCAAAGGAAGTGTGCTTAATAGCTTGGCAAAAAGGTGCAAGTGTGGGTACATTGGTACACCTGCAGGATTAAAACTATTCGAATAGCCTCGTCCTAGGTTATGGACACGCTTGGATAAGCTTTTCAAGAGTTAGACTACAACATTTTTTAAAAATTAAAACTTGATGGGTGGTAGGAATCGAGGATTCATGCTATGTTGTGGTGGCTTTGGGAAAGTCACTTCTAGGTGGATACACATTACTTATGCTTACTCATTGTTATTTAAATGCTTAAAACAGATTTTACAAAACATTGTTCAATCTATTACAATATTGCAAATGAAACACGCTTTATGCGTCCAAAGAACCATATAACCACATTCCTTTGAATACTGACTTTCATGTAGCTATGTATAGGCTTGCTACTCGTAAGTCTTGCGAGTACATTTTTGTACTCACCGCATTGCTTGTGTTGTGCAGAGGATGATAGTGAGTCCGATGGACCTCACTTTTGTGAGTTGTCCGTGGCGCGATTACTGGGCGATTAGCTTGCGGCCCGGTCGGTTGCCCTGTGGTGTTATGTGGCTAACCGGTCGTCTTTTGGTTTAAGCCATCTTATGGCAACTTTTGCTTCCGCTGTTACTTATTTGCTACTTATGTCATTTGGCCGGTCGGCTGTGTTGTAATAACTTATATTATGTATGTCTTTCGGTAGACTTGTTATAATCTGTTGTATGGAATTGATGCATGCTTGGATATGATGTATGTGTGCTGCTTGTTCTGGGAGGCACATATTCATCGAGACGCGGATTATTCTATTTGTGATACTAGGACCAGAGGAAGGTTAAGTATTACAAGTTCAATAAACCGGGGTCTCACAGAATGGTTGATCAATATCCTCTCATTTGGTTGAGTTATCCATTCTCTCTTGTGTTTTCACCTCCTCATGCATGACTCATTCATATGCCTAAGTCTTACTTTAATTAGTGACATGCATGGATACAGTTCAATACCTAAAATTCTTATCTTATGTTGATTAATATCCAAATGTTGCTATTGATAAAGGATTTGTCATCAATTACCAAAAAGGGGGAGATTGAAGAATTTAGACCCGCCATTATAACTTAATGGGGTATTTTTGGTTATTAATGACAAATCTACTTGTCAGACTAACACTCTTATTGATATACCATTTGTTTAGTCTCGTTTGGATATAAAGGTGAAAATCAAAGAGGTATGCATTTGACATCATTTCTATATCTTGTTGCATTCCTCGGATCCAAAATATAGGTTAAACTCTACCAAAAGTTAAACTTGAATATGTGCATATGGTTCCATTACACATCTGTGTATGTACACATTTAGGGGGAGTTCACTCTATATTTTGAGGTTTCATTTGTATTGATCCATATTCCTTCAACCGCATATATTAAGGATATTTACTTTGAAACATATCCTTGAATATATCTAACTCGTGTAGTTAATATATTCATATGAGTATATACAACATGTGTAGTTTGTATACACTCATATTTCGAATATATAACTTGTGTAGTTCGTATATACTCTAAGTATATATAACTTGTGTAGTTGATATATACTCATGTTTATCTCTATTCAATCATTTACTATTGAAGTGATTATCATCAATTACCAAAGAGGGAAAGATTGTGGTATATTGTCCCACCATTATGAGTTAATGGTATGATGTGGTAAATAATGATAATCATATTGTGGAACTAACATTTTTCTATGAGTTGGTGAAATAAGTTATGTTCCATGAGGTTGATGACTTTGGATGATATCATGAGTTGATAGTCATCAAGTAAAGATGCGAGATGAAGAGAAATCATCATGTGTTGATGATGTTCTAGACAAGATCCCAAAGTAAAGAATATCATCATGTGTTGATGATATTGAAGTGAAGAGCTTGGAGTAAAGGGTGCATCATATGTTGATGTATATAAAGGCTTTGAAGAGGAAATGATCATATGTTAATCACCAAGACTAAATAATCCATCATGTGTTGATGGAGGACAAGTGAAAGATGTATCATGAGTTGATACATGTCAATAACCCGAACTTAAAGTAAGGATGTGCGTCATCAAGCTTCAAGTGGTTGCGCAAGGCAAAGGTATAGTTAGCTAGGGCTAAGGATGTGTTCCTAGTCTTTACCGATCTCGGTGTTTGGTTGGGAGACCGGATTGCTAGTATAGGATGACGTACTATTAAGAGGGGTTTTGACTAGTAGTTTGAGTTAGTTATGTGTTGATAGCTCATTGTGTTTGCTCTAGCTCATCTTAACATGTTGCCAATATTTGGGAATGTGTTTTGCAAATAGTTATGGTCCATGGATATTCCTTGTAGCATGTGACTTGAGTTTGCAAATGTGTTTTGCAAATGGTTTAAGTCCATGTACCTTATTCCTTGTGGCGTTGATTCTAAAAGTTGGCAAATGTGTTTTGCAACTTGTTGAGAATCTCGCTTTTATCGTTGTTTGCATCACGCATCAATTTGGCAGATGTGTTTTGCAAATTGAGTTGAAGCGGAGTGCAATTTGTGGTTTGATTGTAAAAAGTTGGCAAATGTGTTTTACAACTTGTTGAGAATCTCACCTACATACCTTGTTTGCATTTTATATTGTTTGGAAATATGTTTTGCAAAGTTGTTATTGAAAAAGAAATGCAAAGTTGTGCTTTTCTCTGTGGAGCGGTCTGACCGACGTTCTGTGAGCGGTCTGACCGGCCTCCGGTCTGACCGATGGTATGTTCATGGTCTGACCGTCCTTGCGGGTCAAGCGCGCGGTCAACTTTTTACAGAGAGCGACATTTCTGGTTTTTCGGCTGAGCGGTCTGACCGCAGTGTGTCGGGCGGTCTGACCGGCCATTGATTGGCGGTCAGACCGGAGGTTCTCCAACGGCTATTTTTCTGACCATTGGAGGGGGTGCGGTCTGACCGGCCATTTGCCTGCGGTCAGACCGACCCTGCTGATTTTTCAGCACAACTTCTCCCAATGGCTAGTTTTTGTGTGTGGGCTATAAATACCCATCTTGGCCGTGTGAGGGGAGGTTGCTGGTGCCCCATTGAGTTCCATTGAGCTAAGAGCAAGCCCTCTACTCCCATTTGTGCATGTGTTGCACTTAGTGAGGTTTGAGAGGGAAATTCTATTGCATGTGTTGCATTAGGTGGTGGATTTAGTATCCACGAGAGCTTTGACACTTGATTGGTTCAAGTGAAAGTTGGAGACTTGTTACTCTTGGTGTTTGCCGACACCTAGACGGCGTGAAGGCGTCGTGGTCCGGTGATCTTCTCAAGTGAAACTTGTGAGAAGGTCCGGTGTTTGTGAGTGGCTTGGTGCTCGCCATCTCCGGAGTCGAGTAAGAGCAACCCTAGTGAAGCGAGGTGTTGATACCTTGGAGTAAGGCTTAATTTGTGGAGCCGTCCCAATTGGTTTGGGTTTCCCTCAACGTGGACTATGGGAGACCGGCAAGTCTCAAAACACCACGGTAAAACATCATCGTGTCATTGTGGTTTGCATTCTTAAGCTTTACTTATTGCAATTTATATTTCTTGTATTAAATTGCTTATTCATTATGTATGAATTCATGCCATGCTTTGTGCTATTTATATTGCTAGAATTGAATAGCTTACAAGTCTTTGCTTAATTGCAATATTCATCAATTGACTTGTATTGTTGGTGCACTTAGTTGAACCTAGTTGATTTAGGTTTTAATTGTACAAAACCGTATTGTTATAAGCTTCCGCATTAGAAATTGGTTTTAGCGCATAGAAGTTTTAAAACGCCTATTCACCCCCCTCTAATCGGCCTCCTCGATCTTACAACGGTCCAAAAGGTCTAACCCTTATACTTTTCTCTAGAAGTCCTTAAGAAATTTATGACCGATTTCACCAAATCTTTTCTCTCTTACCGTGATTGTTTCATCTCTGCTGTTTCGTTTCTCTCTATGAGATTCAATTACTTTGTTCTTGATACCGTGTATGTTCGTACCGTATCTCACAATATCATTTTCGAATTAGGGGTTGCTACGCATAAGAATATGTATCATAGTATAGTTGACACTAACGTCACTGCTACTTTTCCAAAACAAAAAAAATTAGTGCAATGGATCGTGGAGAATTTCCCTTGACAATTCCAAAACAAAAGACAACATCTGAAACTCTGAACGAAAACAAGCATTCCTTGTTTGGGTTACGGCATGCATTTTTTATTAGTGTATATAAACAGCATACAGGGAAGAAGATACGTCAGTGTTGCATACAGGGAAGGACGTAGTAAAATTTGAGCGTCCAGATCTCCACTGCGACACCACAAAAATCATGCGGCCGTCGACCAGCCAGTTTGGAGGACGCCACCAAATGCCAACGTCCTCGTGGAAGACTTGGACGCTATAAACCGGTAACGTCCTGCTAACAGCTAGAAAATCCAGCTTTGCGTGCCTACATCCATAATTCCGAACTGTTGCTTAAATAAAAATATCTCAGTCTTCTAAGACTTGGATTGGCGTTGCTGCGGATTATGATAATCTCATTCAATAGAACAGCTTTAAGATATTTTAGTGCTTGACTAGTGTCGCGACCTGAATATACAAATTCGGACCCTTTAGGTATACTACACTAGTCCAGGATCACGCTAGTGCAAATAACAATCATTATCAGAGTAGTGACCTTATAGTCGAAGCTTACAATTAATGCCTCAAAAAGCAAATATCTCAAATAAGTTGCAGCCGAATGAAACTGAATAACTTCAATATGACCTATCTATATACTCACAGGCAATCGACTGGAGTAGCACGGCCTAGTTCTCCACGATTCTTCAAGTAATCCTTGACGACCAATGATGAACTGGTGTAGTGTTCATCAACTGAGCAAGATTGTTTATAACAAGAATGAACACATGAAGTACTCAGCAAGTTATATCACAGAATGCAATTATAATTAATGGCTTATTCCAAAGGATATGATATCTATGATTATTTTGTGAAAAGCAAACCATTGCAATTAAATATGAATAATAGATTGAAAATGTAAGTTAAAATAGTACTAATAATAAGTAATAAGAGTTCATTTAAAAAAAGTAACAAGAGTTTCCACAAAGTTCACACAACTTAATTCAATTCTTTTACACAACTTCTCTTCCACATTATTTTTATAAAATCTACCATTCGGGTAAATCACCGAGCATATCCATAACCAAGGACGTGGCTATTCGAATAGGTTATTAACACTTCGCAGATGTTGTTCAACTTTACCTATAAGATATGATTACTTTATCAGAGTAAACCACAGCAAAGCCTTTCAGAAACTTCATCTTGACAATTGACCCTCCCGATGTGCATACAGGCGGTACCAAACTTTACTCAACTCGTTGGTCCGATGCACACTGTTGGACACGTAAATGGTGAACCGTCCATAGATGTGACCCATCACTAAGAAAAAATCCACACCTCTATCCATCACAAAGCACTTAACCTACTTCATGAGTAGTCAATGTCGAGACGTCATAACTTACTAAGCTATGTATATCCCATACTAGGCTTGTGGTAGCGCGATATGGCTCATTTTAATGACACACAAAGTTAAGTCCTTACTTGACCAGCGCGAGACTACCTAACTACAATAAGTCACAAAGATTTACACAACACCCTCACACAGTCCAATTCACAAAGCACTTCTCACTCGCCTAGTCTAAATCTTTTCCCACCTTGTTGATTAAGTACAACACATGCCATCAGCATGTGACAACATACAACACACAGCTTTTCACAAGGACATTCCATAATCACTTAGTCAAGTATGAGTTTACTATTTTAAAATGATATCAATGACCTATTGCAAGACTAATCATACTAATTATGCTTAACCAACCCACGTTGATGCTATGATAATACCAACTAGTAATTTAACCAAGCTAGGATGACAAATGATCATAACAATATAATTCACAAGGGTGACATAGGTAAGTGGGTTGCATAACTAATCCCAAAATAATAAAGCATTTGATAATTGAATTAGCAATACAATAATTTAAATCAAATAGTTTTGTAAAACTTGGTGCAACATGATCAATGAACAACTTTCCTTTCTATAACAATGTTAATGTTCTTTTATCTTCGATCTTCGACTTCCTTAACCTTCAACTTCTTTGGATGCTTAGCATTGCAACGGGTTATTGATATCATTTTGAAGTGCAAATTCATACTTGACTAAGTGATTATGAAACGTCTTTGTGAAATGTGGTGTGTCATGTGTTGTCACACAGTGATAGCATGTGTTGCACTTTAATCAACTGGGTGGGAAAATGTATTAGACTGAGGTGAGTGCAAGTGCTGTGTGACCTCAGCAAGTGTGTTGGGTATGTCATATGATGATTTAGTTAGATGATATGAATGTCTTGCCTTGGTCAACTTAAGGACTTAACTTTGTGTGACACTGAACTGAGCCACATCGTATAACCACATACATGGAATGGGATAGATCTAGCTTAGTAAGTTATGGAGTCTTGACATTGGCTATCTCAGGAAGTAGGTTAGACTCAATGTAAGGGTGGAGGTGCAGACTCATCCATTGGGTCACATTTATGGATAGTTCGCCGTTTACATATCCAATGCTGCGCTCCGGGCCAACACCTGTGTGGGGTTCAGTTACCGGCTTTACGCTCACGGGAGGGCCAATTGTTGAGAGGATATTTTGGAAAGGCTTTGTTGTAATCTTCTCTGTACAAGTTAATTGCATCTTGTGGGTAAAGTGTACAACCTCTGCAGAGTGCTAACAATCTATTCGAATAGACGCATTCGCGGTCAAGAACATTCTCGTGGATTTCACACGAGGGGTAGAATTTTATAAAACAAATATGGGTGGAAAGCTAAGTGAAAGTGTTAGGAAGGATTATGCTTTGTGCAAATGTTCAAATTCTTGTCTACTTATTATTATGGTTTTATTATGCTTTCAATCTATTATTCGTATTCAAATGCAAACGTCACTTTGTGCAAAATAACCTTAGTAGCCATATCCGTTGGAATAAGCCGTTATCTATACTTGTATTTTGTGGTACAACTTGTTGAGTAGTCCAGATACTCACCCTTGTAATAATCATCATTAAGTGGTAAAAGTGGAGGAGTCAACACCCACTCTGGAGGAAGAGTGTTGCGAGGAGGTTGATTGTTAGGTCTTCTTCCTAGTCTATAGCTTGTGGCAAATCGATGGGTTCCCGCTGGAATTACTTTCGTTCATTGTTGTTATTTTCTTTAATGCTAAAGCTTTGCATGGCTGAATAAATATAAACTCGATCATAAGGTCATAAGTATTATTTGCTTATCAAATTCAGTAGGTTTATCCCTATATTCGTTGTGTATGGAATGATATTCATCAATGTTGGCATTGTGTGCACTAACGTGATCCTAGACTAGTGTTTATACATAGAGGGTCCGGATTTGCATATTCGGGTCCCGACTACTTCCATGGATCCTCATATGTTTAAATGTTGTCAAAACATAGTTTTCATGAAGATTAAGGACCATGTGGCTAGAAATGATCCAAGGAATTGAGTATGTGTCATTTTAGTTGATAAATTTTTGTTTTGCTTTGGTTGTTGTAACATCCCAAATTTTGGTCTTTTATAAAAATTTAAATCAAATTAATTAATTCAAAGGGTGGGATTTCTTTTGGAGTTTTTGTAAGTATTTAAATTCCAAATCCTAAATTCAAATCCAAATTCCATCGTCTCAATTCAAATCTCGTCTCCAAATCCAAATTCAAATATCGTAATTTGAATATTTCCACGAATTCTCTCCTGCACCGAAGCCCATTTTTCTAGCCCATTTCTTTTTCTTTATTCTTTTCCTTTCTTTTTTCCATTTCCCTTGCTCTGTTGTCCATACCGAGCAAACGTTGCGCCAAAGCGCGCCCCGACCACGCCACTCGCGCCAAGCCACCCACGCCAGGGCACATCGTGTTGTGCATGCCCCGCTCGCGCTCTGACCATGTACAAGCATCCCTATGCCCGTGCCGCCCGTGTGCATTCCGCCCGTGTCGTCTTCATTGCCACCTTCAATCCTGCCATTGATGCAAGCAATCAATTGTGTTTATGTTTCTTCAGTTTCCAAACCGAACTGAGAACGCCGTCGTGAATCCCGCTTGCACCCGCACCGCTTCATCCCAAGCCGTGCATATAAAAGGAAGCCTAGGCACCTCCTCTACCCCCTTCACACCCCCTTGAACTCCCTCTGTTCCCAGAGCACCGCCGCCGCCGTAGGCATCTTCTTCCCGAGTGTAAGCCACCACCTCGCACTATCGTCCCCGCTGCTCCATTGAGGTACTTGCCCAACCAAACATGTCACATTGTGTCCCCGAGATTCATGAGCATTTCCCCTAAATCAATTTCGTGTTTGCTGCAGCACATCACTAGAATTCGTCGTCTTTCTCGTTGCCGGCCAAATCACCATCCTCATCCAATCTCCTTCTTCGGTGAGCCCCAAGCCGAGATATGCGTGTCATATCGTGTTCCCGGACTTTCCCTGCCTTTCCCCCCTCTCCATTCGTTTGCTTCATCACTGAGAAGAGTCGTCGCACCTCCTTCCTGCTGCCAGCCGCCGTTGCCCCACCACCTAGGCCTCCCTCTGGCCATGCCGACCTACCTGGCCGCTTCCCCGTGCCCATGCACACGTTGCCTTCCCCGAAGCCGCGTGCCCACGCGCTAGTGTCGCCGCCGCTCTGTTTCCACTCCAGCCACGCCACAGCCACCTAAAGGTCGGGAATTCCCCTGGGTTCCATTTTGGCCCTCACCCGCCACTCCCGTGCCGCCACTCACCGCCAACGCCGTGTGCTCCAGCCATCGCCCCACTTTGTTTTCCTTCCTCTACTTCTTTCTTCCTTCTCTAACCAATAGAAGGGCCCCACATGGCATTCTCTCCTTCTTTCTCTCTCCCTTCCAATGACAAGGAGACCCCATATGTCATTCTCAGTTGCTTTTACTAATTAATCCGAAAAGAATATTCATTTCTCTCTCAATTTTCCTTTTCGGTAAATCTTCCGAGAGTTCGTTCTCTTCCGTGTGAACTCTGAATCAGTCGATTTTTGTTCCTAATTAATCTAAATTCATAATCTCTCTAGTGGTATAAATTTTATAATTTTTGGATTTTATTTGTTTTTTGTTATTTATTTTATCTCGATTCACGCGTGTGGAGTCCGACGCCGCCGAAGTCAATTTGGACCAACCGGACGCAGTGACCTCAACCTTCAGTGAAGGCAAGTCTCCTTTAATCATATTGTACCTATGTTTTCCAAATCCTATTTTAAATTTCAAAATTGATATGCATTGCTACTTACATAACATGATTAGTTCAAATCCTAGGTTGTTAGTTAATCCTAACTTGGCATTACCATCATTTGATGTTGTTATCCATGATCCATTGTCACCCTAGTATAGCAAATCCACGATAATGATTACAATATTGTTGGATTAATTAATGCGATAGAATTGGTTGGACATGTGTTGTCAATCATGATCACCCATTGGGAGAAAACTATTATTATCTTTTATATAAATCTTTTTGAGAAATATATTGCAATAGGTATTGTCGTTGATTTATAAAAAGAAATGAAATGAAAATTTGTTTAGACTTGGGCGGATAGTAAGTTCAGGTAGGTGCAGCTAGAGCACGAGAACTTGTAATGTGTTAAGTTTTGCCCAAGTCATATTAAGAACCGACACTTGTGACTATCAAAACTGAGAACTACTGTACAACCACATATCCAGAATGGTAAGGATCTGGCCAACTAATTTACAGAGTCCAAGCATTTAGCCCGTAGATTGTAGTTGATAGGTGTTCTCTTGATCATGGTAAATGTACTTCCATATTTTGGGTCATGCAAACGATGGTAAATGGTGTTCATGTCTATCCGGGCTTGCGTCGGGCGATGGTAATTGACGCCTATGTCTGATCAAGTTATCCTCCGCAATGGTGAGCTATGGGTCGATGGTAAATGACATCCATGACTTGGAGTTAAGCTCATCGGGCGAGCTGATGTAAGGATAAGGTATTGTCAAGGTCTTATGATAATCACTTAGTCGCACACCTTTAGAAGTGTGTGAAGTGGACAATATAAGTTGATTATCTCGTGTGGGTCAAGCTGTACAACCTCTGCAGAGAGTAAAATTATTTGAATAGACGTACCCATGATCAAGAGTGGGCAAGGTGCGTTTTCACATGATAAATTTTAGCTTTGTTTTTAAAGAATTATTTTGGAAAATCCATGAGTAGTTGGAACTCTTGGATTATTGTGCTGGCAGTTAGAACCAGTTGGGCAGCTAGAGGCTTACTCTTTAAACCTTGGTGGTTAGAGCCTTGATACTAGTGACTAGTAGCTAGAACCTTCACTGGTAAAGCAATTAATTTATTTATTGAAACTACCTGTCAAATGTGCTTTATGAAAATTGTTGAAACATAAAATGTTGTTTTGTGCAAACGAACCATATAAACCCTATTTGTTAAAGCTATGCATATGTATTTTTTCCAAGACTTGCAGGGTACTTTATGCACTCACATGCTACACTCAAATTAAAATCTCAAAAGCCTTCAACGACACGAAGGAGGATTACAACTACTTCGCCTGTGGCTTTAATGAAAGGCACTCGGAGCACTAGTTTGCACTCCCTAGTCGAATGCCGGTGGGCAATTTGATGGACCGACCTTTATTGTAATAAGTGGCCTTAAAGTCGGTACTTTGTTATTACTTTTATGCTGAATTGTGATTCGATCTTGTTATCAGCGTTGTATCCACTATGTGCACTAGCTACTGATCTGGGACTAGTGCAGAAATGCACAGAGGGTTCGGATTCAAAAATCCAGTCCCAACAGCCATACTATTAATGGGGGTTCAAGGCTAGTAGCTTGAACTTGTTTAGGTTGAGTAACTAGCTGTGGTGCACACTTGGTCTTTCTAGCCTAGTTCTAGTCAAAGAGTGCCGAGAATCGAGTTGTGGTTGCAAGGATATCAAAGTTTTGATCAAAATTAGCTAAAGCCAGAAAAATCAACAGGGGCGGATTATCCAAGTCAAGCGTACCATCGAGGCATACAACCTATCCAGAGAGGGTGTTCTCTGTGTTTCTAGAAAAATACATGGAGGCAGATAATCCGAGTTGACCCGGACCATTGAGGCGTACCATCTATCCAGAGAGAGTATTTTTTTTACACCTCTGGGTTTTTGCACAGAGGCAGGTCATCTAAGTGGAGGCGTACCATTGAGGCGTATCATCTCTCTAGAGAGGGTGTTTTTGGACAAGTTGAGAGACAGATGATAAAGCCCAAGGCATACCATTGAGGCGTACGATTGGTCCAGAAGGGTTCATTTTGAGTGAAACATTGAGGTGGATGATCCGAGTCAGTCGGATCATTTAGGTCGAGGCATATAATCTGGATTGTCTCAATGGCTTGCATATTATGGAGTTCAAGGGCATGCAAGAGTTTTAAGTTGAGATTTTGAGTGTGTGAGAAAGTAGATTATGCCATGTATCACTCCTAGTTGCTTGACCATGCTGGGTTCAAGTGACATCCTTAGACTTATTACTCTTGGAATTCGGTGATTTCTAAATGGTTTGGAGTCATACTCTTGGTGATCTTCCAAGGAGTAGCTTGTGGAAGGCACTAGGAGGGTTGTAAAGGTTTGGAGTTCACCTATCTGGAGTGGAGAAGGACTACCATGAGTTGATTACTTGGAACCTTGTGCGGGTTCAAGTGGGAGCTAGACTCTTGTTAGAGTGCTCCAACTAGGATTAGGGAAGATCGTCGAATCTCCGAGACCTTGGTAAAAAAATCAGTTGTCTCTTGTCCCTTTTATGTTTTCGTATTTAATTTGTTCTTTCAATTTCTATATTATTAGTCTTGTGTAGGTTTGGAACTTAGGTTGCAAAAATTCACTAGCATGTTTAGGAGTTGATTGATCACACTAGGAAACCATAGGCACTTAGGTTGGGAATAGCTTCTAGGTTGTTTTCATTTGTTAATTTTGGCCTAGTTCGAAAAGATAATTCACCCCTCTTTGGCATCCGATCCACTTTAGGGATGACGTCCAATGTGGTAGGGTGGAATATCCCATTTCGATGAGATATAATAGGCTAGTGAACTCAATGTTTTCTTACATAGTTTACTTATAATTCATTTTGGATCGTTTTGCATGTACAACAGTAGAGACAACTGATGTCTATGTAGCCCTACACATCATCTAAAAAAATAGAATCAACACTTACAATGAAACAGGCAATTGTTGTCCATACTCTTAACGGGCCACACAAATCACGTTGCGAGTAAACGATCTCTACAATGGGCATAGTGCCGTATATAAGTGCATTAATTCACACTAATAGATCGTCTGTTCAGCATGTTCAACAACAGACGACCTCTTTTCTCTCTCCTTCTTATCAGCAAACAACCTCCTTTCTCTCTCCTTCGTACCAGCATGAATCCGATATGGTAAGGGGTTGTTCAGTTTATTTCCTAACTTCAGTTGCATGTCTTAAGGGGTTCAATTTATTCCAGTTGACAAGTTTTAACATTTTAAGGCCAAGGCTTGGTTCATAAACACACATATATGCACAACACTATGGCACACCTCTCAGGCTCTCATACATGCATCTTCCTTACAAATTTTGGCTATGTTCTTTACAAATTTTGCATAAGTTGTGCCGACGAAATTTGTTGCCACGAAAACAGTCATTAGCTGTCTACCAAAACTAAGCATAGCAAATGTTATCAAATAGAAACCGAAAGAAAGATTATGAATTTAGATGAATTTAAGAACAAAAATCTACATATTAGAGGTTCGCACATCCAAAAGTTTATCGGAATTGGATAAGTTGTGGCGACGAAAAAACAGTCACTAGCTGAATACCACAACTAGGCATAGCTAGAGCTAGGCATTGGGCCGTGCCGTGCCAGCCTGGCCCAGGCCCGTCGTGCTTCGGGCCGCGTCGTGCCGTGCCAGCTCGGCCCGATCACCCTGTCGTGCCGTGCCGTGCCGGCCCACCTCGCCTTCAACCAGGCCCAAGCACGGTCTAAAGCCCGTCGTGCCGTGCCAGCCCAAGCTCGGCCCTAAGTAACTATAGAGCGGCGCGTGGGGAAGGAGAGGGAGAGGGAGGGAGGTGGTTGGAGGAGTGGAGGGAGGGGTGGCCGACAGCACGGGGGGAGGGAGGGCGGCGACCGACAGCGCATGAGGAGGGAGGTGGCTGGAGTTGGAGGGAGGAGAATCAGAGAATGTGATTAGGGATTGAGAATTTGGGAGTCGAGGTTTGGGAGAAGGGGTTGGGGATGGGGGTTGGGGGAGCTCGAGAGGGATGTTGGGCTAGACCAGGTAGCAGAGGAGGGTTATTGGTTGGGCCAGACCGGGATGGGGAGTGATTGAGCAAGGCCGAGAGAGGGAGGGATTGGGCAGAGGAGGGTTATTGGTTGGGCCAGACCGGGATGGAGAGTGATTGAGCAAGGCCGAGAGAGGGAGGGATTGGGCTAGAACAAAAAGATTGGGCCTATTTCGTGCCGAGTCGGTCCAAATACGGTCCAACTGATCGTGCCGTGCCGTGCCGTACCGCCCAACGGACCACATTCTCAGGCCCAACCCAGCCCGCAGTTCGTGCCGTACCAACTCAGCTCACCACGTGTCGTGCCATATCATGCTTAGACTGTGCCGTGCCGACCGTGTCTTGAACCGGCCCGAAAAAGCACGACCCAGGTCTCAGCTCTAGGCATAGCAAATGTCCGGTAACCATAAAGCACCACCGGGAAACTTTGCTCCGCTGTGACTAAAGCTTGCAAACACACTACATAGCTGCATATAAGCGCACGACATTGCGACACCGTTGCAAGGAGAAAAGGTGAGTAAAGCGTCACGACAAATTTCAGAAACAACACACGTGTGACAGCGTCAGGAAAAAAAATCGCTAATTGCATCTTCAGTTTCGACATTTGTTTAACTAAGTGCGTGCCTACGTGGATCTCCAGCCAACTGGAACAATGGCCACTGCTAACATCGCCAACACAACGTATGGGTGTCAAACACGAAAAAGGGCTAGAAAGCTACTTATACACACTACTGTGGTCTGCGAGCAAAAACATGACGTACAAAACTTTGACAGAAAAGGGGGGAGGGGGAGGCTACTGGGTTAGGATCTTCCGTTTCGCGGTGGCTGCTGCCGTTTCTGCTTCATGCTGGCTCTCCTAGCTACGTCCCATGGCTTGTGCGGCACACAGACGCCTTGCTGCGATGCAAAGAACGACTCGTAGCCCGGGGAATCAAACGCGAACCCGGTGTGCTTGGAGGTCTCTCGGGGAAGCATGGAAATCGCGTAGCTTCTCGCTTCTTCTGGACTCAGATGGCTTCTCTCCGGCGGATGTATCCTGCTGTACTCGTGGGGGTCGTCCTTGTGCATCTCCTGGACTACTTGGTAATCATAGGGGAATAGCCATCTTTGAATCCTGAGACAGAAGCGCAACATCTTTGAATCTTTGAAAGGAATCAAAACCAAAAGGGCATAAGCTAGCATAATTTTACAACAGGAAGAGCTGGTAATGAAGAGTGGATATCTTACGATAGATATAAATAGTCACCAAAGAGAGCGATGATCGGAACAAGCAACAGTGTGAGATAGAAGAAAAAGGTGCTCATCAGAACATAAATCACAAAATATACATTTTCCTGCAGAAGGAACACAGCATGAAGTTAATGCATTTGTAGACAGAATAGTAATCACCAGAGTAATAGATTAGTAAATAATTCGCCCACCTGTCTGTCAAATGACGTCATTATCGCAGAGTATATGAAGATAAACAGAAACCACGCCGCTATACTGCCAGCTACACTGAAATAATGCCATCTCATTATAGAGTTGCACGCCATGAGAAGACGGAGGTTCACAGTCACCACAACACAAGTGAAGGTCATTGTGCTAACATCCCATAGACCAAAAATCTTGCCAGATGAACCGTGACCATACCGACTTGCAGCTGCAGTGAAGTAATAGAACACTATTGACTGATAAAAGGCAAAGAAAGCCCACACCGCTATCACTCTCCACTTGAAGAATGTATTTCTGATTCCTTCCTGGTAAAGCTGGGGGTATTTTTTTGATAGAGATGCACTCACATCCTGAAAGGGGTAAGTTTAGTACAATGCAGCAAATAGCATCACTCCATAAGTAGAATGAATGCAAGCAACCATACCTTATCAAACAATCCAACCATAATTACAGGTAATGCTGTGAAAATGACATTATATAGAGACTGGTACCAGTCATCGTAAAATCGCTGACCGGAAAATCCAGTTTGGAAAGTGAACCAGAACTGAGTTAGTGTAAATGTCAGATTCTTGTAGAAGAAGTATGTGATAACCTGAAACCGAAAGTGTCGGTATTTAGTTTTTTTTTACTATATTGAAAGCTACAAGGTAAGCAACCATAGGCGTACCTTGCACAATCTCAAGTATGACCACCGTCCATGTACAAGAAGCAAATCAGTAAGATATCGAAACTGAGCAATGGCAAAATCACTAGCCATAACAGCTTGCATTCCTTCTTGTCCACTGATGCCAATCCCAACATGAGCAGCTTGAATCATACTCACATCATTAGCACCATCACCAATACTGAGAGTTATCTTACGAGCTCCTTTCTTAACTAAGCTAGTAACCTGGAAAATATGATAGTATCAATGTATTACATTTTTACATCATTCTAAACAAACAGGTTATGCAAGGAAGTAAGTCAACAAATCAGAGACTATGAGATTATTAATGGTTAATAACTAAATAATCACCTATAAGACATGCTACTCAATAGTACAACAGTGTACAAGATTGACTTAGAGACCAAAACTGCAATAGCGAAAGCATCCAATGTACTATGATTAATAATAGATGTGAGCTGCACTGGAACTCTTCTTTTGTGGGGATAAAAAATTGATTATTGCCTTTATAATTTAACAATATCAATATTCCCAGTATTGCACAAGCATCCTGAAGAGCATCCAAGTGAGAACTACACTACTACCAAGTACAGACTATAAAAAATCCAGATATCCATAAACCAAAAATGTCAAGCTGTTAGTTGTTCCCTGGGGAAACAACACGCCATGCATAAGAACAGTACCAGCAAGAAATGATATTTACCTGTGCCTTCTGCAATGGTGAAACTCGGCAACATACAACTGACTGGCAAATTAAACTCAAACCAAGGAGATCCACACGCAGAGTTGGGTCTAGCGCATACATCAAGCATCTCCCATCAATAATGAGAGCCAACTTTCGTCCTGGTGTGCTACTTAGAGAACGCTGGGCTTCCTCATGGTAACTTTTCAGACTCTGTTTTACCGAGTCCTTAATAACGCGTGCAATTTCCACAGGATCTCCCTGAAAACGACTGCAGTGTTATATATGGCACAGGCAGGTCCAAGGATACAAAACCCTTTACTGGAGGAATTCCTGGCCGGCGGGCAGTACCAGTAACCGGCCGGTTACCGGAAATCCCGGCAAAAACCCGGATGAAATTCACTTGAATTTGCTTAAAAATCGGTCGAAATTCAAATTTTGAATTTGCTAAACCGGAACATTTACCGCCGGTTTTGTGATTCCTGGCCCCCACCGGTAAGGCCGGTAATCGGATGGGTTTTTCTTCCCTGGGTAGGTCCATAAAAAAGTATACACTACTACCAGTCAAAAGTTGGTGTACACCAAAGGACGCAATCATATAGCTGATTATGCTTGACCCAAGTACAAAGAAGAAGAAAACAAGCACCATGAGATATGTACAAGGCATACATCAACATGATGGAGAGGCTAAAGCGCCAAAGAAACAAAATCCACATAAAGTGATAAAACTATTAAAGAATAATAGTTCATGCTGTTTATTTGGAAAAAAATATATTACACGAGAATCACGGTTAAATCTCCCCCAAAAAAGCCCCATAATACCCCACCACCCAAGCACCAAATTAACTTATTTCACAAGTACTTCTCCAGTTGAGCTATCCCATTATTCTAAATGATATGGCTGACATCTTTAACAGTCTCTACTTGCAGTCATTTAAAACTTAAAGATAAAATAAACCAATTGAACCTCAACGCAATGATATATGTTCATCTTACCCTGTCTTCAGCCTCTCTAATTGCATGTGTCTCTGAACTGATGATAAACTGTTTTGTATCATTGTTCACCAGGCTGCATGCTGCAGAGCAAAGAATCAACTCAAATCTTCAGAAGCGATGTATGTCAGATGAAAGAGAAAATCAAGAAACAAACCTCCAGAATCCAAAACTGAGTTTTTTTATTAAAAAAAAAAACAAATGCCTTTAAGAAACGAAATTATCAATGTAAAATAATTAAAATAGAATAACAATCTCACCATATGCTATATTAATTGCTGTTTCCATTTTATCTCCAGTTAAAATCCAAATTTTTATGCCAGCTGCAGAAAGAGTTTCAATGCAGGCTGGCACACCTTCTTGCAGTTTGTCTTCTATAGCAGTGCACCCTATCAATATAAGGTCATTTTCAATCAACTCAGCTACCTACAGGGAAAAAAGAGAAGAAAAATTACATCACAATGTGACCCAGCAATAGTGGAATAAACTTCAAGGTTCTTTTTTTCTACCAATCGCTGAGTCTGTAATTGTGTGATAGAATGCACCAGTCTGTAATTGTGTGTGAGAATGCACAGATAATGCCATTGTAATGAAAATAAAAAATTAAACTATTATAAAGAAAAATACAAATGCTTACATATTCTTGTTGAGGTTTCATTCCTAGCCTACCCTAACTTGTTTGGGACCAAAGGCTTTGTTGTTGTTGTTGTTGTTGTTGTTGTTGTTGTGTTGCTTACATATTCTTGTTCTAGTAAACATGACCAAAATATTTTGTCCATGATCTTCATTTCTACCTTGGCTAATGTATATCGAATGGATTGAATATAAATTATTTTTTTGTAAATATACTGTAACAGCAAGAGAAAACAAAATAGACACATTCTAAAATTGCACATGGGCAATTGAAATTTATAGGTTGTATGGCTATCTAGCTTTGAAAAAAATCACAGGACTAAATACATTCGGTAAATTTACAATGGTGGCAAAAGAAAATTTCAACTTGTGAAGCATACAATACGGCAAAGATCCAATAAATACCACAATGAGGTTTTAGGGGAAAGTCTAGAGCTACAAAAATGCTCTAGGTTGCAATTATTTCCTGAGCCAGATTTCTTTTCATACATAAATTCCAAAACTGTTTGTGGGAAGATGAATCAAGGTTTCATACTCAACAGTGCACGTGATGCTCAAGTTCAGTAATGGAGGACAATAAAGTAAGAAATCATGCAAGCAATAGAAAAAGAGCTTGTAGAGGCAGTAGCAGAACTTCAAATCACAAGGACCATAGTTCAGAACAGGGATCAAAATCCCGGCCGGTAACCGCTTACCGGTGGGGTGGCGGGATCCCAAATCCCGGCCGGTTTTGCAATTTCAGATTTCAGATTTTGAATTTCGGATGATTTTTAATCAAATTTGAGTGAATTTCGTCCGAATAAAACCCGGTTTGACCGGTAACCGGCCGGTTACCGGTACCGGCCAGGGAGCGGGAAAGGTTCCGGGAACGGGTTTCCGACCCTTGGTTCAGAACATATATTCGACAAAAAAATATCCTTCATACTAATAAAATAGGCAAAAGATGGTTATGCGTGCCTCATCAAGCTTCTTATCACGATCTCGTAAAGAAGATTTTGCTTGAATAAACTTCTCATTCCAGCTTTCGTATTGCTCCCTGTTGAGATCTCTATAAGCAAGGCAAAGCGTACGCAAGCCAGAAGAGCCAAATTGTTCTAGATGTTCTCTGCTTGTCTTTTTAATGTCATGATTTCCATCAGCCAATCTTTCATAAATGACATTGTCAGCACCCTATTACACAATATTTGTTTAAGGTTAGTGCAACAATGTACAAAATGAAAGATAAATCAAGTTTTTTCCTTGTATTACCTTGCAATAGAGAACGAGTCTTCCATTTGGGAAACGGCAAACCACAGACTGACGCTTTCTTGTACTGTTAATGCAGTAAAGTGTGAAGCGCGGAATAATGATTTCATCTCATTGAATTTACATTGGAAATAAATAAACACACCTGTTGAATTCCAAAACATTCAGGATTTCATATGCAACGTCTTGTATACTCCCCATCCTCTCAACATGTGATTCACGAACCATGACTGTGGTTGGCGTACGTCTACAAGACAGGCACAAAATGTCACCCTCCAGCAGGAAAAAAGAAAACCCCGGCTGCCGGCGGTAACCGGTCTTACCAGTGGGGTCTGGGAATTCAAAAATCGGACAGTTTTGTTCCGGTTTAGCAAATTCAAATTTCAAATTTCGGCCGATTTTTAAGCGAATTCCATCCGGTTTTTTTCCGGGATTTCCGGTAACCGGGCGGTTACCGGCAGGGATTAAAAACCCGGTACCAGACCAAATCCCGGCCAAGGGCCGGGAACGGTAACCGGCCGGTTACCGGAAATACCGGAAATTTTTCAGCTGAAATTCGCTCGAATTTGATTAAAAACCATTCAAAATTCAAAAACCAGAATTTGAATTTTAAAAACCTGAGAAAACTGGCCGGGATTTCATTTCCCGGTACCCACCGTAAATCCGGTTACCGCCGGTTTTTGTTTCCATGGTACCGGTACCGCAAGCCGGCCGGGAATTCCTCCGGTACCGGGTTTTGTATCCTTGCCCCCCAGACATTACCATTCGCCAACAAAATCTCTTAGTTCAAATAAATTGCAATACAATTTATGAAAATGATGGATGAGCTCACGTCTCATGTTCCTAAAAAATAACTCACATCTCAGCAGTTGCTTTTACATTGTGTATCCATGGAAAATGAAGAAGGAACCATTCTAGTAGAAGCAAAGTGATCCCAGGATGATTGGATAAATGACATAGAAGAACAAAACTGCAAGAGCAATCTAAAGCAACATCTAAGATAAGAATTACCTATAGAAGAAGAAACCAAAATTCTTTGCTGCAGTTACAAGTGCAGCCTCATCAGGAGAGGCAGCTTGATAACTGATCTTTTCCGGTGTCTCCTCACCCTCAGGAAGAACTGTATGACAGAGCGCAAGGCATCTGAAGAATTCCTAAAGAGAAACAAGGGCAAATAAAGAATGGCTATTTAGCACATTAAAAAGGGAAAATCATGAAAAAGGAAACAAAGATGATTTCAAGCCATTTTTTAATCAAGGGCATAGATGTTTTTTTGGCATAATGTGGAAATCATGTCAATACAATTACAATCAAGGGTGATTATGACCAAAATGGAACCAACAATACTTGTGGAAAGTAAGAGTTAAATCTTAGTCACAAGTAGTCCAAAATATCTACCTTGCAAGCCTCATGATTAGGTTCGTTTCTCCATGCACCACGCATGATTCTAGCGTCATCAAAGTTGAATCCTTTCTCATGTACTGCAGCGGCTGATCGTTTACCCTAATGAAAGGAAATAAAGCAAATATAGGAGCAGTAACAGTTAATTTTCCATGACAAATACCACAGTTTAACAGCTTAAAACAAGGAAAATACTATAGACCTCATCATCATTGATCTTGATTCCAGCTCGCTCAGCTCCACCTTTTTCAATCTCTGTAATGCCAGTTCCATATATTTCCCCACCAATTGAGCATTTAAAGAATTCCATCAAGTTTCTTGTAAGTGTTCCAGTTTTGTCAGAAAATATATATTCAACCTGAACCATTATGTTAATGGTGAAAATCCAAAGCAAGAAGAAATGTGTCAGAAATGTCTGGTTTTGGTGAAATAACCCCATTCCACAAGTGCTGATAATTACACCTACTTTTGCATTGAGTTGGTGCTAGAATGAGGTCATTCCATTCCACTAACCAAACACAACCGTGTAGGGTAAGATAGCCCCATTCCAGCAACCAAACAAGGGGGCTTTCTGCAAACCAAACAGATTACTAAGGACAAAAGGGAGAGATTACCTGTCCGAGCTCCTCATTCAGATTAGAAGTTCGGGCCAAAGCTGGGGTGTTGCTCTCGGCATGGTACATATGCAGATCATTGTTAATGAATTGTGTGCACTGAATGAATTTGATCATCTGCCAACCAAAAGTAACATGAGCTCCAAAAATCCAAATATAGGACGCATTAAATGAGAAGTTGGACAATATACCTCAATGGACACGTAAAGAGAAATGGGGATGATCGTTGAGTATAGAGTTATTAGAGTAAACATGGTTAAAATGGTCACCTGCAGCAGAAGTATAATATTAGGCCACATGTAGCAAATTAGCTACAATAAGAAATATATAAAATAGTATATACCACAAATCTGTTCTTGGGATTAAACTGGTCCTCCACATGCCCACGCAATCCAAGATAGAAGTATTTCTCATTAATAAACACACCACTGTTGACAAAAGCCAAATATAATTTCCATTAGTAGAGATTTATTTTGATCACCGGAAGCAATTATCAGTATATCAAACTGTGCATCTGCAAAATTCTTTTACCATATGAGGATGCAATACACTTGATAATTTTGCTTTCAGTAGTACAAGTACAACAATTCCACTTTGACTATTAACAAGGATTATTCTTCCCTACCAACCTTCATAGAAACCCATATACTATAAAAAGACTTTACCATTCTGATCGTCCACCCCTCCCACCTCCCACATAAAACAAATAAGAAAAAACAGTTTTTAAGAGCTAATCCATGCGCACATCTGTACCCCTCCTCTCCCACAAAATAACACTAAAAAGAACCCAAAAAAGGCACCCCAAACAAACTTCCAAAAACTCATGTCCTAAACTCTACAGCATATCTTCTATAGCTAATTGTTTTTTTAAGATAGATCGAAACAACGTGGAGACTTCTAACTAGTTAATTAAGAAACTGTGTAAATTGATTATGCAAGTGTAAGCCTCCACAACATTAACCTAACTGGTATAACTAATGTTCAGGATATACATGTAAACACAGAATGTACAATAGATATGCCAAATAAATGAAGTGGATTGAGAGAAAACCGACCTTCCAATAGCACCAATAACGCACATCGTGAAGAGGGTTGCAAATAGAGCAAGGATAAGTTTGTCTAGCTTTTTCTCCAATGTACTTCTTTTAGAGGGAACATTCATGGAATTCATCATAACCTGCGACAATGTTCCACTGCAATAAATCTCAAAACATGAAGAAAATCACAACTTCTAGTTGAATATATAGGGAGCACAAAAATGTTCATACTTTTGTCTCGTGGCCCGTGAATATAACTGCCCCAACAATGTACTCTGTATTACGAAGGCTGCATCCCTGTGGCAAGAAGGCAATGAGAAGTTAGGGTCTCTTTCTTGCACATGTGCCCACACACACAGAGAAAATTGAGTGCTATGCAAGACACAATTATGTCTGATAAAAGCAAACATTGGAACAATGAGGAATATTAGAGCATCTCCAAATGCAAGAGGTGCTTAAGGTGGTTAGAAGGGAGAGAGTACAACACGTCACCAAGCATCCATCTAAGCTTGTTTGGTTGAAGGGAATTGGTGGGAGGGAATGGGAATTTAGGGGGTGAGGGTTATAAAATCGCATGTTTGGTTGGTGGGCATGGGAATTTAGGCGGGATGGGGATTGGGAGCAGGGAAAAAAAACCCGGCCGGTAACCGGCATGTTTGGTTGGTGGGCATGGGAATTTAGGCGGGATGGGGATTGGGAGCAGGGAAAAAAAACCCGGCCGGTAACCGCTGGTTACCGCCGGTCCGGGTCCGGATTTTAGATCCCGCCGGTTTTTCCGGGTTTTGCAAGTTCAAATTCTAATTTTGAATTTTGAATGATTTTTAATCAAATTCAAGCGGTTTTCATCCGGTTTTTCGGGAAATCCGTAATCGCCGATTACCGGCGGTTTTTTTTCGCCGACGATCGATTTACCCCGGAAACGGGTTTTTGATCCTTGATTGGGAGGGTCCAACTCCCACCATTTTAAACCCAGGGTGGGGGTGGGAATTGGGAGGGAATTGTTGTCTAGAGAAACAACAATAGATCTCAGCCCTTCATCATAACTTATGTTAAGACATCTTAGAAGCTAGAAAGCAGTCCCTCACACTGTCTCATATCTCTTACCAACAGGGGATTGGGACTAAAACACAAACTCCCATGCTCATCCCACAATAAACTCCCTCCTCTAAACTCCCATTGCCTTTCCCAACTGTTGCCAAACAGGCCGTAAGAGGTGCTCCGATGATCCCAAAAAGGCAAAAACTCACAAAAGCCCATACAAGTACCGAACCTTATCTAAGCATCAACTATCAGGTTTTGTTACTTTCCACTCTCCAATATTGTCATGGGCGTGAGTTTAAGGCCCAATGAGGCAGGAGATCAGGCGCATGGCTATTTACTTAAATTAGAGATTAGATATGAATAATGATTAGTTTCCTTATAGATAAGATTAGATTAAATTAGATCGGATTGCTTCCTTAGGGGCTAAGTAAGCCATCCCTATAAAAGGGGACAGCATGTACCTATTAGCAGGGCAACTAAGAAATATATCAAAAGGAGTCATTAGACTACCTACCTTCTCCCTGCCCTTGTGGTGCGGCTGCGGGCCTTGGCATGGTCACGCTACTTGGATTAAGGGCCATCTAATCTATGCTCATGACAAACATGGCAAATAAACTACCTCTAAGCATCCTCCACCCCTTGGAGCATTGGAGGTGCTCTTATACTCCCTCTGGTCGTAACTAATGTTTTTTACTCCTCACTGTCTTGGAAATATAACTTCTGCTATAAATTTCTTTGTTATATATTTGCAACAGTGACTACGGTACAAGTGTTCATTTCTTATGCACTTTACAAACATTGTTTCCACCATCCACTACTCAGGGATAAAAAAACGGAACCGGGCAATTTCCCGGTCGCTGGCCGGAAACGGCCGGTTACCGGAATTCCCAAAAAAAATCCTGATGAAATTCGCTTGAATTTGCTTAAAAACCAGCCAAAATTCGAAAACTGGAATTTGAATTTGTTAAACCGGGAAAAACCGGCCAGTTTTTCCGTTCCCGGACCCCACTAGTAAGACCGGTAACCGGCCGGTTTTTTCATCCCTGCCACTACTCATCCTACGTGTGGGACTACAGAAGAAGTGGGAAATTGTTCAAAATCAAGGTTGAAATGCATTTTGAAACTCGAAAGTGTTTGTACCATAGCTATCCTCATTTACGCATGCTGTAAAATCATAACTGTACAAATACTTTTATGGCGGATCTACTAATGCCAGATCCGTGGCCAACCTAAGTATTTAGAGAGATGTTGTTGGTCAAAGTTAAAAAAAATGTGAATGCATCCCTTGGTGACATTTTTTTTACCTGAGGGAGTATCAAAAGTCTTGCCGTGATATATCTAGGGACATGCAAACAATTTGACAAGTGAATAATCTTTTTTACCAAATAAAAAACTGAAAACAAACCTTACCCTTAGTAGCAATAGGTTTGGCGAAAGTGGTATAGTTTGCTTGTCCACAATAAGATTCCCAGTAAATGTATAGAGTGAATTGTTTGGCTGTTCACACTGTATTTCACCTGTAAGCCATTTATGTAAGTTAAACATAAAGCGTTACAAGGAACAATCATAAGACAAACAGAGAATGTTCAGTTTACAAAAAGTACAATGCTTCCTTATTCCTTAATTCCAACAACTACAAATCACAATGTCCTCAACACAAAACAAATATAACAAAACCTTTGAATTCAGAAGCCTTTTCAGGAAGTACGTAGTCCCAGGTTTTCTCCAAAGCCTTCCTTATTTTCAGGTTGGTTTCTCCATCAAGATTTGCTGTCTAAGATAAATAAAAATATCCAACAAAACATCAATTAAAAGAAAAAAAATTCCCAAGCTCATTTATGACACTTTCAAATTGAGCAGAAAAATGGAAAAAGGGGGAAATGAATATATGAACCTCTATGTAGCAGACACCATCGGGGTTTGTACTTGATAGGAAGAGCAAGTCAGCAGGGAAATAACCGTCTTGCTTGATCTGCTCTAAAGAAATGCCTATCACTTTAGTTTTTTGTACGTATTTTGAGCTCAAGATTAAACTCAACAAGCAATAAAAAATGAAGTGCATTAATTTCAGGAAGGAACAGACCAATGGATCAATAAGTTGCTATAAGGAAGATTTAAGACATTACCCTCACAATATCTCCAACCTGCAGTCTTTTCCATGGAGTACTTTCCCATTTTTTACCTTGCAATACATCGATGTGTGCATTATTAATTGACATATCATTCTGGAAACGTTTCTGTATAAAGAACACCAAACAAAAAGGAAAGGACATCAGGTCTCTTAATCTAAGAATAGCGCAACAAAATAGTGAAGCAATTGAGGAATACTAACCCAGTCCTCAAAAGCTTCCTTGATGAGAGACACCAAAAGCACAAGACTAAGCGGAACCACATTGGTGACAGGGTGAACTGGACTGCAAAAGTACAAGCACATAAGATATTAGATTGTTAGAATTAAGGCTAAAGGAAAGGAAAGGATGGCTGAATCAACCCATGGACTTGATATGCTCAGAAGTGTCAACTGTTAAGTTACAACCAGAGAATTATATAGCTAATGTAGGTGCGTGCATGGGTTTGAGTCAGAGAGAGAGAGAGACCTAATTGGTGTAGTCGACAAGATTGAAATCATGAGAAAGTAAAGATTTGCCACCCGCCTGAACTGTCAAAGAAAAAACAAAGAATTACAAAAGTTTCCCATGCTCCAGTTGCCGTTGAATAATACAGTGATGAAACAGTAAAATTGATGTTGCAGCGACCACTGAGCCGCTTTGTTAAACACCGAAACATGCAATATAATACTCGTTACTTGATTCAACAATGATAATATATGAAGCTCACTGAAATACTTGGATCACCCTCATCTAACAAAACAGTGAACTAGAATACTACCAGCTTTATGAAGTTGAACAAAATACAGCTTACATTGCGCAAAAAGCGCACTGTGCTTTAGTGCTTTACGAAAAACCAAAATTATATAATTTAACAGTGCATGCATGATATGCATAGCACATATAATCGCAATATCTTAAACACATTGTAACATTTGCAAAACCAGGTGGAAAACCAGCAGTGGTGGATCAGGGAGGCGAAGTGTCTAGAATTGCTGTGGTCTTAAGTTATTTCCACGAAGTTGGTGTTTGGTGGCAGGTGGTTTTTTTGTTCAGTATAGTCTGTTAGTTTCCTTCTCTCAGGTTGTTCTCAGACTTCGAGGCGGTTGTATTAACATTCTTAATTTTGTTATCTCTTCTTAATATATAAGATCCTGCGTATTGTCAAAAAAGGTGGGCATCTCATGCGTCCACTATTTTAAGCTAAGTATGATAAAAAAAAAAAACTGCAGAACAAAACACCTTTCATGAGAGATAGATTTGCACAGTGAAAAGGATAAGATACTTATTTCATTGTGTGAAGAAATAGCAGTGTTTCTAGTTAAAAAAAACGTTCATATTTATGGAACATAAAAAGGGAAGAAAAGAAAATGCATTCAATTACATATGACATATCATATCAGGTTAACACATTAAGGCTGCCTCAAAGAAAAATCTGCTCCAAAAGATGCCAAACCTAGAGGGTTTTCTCGATTGGCAACACATGTAATGAACAAAAAACAATGTATTAATACCTGTTCAAACAACCCTTTAGGTATAAAAGTCAGGATGCTGTACTTCGTAGTTGACACAGAATTTCCCTGGAAATGCAAGCAGAGAATGTCAAAGAATGTTCAAAAAATAAAATATCTTTAATTCGTCAACAGAAAAACAAAGTAGCACTCTGGCATTAGAATTTGCAGGATCGACGGAGATTATGAAACCAAACAAAAAAGAGGTAATTGTAATGATCAAACAAACTACAAGCATATTAGCAATATGGCAATGGTACAGTTTGATCTTTACAGTATCAATTTCGAATATATGTGATTATTTACACTAACAGATGAAAAGAAAGGGGGAAATTGCAACAGTGTGATGCAAAAAAATTCACGAATACACCTACTTACAATATATCAGCAACAATCTTGCAAGGAGGAAAGGAAAAAATTTTGATCGATAGGATCCAGCCAAACACAAATGGGAAAGGCAATGGGAAGAAATCTAACTTTATTTGGCACAACCGCCCTCTGTTGGGGAGGTGTTCCACTGACATTACGATATTTACAAGACCAGGGCATGATCCGTAAGCTCGTTATTTGAAACAGGTAATAGCTTTGCTTCAGTTTGGTGCCATCATGTGGTGACTGGTGAGCTGGCTGCCCTTACCGAACACAAGTCCAGTAACTGTATGTCAGCTCCTAAAGCCTAGACACCTGGTGGAATCTACATCTTATTGCTCCAATGACCTCGCAGTTGGCTAGTAATGCAACCCTTAGTGACTCCCCTCAATAACGAATTCTCGTCGACCAAACCGTATAGAACTGTATAATCTCTCCCCAAGCAGGGGCAAAACAAAACTACTACTCTACTAGTTCATCGCGCCAGGTAACCCATCTCCAACCCAACAACACGAGCCACGGAACGCGTCAACAGCGACGAGATCTAGGCCTCTACCTAGGCCTCGAAGCGAAGCAAGCAGCGGATCGATCGAATCGTAAGTCAGGCGTCTCGCCATACCTTGTACCCGACAGGGGCGTTGGCGTCACGGTCGTTGCAGAAGATGGTGCGCACGGTGGGTGCCTGCGGCTGCGGCTGCCGCCGAAGACTGGCGCCGCCGCCGCCGAGCTGCGCCGTCCTGGACGACTCCCCGCGCCCGAACGGCGAGTACCCCGCGCCCGGCCCCCGCGGCGACGGCTCGCCGCCCAGCCGCGCGGTGGCGACCCGCACCATCTCCTTTATCCGCGCGCTCATCCTCCCCCCGCCCGCAGCGCCAAATCCGACGACGGAGGAGCCCGCGGGAGATCTCCGGGAACCTCCCGGCGGATCGGGCGCGAGGTCGGTGGCCAAATCTGGCCGGATTTGCGCGGCTTTTTTGGTGGATTTTTGGGGTCTCGGGGAAGGCGAGGAGGGGATTCGATTCAATTTGGATCACGCGTAATTGTGTGTGTTTTGCTTTGGCTCCTTCCCTCCGGGGGGAGAGGAAGAGGCGAGCAAGGGAATGGAGGATGTTTTGCAAATTGCACCCTGAGTTTATTTAAAATGTCGGGGACTTCGGTAACGGCATTTTGATTGAAATTCCCTTTCCTTTTTTTCAAGTGAACCATGCTATTGACTTTTTTCCTTTGGCTTTCACTTTTCGAGCTTGTTTGGATACACTGTAATATGCCTCAATCTCTTCGAATTGACTCGGAATTTAAATTAAAATCTCTTTTAATTCAAAGAGATTAGTTCTAATCCCTCCCTATCCAAACAAGCCCAGGGGGTTGCTCGATGCGCAAGCAAATGGTGATTAGCGTACGGCACAAAGAAGGCTATGTCTGTCGAATTTTTTTAGAAATGATATTATCTTAAAAGAAATTTACTCAAACAAGTAGTCGAATTTGAAACGGCGACAGGGTCCTGTCGTCATTCCAAATAGCGACAATAGCCTAGAACAGTGCAGAGAGGTCTCTGTCGCTAGTTGAAACGACGACACTAATATTACAAAACATTCAGTACAACGTCATCACCTAGTTTTTCGATAAATCAAAATGATATTACAAAGTATTGAGCACTATATATTTCAACAAGACAAACATTTCCCGTGGCCGCAACCTCAACGTTCACTATGTCGATCGCCTCGAGTGGGACGACCGAATGAGGTCCCTGTGGCGCCGTCCGGGCTGCTGATATTTCCTTCATCCTATGGATTTCTCGTAGGACATTTCTTGAATGTGTGCTCAGACTCTCTGCAAATGGAGCACTTCTTCGTACGACATCCGGCTTCTGCTTCGTCCATGTCATTCATAATACGTCGTACCTGCTACCGGGCAACCTTTCCCTTCAGCCTATCAATATCCGCAGCCCAGATAAGCTGCTCCCAGGTCGGATAGCCAGTGAAATGACCAACCACGTCGTAACCATGTAGCTCTACACTCAAGGTTTGCATCACTTCCTCCTTGTTGAAATAATCAGAGTGGTACTGGTCGAGATGTTGCGCCACCATCGAACATGTGGTCATGACATGTGAGCAGGGCCTATGCAAAAGAAGAGGTTTGTTGCAAGTGCATACGCAACTAGCGCAGCGTAGCGTGTACTCGTGGATGATCCTCTCGCGGTTCTTCCCGCGACGTCCTTTATCCCTGCACAGTATCTCAAAGTGAACCTCCTTTGTGCTCATCTTGAATGCCAGGTGCATCTCACGCTTCTTGCTCTTTTCCTCCATGTACTTAGTGATCATAGCAGAGTACAGTACCCTATCATTTGCCATGACGAGTGACGCGTTATTGCTTCTGTCAACAAAGTAATTTATGGTATCATGGAGAATTGCCTCCACAGCACCAACGAAAGAGAGACACCTAACACCGCGCATGACTCAATTGTACACATCGGCTAGATTGGTTGTCATGACATCAATATCGAGCACCACCTCTATCATATAGCAGCGACTATTAAGAGTGTTGGTTGTATATTTTCTCTTTCTTAGCCCATGTGGCCCATGTAGCCCATGAGGTCCGTGTACTCTTTTCTATATATAATCTTTTATTAATGAATAAGATTCATAGTTATGAATATCAAAAACCCTAGTTATCTTTTTAACATGGTATCAGAGCAACTCCAACCCTAATCCTCTCCCCCTTCACAACTTACCTCGAGGCCGCCGCTGCAGGCCGGCAGGCTCCTCGCTGCCGCTAGAGCTCCTTTGTAGCGTCACGCCTCTGCCTCATCTTCATCCCGCTCGAGCATCGCCTGGAGGTTGCCACATCTCTCCGGATTCGTGTCGCCTAAGCCTGGAGCCTGGAGGTCGCCTGAGTCTTCTCCGGATCCATGGTATCTCTTTGGATCCGTCGCTTGGAGGTCGTCTCTCCGGATTCTCTCACACGGATCTGGTGTGCTCCAAATCCACGCCGCCCGAGTCGACGTCGCCTCTGGATCCTCTCCTCTGGATCTTGGAGGTCTCCGCCTAGAGCATCACTTAAAGGTCTCCACCTGGAGTGTTGCCTGTAGATCCTCTTGCCTCCGCCTGGAGCTCTCCTCCCGAGCGTCGCCTGGAGGTCTCTGTTTGAATCGAGTGTCGCCTCTGCACTCTCTGAACCTAGCGTCGCCTGGGGATCACTTGTATGAACCGAGACGTCGCCTAGAGACTGGTATTATACTGGCTACTGGTGCTATTTTAGTAAGATCTTTTGATTGTTGTCTATTGTTGATGCTTGCCTCCAAATCTCTTGGATCTCGGTACTCTGACTGTTGTTGTTATTGGTACTGTTGTGCTACTACTCTAGTCTTGCTCTGCTAGTGATACTACTGTTGATCTGCTACTGTGTTAGCTTGTTATGTTGTGGATTGTGATCTTCTGCTATTGCCTGTGGTGTTGATACTACTGAGGTTGTTGCTTGGTGCTAGTATATTTGATCCTATCATGATTCTTGATGGCATTCCTTATCCTCGACCTATTCGAGGTGATGCTGCTATTGCTTCTTCTGTCCTTGCTAGTGATGTTGAGTCATGGGTAACTCAGTTTGGTCAGATTAAGGCATCCACCGGTTTTACTACACCTTCATGTCCTATGTCAGGTGCTTCACTCCCATAGGTGTTGGATTCAGGAGATTCTTTCCATGTGACATCTGATGCATCACAGCTCACATCATGTCGTCATGTTGCACAAGGTATCAAGATTCAAATAGCTAATAGAACGCCATGCACGGTCACTCATTAGGGGATTCTTTCCACCTCTCACTTCGCAGTTTTAGATGTCTCATTTGTCCCTATGCTCTCCATGAATCTCATCTCTGTCGGGCAACTCGCATATATGAACTATTTTGTTGGGTTTGATGATAGCTACTGCTTTGTACAAGATCGTCGAACAAGAGTTGTCATTAGTATAGGTCATCATCAGAGAGGTTCTGCATGTCTCTATGTTCTTGATCGTCTGAGTTTCCTTGTATTCTCCATTTTTGGTACTGCTCTTGACCCTATTCCTTCATCATCCTCTATTGTTGGTTCATCTACCCCTTGTCCTTCTGCCTCTACTTCTGTCTGTTTGCCAATCATTTCCTCGATGGCAACATCGCTTGGGGGCACTTATGTGGCTCACGCCTCTCTACCTTGATTTATCAAGGTGTTCTTGGTTCTGTTTCTATTGACACAAATTTTCAGTACAAGGGTTGTAGACTTAGCAAGCAAGTACAACTCCCATATCCCTCTAGCATTTCTCACTCTGATCATCCCTTTGATTTGGTCCATTCGAATGTTTGAGGTCCTTCTCCTTTTGCTTCGAAGGGTGGTCACAGATACTATGTCATCTTTATTGATGATCATACTCGATTCACTTGGATCTACTTCATGAAACATTGTTCGCAGTTGATTTCTATCTATCAGTCTTTTGCTCAGATGGTTCATATTCAATTCTCTTCTACCATCCGTGTTTTTGTTCTGACTCTGGAGGAGTGTATCTTTCATCAGCCTTTCGTTAGTTTCTTTCTTCTGAGGGTACTCTTCCTTAGCTCTCGTGTCGTGGTACTCATGCTCAAAATGGTGTTGCTGAGCGCAAGCATCATCACATCATTAAGACTGCTCATACTCTTCTCATTTCCTCCTTTGCTCCCCCCACTTCTAGGGGAAGCAGTCTCTACAGCAGTATATCTTATCAACCATCAGCCCTCTTCCAAACTTCAAGGCAAGTGTCCTGATGAGGTCCTATACAGAGCACCTGCTCACTATGCTCATCTTCGTGTTTTTGATTGTGTCTTCTATGTCCTTCTAGCACCTCGTGAGCATACAAAGCTGAGCCCTCAGTCAGTTGAGTGTGTTTTTCTGGGTTATAGTCCTGAGCATAAGGGCTATCGTTGCTATGATCCCTCAGCACGTTGCATTCGCATCTCTCGTGATGTGACCTTTGATGATGGTTGACCATTCTTTTATCATCCTTCTACACATCCCACTTCTTCTTCCACAGATTCCACTTTCTTTTTGTGTCTACCTCTCATTCCTTCACCAGACTTGTTTTCTCCAGATACACCTTCTCCACCAGTTTGTCCACCAGCTCCACTAGTTTCTCTACCAGCTCCACCAGTTTGTGACGCTTCTACTTTTCCCTTTCACTATAGTCACTGACAGAGAGTTCCTTCTGATCCTCAGTCCTTCTCTTCTGCACTTGACCCTCCGGCCAGTACCACTGACTCTGACGATCGTTCTATTACATCACGATATGCCCTACGTGATCATTCTTCTATTCAGGCACTAGAGAGATGGGTTTTTTTCTCGTGCGAGTGTAGTAGCTGAGCCAAGTACCTATTAGGAGGCTACTAGTGTACCTAAGTGACAGTTGGCTATGACAGAGGAGCTCATAGCATTAGAGCGTACAGGCACTTGGGATCTTGTTCCGCTACTGACGAGGATAAAACAATCGTCATTTTATTATTTATCTATAATTTTTATTATGGGTAAAATATATCGTCATACGGTTCTTAGGTATACCCCTTATGACTTTAAGGGAGAAGCCAATTAGGTGGTCGTAAGTCCTTCTACGACCATCCCTATAGTCATAAGTACTTCTATAACAACCTCATGGTCGTAAGTATTTCTACGACCAGTACCCAGTTGTAAGGTTTTCTATGATTGCCTCATAATCGTAAGTTCTTTTACGATCACCACCTCTCCGCGCACTATTTGAAGGTTCCAGTCAGATATGATAGGGGCAGAGGACAATCGGGAGCACAAGTATTAGACTTTACCTTGATTGTAACCAGCATACACAATACAATACACACAGGAGTAGGGTTGTTATTCTCTCCGAAGAAGGCCTGAACCTGTATAAAAATCCCCGTGTCGTTCTTCTGCGTGATCAATTGTGGAGACCCCACGAATCAAACAATCTTTACGTAAGATCAGTTCTAAAACACCGACAGTTGGCGTCGATCGTGGGAATCTCTCTGTAATTTCTTGTCAACGGATTTTCTTTTTCTCTTAATACTTCCATGGCAGGAGAGTGGAACAAGGAGAACTGGTTCGACTTGGCTGATTACGCAGATATCGACATAGATGCCGGTTTCGATTACGAGCCGAGTAACTCGTCCGATGGTGATGCTGCCTCCGAAAATCCTTCATCAGATCCCGGAAACCATACCACTGATGGAGTTGAGGAGGGATCCATATCCTCCGCAACAGTATGTCCAGCTGAGGGACCAATTTCCTCAGAGGGCAAGGGTCAATCCGACCACAACAAGGACTGCGTCAAAGCAGACTCACAACACGATGAGAGTTTTCCCACCGAGTGTTCAAGTCCACCTAAGGCAGTCCAACTTGGCGAGGCAAGTTCTGGAAGCCATCATTCCAGAGCTTCATCAACACCTCGTAGTCCTTTCTCTCCGGTTAGCCCCGTAGAGGAGGGATCAAGCATGCCTTTCCTGCGAGTTCGACCATCCCTTCGCAGGGCTCACCTGCAGATGGAGACGGTTATGACCCGGAATTCCCCTTCCTTGAGGGGTTTACTCCAAGTCGTCAGATGGTGTCTCTCGACTACTCCTCGAGTGAAAGATCTAGACCCGCCATTATGTGGTAATGGAGTTTTGGTGATTAATGATAAATCTAATTGGGAGACTAACACTTTTATTGATATACATATTGTGTAGTCTTATTTGGATATAAAGGTGAAAATCATGAAGGCATGCAAAGTGATTAAGTGATTAATGACAAATGCACTTGTGAGACTAACACTCCTATTGTTATATCAAGTTTAGTCTCAGCTTGGATATAAAAGCAAAAATCCAAACAGGTATGTATTCATTAATGACAAATCTATTTGTGAGACTAACAATTCTATTGATTATCTATTGTTTAGTCTCGTTTGGATATAAAGATGAAAATACAAGAGGTATGCATTCTACTTCTTATTATTATATCTTGTTGCATTCCTCGGATCCAAAATATAGGTTAAACTCCACCAAAAAGGTTAACTTGGATATGTGCATATGTTTCCATTATACATTTGTGTATGCACACATTTAGGAGGAGTTCATTCTATATTTTGTGGTTTCATTAGTATTGATCCATATTCTCTTTCCATATATATTAAGGATCTTTACTTTGAAATATATCCTTGAATATATTTTAACTTGTGTAGTTAATATATTCATATGAGTATATACAACTTGTGTAGTTCGTATACACTCATATTTAGTATATACAACTTGTAGTTCGTATATACTCTTGGTATATATAACTTATGTAGTTCATATATACTCATGTCACTTTATATTCAATTATTTGCAATTGTGTTGTGAGACTAATGTGTGTGCTAAGATGTTTTCAAGGCTTAGTCCCGGAGTTTGAATGGTGACATGAAAAGGAAATACAAAGGTGATAAGAGATCAACATGGCTCAAGACAAAGGAGTCATGCATTGCATTTCGAAAAACTTCTGGAAATGCGGTAGTACCGGCGTTGTATGCGCGGTAGTACCGCACCGCGGATGTACCGATTTTTGTGCGGTATGAAAATTCCAGTAGCATTGCTTTTTGGACTTGGTTTGCTCTGAGGTGGAGCGGTAGTACCGGAGTTCATGTGGCGGAACTACCGCGTAGCGGTATGACCGCAAATATATTGGCGGTATGTAAATTCCAGAGAAGGTATTCTTCTGTTTTTCTCGAGCCTCTGGAAATCGGTAGTACCGCATCTGAGAAACGATACTACCGGAGAGCGGTATTACCGGATGCTAGTTGGTGGTAATACCTCACCTATTAGTAATGGCTTGTTCAAAAGCATTTATGCAGGTATATCTTGTTAATTAATGTTAATGACATTGTGGGACTAACATTTTTCATGAGTTGGATAAATAGATTATGTTCCAGGGTGATGAAGACTTTGGATGACATCATGAGTTGATTATCATAGAGTCAAGGTTCAAGAAGATGATGCATCATGTGTTGATGCATATCAAGATCTCGAATAAGAGATGATCATGAGTTGATCATCGAGTCAAGAGAAGACTCATCATGTGTTGATTGAGGTCAAGTAAAAGATGCATCGTGGGTTGATGCATATCAAGACGATGACCCGGACATGAAGCGAGGATGTGAGTCATCAAGCTTCAAGTGGATGGTCAAGGCAAAGGTATGACTAGCTAGGGCTAAGGATTTGTTCCTAGTTTTTTACCGGTCTCGGTGTTTGGTTGGAGACCGGATTGCTAGTATAGGTTGTCGTACTATTAAGAGGGGTCTTGTCTAGTAGCTTGAGTTAGTCATGTGTTGATAGCTCATTGTGTTTGCTTTAGCTCAACTTAACATGTTGCCTATATTTGCAAATGTGTTTTGCAAATAGCTGAGGCTCATGGATAATCCTCGTAGCATGTGACTATACTTTGCAAATGTGTTTTGCAAACGGTTGAAGTCCATGTACCTACTCCTTGTGGCATGATCTATGTTTGCAAATGTGTTTTGCAAATGGTTAAGATTCATGTGTATACCCTTGACATGGTCTATGATTGCTTGTTGCTATTTCTTTGGACTTAAACTATGGTAGTGGCTCTTTTGAGTTGAGTTTTTTGATTTGATCAAATGTGTTTGAGATCAATCAAATAGGTAGGTTGTGTAGCCCTCTGAATAAGCTTTCAATAGAGTCCAAGATCACTCAATTCCGACATCGGAGTCAAAAGTTATGACCTTTTTACCGAGTGTCGTCTGTGCTGAAAATTGGGCTGCGGTAGTACTGCCGTATAATCTGCGTAATACCGCAGAACGGTAGTACCGCCCTTGTGAGTGCGGATGACCGCAAAAGGTCAGAATGACTAGTTTTTGGCTGTTTCGTCTCCAAACGGCTAGTTTTTGATTTGGGGACTATAAATACCCCCTTGGCCGGTTGAGAGGTAACCTTGGGCATCCCATTGAGTTCCTTTGAGCTAAGAGCAAGCCCTCTACTCCCATTTGTGCATGTGTTGCACTTAGTGAGGTTTGAGAGGCAAATCCTATTGCATGTGTTGCATTAGGTGGTGGATTTAGTATCCACGAGAGCTTTGACACTTGATTGGTTCAAGTGAAAGTTGGAGACTTGTTACTCTTGGTGTTTGCCGACACCTAGACGGCGTGGAGGCGTCGTGGTCCGGTGATCTTCTCAAGTGAAGCTTGTGAGAAGGCCCGGTGTTTGTGAGTGGCTTGGTGCTCGCCATCTCCGGAGTGGAGTAAGAGCAACCCTAGTGGAGCGAGGTGTTGATACCTCGGAGGAAGGCTTAATTTGTGGAGCCGGCCCAATTGGTTTGGGTTTCCCTCAACGTGGATTAGGGGAGACCGGCAAGTCTCCGACCACCACGGTAAAACATCGACGTGTCTTTGTGGTGTGATCTCTATTGCCTTACTATTGCATTTACATTGTGTATGAATGCTTGGTTTACATTGTGCAATTTATATACCTTGTATTAAATTGCTTATTCATTGTGTATGAATGCTTGTCATGCTATGTGCTATTTACATTGCTTAAATTGAATTGCTTACAAGTCCATACTTGATTGGTTATTATCAATAGACTTGTATTGTTAGTGCACTTAGTTGAACCTAGTTGATTTAGGATTTAATTGTGCAAAATCGTATTTGTATTAGCTTCCGCATTAGAAATCGGTTTTAGCGCATAGAAGTTTTTAAAACGCCTATTCACCCCCCTCTAGTCGGCCTCCTCGATCTTACAAGTGGTATCAGAGCTTGGTCTCTCATTTATTAGACTTAACCGTCTAGAGAGTAAAGGATGACGACTAGAGATTTTATGCACCTAGGTGAAGCACCTAAATTTGATGGCACAAATTATGCACATTGGAAAATCCGTATGTCATGTTATTTTAAGGCCATGGGCCTAAATATATGGCGGATTGTAGATGTTGGCTTTTCTCCTCCATTGGATAGTCTTGATCCAACAATTGAGGAAGAGAAATGCTTACATCTCGACGCTCAAGCAATTAACGCTTTATTTAGTGCTTTGAGTGTAGATGTGTTCAATGAAGTATGTGATCTCAAGAATGCTCATGAGATGTGGACACAAGTACAATGCCATTATGAAATGTCCACTTCCACAAGTGAAGATTGCATACAAGAATGGATGTCGGGAGAAGAATGCTCAACTTCTAGCTCCGACGATGATGAGACATCAACTCCATCAACATCGCCTCATTGCTTTATGGCTAAAGGTAAAAATGAGGTAAATAATTATGAGCCTTCATATGATGAATTGATGGAAATGCTAGAAAAATTAAATGAATATATTGGAAAAGAAAAGAAGAGATTCAAGATTTTAGAGAAAGAGCATATCTCTCTTCAAAATAATTATGATGTGCTAAAAGATGAACATGAAACTCTTCTTCTAAATGAGTTTAAAAGGTCTAATGTGGATATCGAAATTACATGTAATTTAATAGATGATTTGCCATGCATAACTCCTATTTCTTGCAATTCATCTAAAGTCAATATATCCACTTCATGTGATGATTTAATTGATATGCCTTGTTGCTCTAGTGAAAATATTTCTATTTCTTCTATACTTGTTGAAACTAATTTTGTAGAGGAAAACAAAAAGCTTAAGGCCCAAGTCGCAATTTTGAAAAATGACTTGGATAAAAGCTACAAGGGAAAAACCACTCTTGATGATATCTTGAGCAAGCAACAAAGATCAAATGACAAGAGTGAAATCGGCTTCACTCCCATGAAGAAAAGGGAGAATAGCAAGATGAGACACAATCAAAGACACAACAAGAACATCAAGTGCTTTGATTGTCATCAAAAGGGTCACCTCTCCTCAAAATGCCCTAACAAGAAAGATTATAAGAGAGGACTTGGTTTCATCGCCAAGAAGAAGGTGAAGAGCATCCCAAAGCAAAAAGGAAAGAAATACTCGAATATCAAATGCTTTGGATGTTTTGAGAATGGTCACATCACCTCCGTGTGCCCTAACAAAAATGGTCACATTGCCTCGGTGTGCCCAAATCAAAAGGATGTCAAGCCAAGACATTCAATGAAGAGGCAATCCGACAATAAGCAAGAAAAGAAGACATCAAAGGGAAGTAAATGCCCTACTTGCTACAATTGCCGGGAAAAAGGACATTTTAGTAAGGAATGTCCGAAAGGTATCACTCCTAAGCCAACTATCTATAATGATCATTATATGCTTAGGAAGGATATAAATGACAATGTGTTTGCTAGGAATGTTAGTTTACATAAAACTAATGCTAGGGCCATTTGGGTGCCCAAAAGTATTGTGACTAACATTCGTGGACCCAACCATGTATTGGGTACCAAAAATGCGCTTAAATAATTAATAGGTACTTGGAGAGGCATTGGAGGCTTGGCTTATTCATGAAGAGGTGTATTCCATCATATGTCAAAATTGGAGCCAAGTTTGAGGATTATCAAATCATATCATGAGCCAATGCTATCTCGGTAACAAGTATTTACATTAAAGTATCTAGACCCTTTACCTTGTGTAGGTTGAATTTCATGAAAATCTTAAAAGGGTTGTTCTTGCTCTCATGCTTAATCTTGTTTATCCAAATCTTGAGCAAGTTGTTAGTGGCACATTAAGGGGGAGTGCTAAGTCATGATCATGTATATCACATCCCTATATGTGCCCAAATTAATTAAGTGCTAATAATGTTTTTCAAAATTAAGCCATAAAGTCAAAAGTCAAAAATTTGAAATTATTAGTATATCCTTTGAAAAATTAGTTGCAAAATGTATACAAATGCATTTCAAAGGTTTACCAAAGGTTTTGGCTTAAGGAAAAACTATTTTAAATAAAAATGAGTTTCTACCCAAAATTCTAGATCATAGAATCTTGTTTTTGACATAAACTAGATTTTTGTGTAAAATCTATTCTAAAAGGAATTTGATCTTCGTCTCAAACGGAAAATCCTAGAGTTGGTTATTCTAAACACTTTTCGTATCCAAATGATTTTCAAAAGACCAACTCATCAAAAGTTATTTGATTTTGAAACTCGTCCAAAATACTAGTTTGACCTAAGTGGTCACTTTCTAGCACTTAAGTGAGTTTAGCCAATTGAGCCTAAATTATTCATATGAATAGGTCCATGATGGTATTCATGACTCATACACAAAATTGGATACTCAAAATTTCTTCATTTGCTCAATTTGGATCTTTTTGTGAAAAGTCTTGAAAATGCGATTTCATTTCCAAAATCAAAAGCTTAATTCATAAAAACTATTTGATAATTGGTTTTCTAAAGGCTAGATAAGTTGGAAATGCTCCAAATATCTTTATTTGGATGTTTGTGTGAAAGTTTGGAGCAAAATACAACTATTCCCAAAATTCCCTGATCAATCCTTGAAGTCCCGGAAAATCGAACTACTGGCGGTCTAACTACTGCAGATTACCGATCCCGGTACTACCGGCCTTTGACCTGCGGTACTACCGATGTGCGGTACTACCAGTCCTTGAACTGCGGTACTACCGATTATCCTGACAAAACAATCAATCTCAATTCTTTCAATTCTAAATCGATTGTGGTTGTTTCCCAAAGTTAAGATTGATCCTTGCTATCTTTGCAAGCTACCCTCAAATGCTTATCTTGATCACCTTGTGATATTCTTATCATTACAAGTGGTATTCTTTCAAGTGGTAGCTCTTTTTGATCATCTTTGATCTCGGCATGAGAATCATATGTGTTTGATTCAAGTGGTATCCTTGTTTTTACAAGTGGTACTCTTAAAGTGATATCATCTTGTCCTTACAAGTGGTATTCTCAATTGATATCATCGTACTCCTTCATGTTGTATCTTTTAAATGGTATCTCTTGTTCTCATTCACAAGTGGTATCTAACTCCTTCTATGCCGATCAATTCTTTGCTTACCAAGCTCTCCCCGATACCTAATCACTTCTTATCCATGTGGTCTCTCCGATACCTCAAAATTCTTGATATTGTTTTTTCAAGAGGTATCTTATCCAAGTGGTTTCTCTGATACCCGATATCTTTTCAAGTCTTATCTCTTCAAGAGATATATCTCAATTGTATCAAGTGGTATCATCTTCTCTCAAGTGGTTTTTCTCTCTATCTCTTCTCTCTATGCTTTCATTGAAGATCTTAAAAAGAGAAGTTCAAGCACCTTGAGAATGCAAGACCTATCGACGCACATTTTCCACAAGTGGTATCAACATATGGATTTACAAGTATTATCTACAAGTGAAATCTACAAGTGGCGTCCTCGACTTATAGTATTCACAAATGGAGTTTAAAGAATATCTTTCAACAAGTGGTATCTACAAGAAGTCTCTACAAGTGGTATCTACTAGATTTGTTCAAGGATTACCTTACAAGTAGATACACATAAAGAAAAAGGGAAAAATGCTTTTGTGTGTCAAAAGCTAAGAGGGAGATAAATTGGACAAAGAAATCCTTTGTGTGTCAAAGGAGTGGAACCTTTGTGTAAGGGGGAGTTTTCCTAAAATCTTTTGAAAAAGCTTTATTGAAAACCGTTTTGAATTTCAAAATGGGTAATCTATTATATAGGAAAACTAATTTGAAAAGACTCCCTTATGGTTTCGCTTTATTTTAGATCTTTTGGTGTTTATGCCAAAAAGGAGAAAGTTGATTTGGATCAATTCTTTTGGATTCTCTCTTGTGAGTTCACCCTATCTTATGATTAGTCCAAAAGTGGGAGAATGCTTTTGGAGAACATAAAAGGGAAAATGTTTAGGGAGAATGTTCTCACCTTATCTTTTGCATAGATCATAAAAGGGGAGAATATTTCGATGATCAAAATCATATGAATTCTTTTGCCTAGCTCTCTTTTGGTTTAAGATTTGTTTTGGATTTTTTGTGTTTAATGCCAAAAGGGGGAGAATTTGTATGAGCTACATTTGGATGTTCTTATTTGATATCTACATTTGGATGTTCTTATTTGATATCTCTTGTGATGCCTTAAGAGGGAGAATTCTTTCTCTAAGCTTTGTGCATACATATAGTCAAATATGCTTTATTTCTTATCGTATGTTGACTTATATGCAAATGTTGCTATTAATGATGGATTTGTCATCAATCACCAAAAAGGGGGAGATTGAAATATCTAGACCCGCCATTATGTGGTAATGGAGTTTTGGTGATTAATGATAAATCTAATTGGGAGACTAACACTTTTATTGATATACATATTGTGTAGTCTTATTTGGATATAAAGGTGAAAATCATGAAGGCATGCAAAGTGATTAAGTGATTAATGACAAATGCACTTGTGAGACTAACACTCCTATTGTTATATCAAGTTTAGTCTTAGCTTGGATATAAAAGCAAAAATCCAAACAGGTATGTATTCATTAATGACAAATCTATTTGTGAGACTAACAATTCTATTGATTATCTATTGTTTAGTCTCGTTTGGATATGAAGATGAAAATACAAGAGGTATGCATTCTACTTCTTATTATTATATCTTGTTGCATTCCTCGGATCCAAAATATAGGTTAAACTCCACCAAAAAGGTTAACTTGGATATGTGCATATGTTTCCATTATACATTTGTGTATGCACACATTTAGGGGGAGTTCATTCTATATTTTGTGGTTTCATTAGTATTGATCCATATTCTCTTTCCATATATATTAAGGATCTTTACTTTGAAATATATCCTTGAATATATTTTAACTTGTGTAGTTAATATATTCATATGAGTATATACAACTTGTGTAGTTCGTATACACTCATATTTAGTATATACAACTTGTAGTTCAGATATACTCTTGGTATATATAACTTATGTAGTTCATATATACTCATGTCACTTTATATTCAATTATTTGCAATTGTGTTGTGAGACTAATGTGTGTGCTAAGATGTTTTCAAGGCTTAGTCCCGGAGTTTGAATGGTGACATGAAAAGGAAATACAAAGGTGATAAGAGATCAACATGGCTCAAGACAAAGGAGTCATGCATTGCATTTCGAAAAACTTCTGGAAATGCGGTAGTACCGGCGTTGTATGCGCGGTAGTACCGCACCGCGGATGTACCGATTTTTGTGCGGTATGAAAATTCCAGTAGCATTGCTTTTTGGACTTGGTTTGCTCTGAGGTGGAGCGGTAGTACCGGAGTTCATGTGGCGGAACTACCGCGTAGCGGTATGACCGCAAATATATTGGCGGTATGTAAATTCCAGAGAAGGTATTCTTCTGTTTTTCTCGAGCCTCTGGAAATCGGTAGTACCGCATCTGAGAAACGGTACTACCGGAGAGCGGTATTACCGGATGCTAGTTGGTGGTAATACCGCACCTATTAGTAATGGCTTGTTCAAAAGCATTTATGCAGGTATATCTTGTTAATTAATGTTAATGACATTGTGGGACTAACATTTTTCATGAGTTGGATAAATAGGTTATGTTCCAGGGTGATGAAGACTTTTGATGGCATCATGAGTTGATCGTCATAGAGTCAAGGTTCAAGAAGATGATGCATCATGTGTTGATGCATATCAAGATCTCGAATAAGAGATGATCATGAGTTGATCATCGAGTCAAGAGAAGACTCATCATGTGTTGATTGAGGTCAAGTAAAAGATGCATCGTGAGTTTATGCATATCAAGACGATGACCCGGACATGAAGCGAGGATGTGAGTCATCAAGCTTCAAGTGGATGGTCAAGGCAAAGGTATGACTAGCTAGGGCTAAGGATTTGTTCCTAGTTTTTTACCGGTCTCGGTGTTTGGTTGGAGACCGGATTGCTAGTATAGGTTGCCGTACTATTAAGAGGGGTCTTGTCTAGTAGCTTGAGTTAGTCATGTGTTGATAGCTCATTGTGTTTGCTCTAGCTCAACTTAACATGTTGCCTATATTTGCGAATGTGTTTTGCAAATAGCTGAGGCTCATGGATAATCCTTGTAGCATGTGACTATACTTTGCAAATGTGTTTTGCAAACGGTTGAAGTCCATGTACCTACTCCTTGTGGCATGATCTATGTTTGCAAATATGTTTGCAAATGGTTAAGATTCATGTGTATACCCTTGACATGGTCTATGATTGCTTGTTGCCATTTCTTTGGACTTAGACCATGGTAGTGGCTCTTTTGAGTTGAGCTTTTTGATTTTATCAAATGTGTTTGAGATCAATCAAATAGGTGGGTTGTGTAGCCCTCTGAATAAGCTTTCAATAGAGCCCAAGATCACTCAATTCCGACATCGGAGTCAAAAGTTATGACCTTTTTACCGAGTATCGTCTGTGCTGAAAATTAGGCTGCGGTAGTACTGCTGTATAACGGTAGTACCGTAATACCGCCCCTTGTGAGTGCGGTACGACCGCAAAAGGCTGTAACGGCTAGTTTTTGGCTGTTTCGTCTCCAAACGGCTAGTTTTTGGTTTGGGGGCTATAAATACCCCCTTGGCCGGTTGAGAGGTAACCTTGGGCATCCCATTGAGTTCCTTTGAGCTAAGAGCAAGCCCTCTACTCCCATTTGTGCATGTGTTGCACTTAGTGAGGTTTGAGAGGCAAATCCTAATGCATGTGTTGCATTAGGTGGTGGATTTAGTATCCACGAGAGCTTTGACACTTGATTGGTTCAAGTGAAAGTTGGAGACTTGTTACTCTTGGTGTTTGCCGACACCTAGACGGCGTGGAGGCGTCGTGGTCCGGTGATCTTCTCAAGTGAAGCTTGTGAGAAGGCCGGTGTTTGTGAGTGGCTTGGTGCTCGCCATCTCCGAGTGGAGTAAGAGCAACCCTAGTGGAGCGAGGTGTTGATACCTCTGAGGAAGGCTTAATTTGTGGAGCCGACCCAATTGGTTTGGGTTTCCTCAACGTGGATTAGGGAGACCAAGCAAGTCTCCACCACCACAGTAAAACATCGACGTGTCTTTGTGGTGTGATCTCTATTGCCTTACTATTGCATTTACATTGTGTATGAATGCTTGGTTTACATTGTGCAATTTATATACCTTGTATTAAATTGCTTATTCATTGTGTATGAATGCTTGTCATGCTATGTGCTATTTACATTGCTTAAATTGAATTGCTTACAAGTCCATACTTGATTGGTTATTATCAATAGACTTGTATTGTTGGTGCACTTAGTTGAACCTAGTTGATTTAGGCTTTAATTGTACAAAATCGTATTTGTATTTGCTTCCGCATTAGAAATCGGTTTTAGCGCATAGAAGTTTTTAAAACGCCCATTCACCCCCCTCTAGTCGGCCTCCTCGATCTTATATCGAGTGAGGAGGCCTCGAGTGCAGGTGGATATCACCAACGGGAGGTCTTCGTCCTTCTCTCAGATAATGATCTCTCTCCAAGAGATAGACCTGAGGATGCTCCCCGACGATCACATACTGTGACATCTCGTGGCAATGGTAAGAACACCTTCGTTGATGTACAGGGTCAACACTCTGATGAGCGTGAGAGAAGTCCTCGACGTAATCGCAGTCCATTGAAGCAAACTCAAGGGTCCGATGTGGGTGATCCTGAGAAGACACGACAGAGAAGAATGGCAGCCCAGAGAACTCTGCTTGGGTGCATTCAGTATCAGTCGGAAGAAGCTCGGGAACTTCAATAGATTAACGACCTGCTCGAGAACCCAACTCGAAAGCTTGCTTGAGCACCAGGCTATGACCTCTTCGCCGAAGAGATCGTACGAAGGCTTCAAAGCATGATGTTCAAACTCGAGCATTCTCGTCAACATCACTCCGGAAGTCGTAGCAGTACGGCTCCGTCAGCTACCAGTCATTCGAACGACTCACTACACGGAGACCAGCGTGACTACAGGTTACGTCATTCCCCTGACTTTAACTCTAGTCGGAGAAAAGTTCCTCGAATGACTGACAATCGACAAGCTCCCAGTGGAGGTGATCATTTACCACCTCGACCCAGAGATCTGCAACGGTAGATGGAATACGAGGAATATTTCCCTCGTAAGGCTGAGACCTACAATAGGTCGTGCCTACCCACGACCGGGTATCGTCGTGTACGATCACATAGTGACGCCAACCCGTCTTTTCTGCAGAGAAGGCGTCAGAAAGTCATTATCGGATGTCAGGCGTTTTCACCCGACCTCCGAGCAGCTAACTAGTCGTCTCGGTTTTGACCAGTCAACATGGAGAAGTTTGATGGGTTGCAAAGTCCCATCGAATTTCTCCATATCTATACAACTGCTGTCCGAGTAGCAGCAGGAGGAGAACGTGTCATAGCGAATTACCTTCCAACTGTGCTCGAATGATCCACTCAATCATGGTTACTAAACCAACCACTCGAGTCGATCTACTCATGGAAACATCTCTACGACCTTCTACTGGCCAATTTTCAGGGCACCCACAATCGCCCTAGAAAAGAGGATGACCTGCATTAGATGAGACAAAATGACCACGAGACCTTACGCCAATTCATCAGGCGTTTCAGTCAGGTTCGTAATTCAATTCTAGAAGTTTCTGACTCATCAGTTATCGGAGCCTTTAAGCAGAGAGTCCGCAGTAGAAGAATTACAGAGGACATTGCTTTGAATCCTCCTGGTACCATTGCTGAGCTCTTCGAGATGGTTGATCGATATGCGACTGCTGCGGAAGCAGTCAAGCGGAACAAAACCATTGATCAAGATGACAAGATTCCTCAAGAGGGGGGCGAAAACGACAAGAAGAAGGATAAGAAGGTTAAAAAATCTAAGAACAATGCGAAGAGTCAAAAACCTTAAGCCAGCAGTTCCAAGGAAGTCTTACGGTAAGCGATAAGGAGCCACGAGGTTCAAAACCATACTCCGACCAAGGCAAAGGTAAACGCCCTGATCGAAAGAATGACAAGTCTAGGTGGTGCCCTTTCCATAAAAAGAAGGACATAACCTTGGCAACTGCTGGGTTTTTCAACGAAAACTCAAGGACTATTACTCCGGCAAATGGCCGCTTCCTACTCTTGAGCAGGTAGGGCAAACAAGCGATCGAAAGGAGTCGGGCGACGATGAGGAAATGCCATTTCAAGATCCGCAGCACACCATCAAGCACATCTATGGGGGATCGTCAGCATACGAGTCAAGACGACAGCTTAAGGCTGTCGAATGCGAGGTAAACTCCATTGACACTCCTCTTGTCAATAAGATGCCGAAGTGGTCGGAAGTTACCATCTCTTTCGAGAAGGGTGACTGCCCGATCCGCTCGACTCAATCAGGTCGATTTCCGATCGTGGTCAAACCCACCATCAACGATTGTCGAGTAAATCAAGTGTTGGTTGATGGTAGTAAGTCGTTAAACATTATGTTTATGAGTGCTCTAGACGAGATGCAGGTACCCAAGACTAAGGTAAGACTGGTAAGATACTCTTTTCATAGAATCGTACCGGGTCTTCGGTCAAACCTATTGGCCAAGTTTCTCTTCCTTTAACATTTGGTTCACCAAGTAATTTCAGGACAGAGAATATCTCCTTTGATGTGGTCGATTTCGATACGGCATATAACGCCATACTCAGACGATCAACTTTGGTAAAATTCTTAATAACTACTCATTATGGGTATCAATATCTTAAGATGCAAAGTCCCAAAGGAGTAATCATAATTCACTGTGATAAAAAGATGGCGCATACCTGCGACCGTCGATCCCTCGAGATGGTTGGTCAGATACCAACTCGAGAAGAAAACAAAGGGTAGCCTTTGACCAAGAAGTTAGAGCCTAAAGTTGCACCAAACCCGAATGACCAAGTCAAAGAGATTCCCTTGGACGCAGAGGAACCCTCTAAGACTGTTCGCATCGAGGATACTTTCGACCCCAAATAGAAAGACGTCCTCATCACTTTCCTCCAAGCTACCGCGGATGTCTTCGCGTTGCAAGCATTCGACATGCCCGGAGTTGTAACAGCCCCAATTCTATAAACAGTAATTAAATGCTTTATGAACAGTAATGAGGTGCTGTTCATAGCATTACTGTTCATTTCTACAATTTGGGCAGCATGTTACAAATTAAAAACCTTCCTTTTTGCCAAAAATCCAAAAGAACCATTTAAAGTCTTAAAGGAATACAAGATAAAACTTGTATTATGACTGGGAAGTATTTTTATTAAAGCCTAGATGAATTATCTGAAGTTTAGCAAGTGTGCTTTCTGGCTCAGAGAAGTTGCATTTCTGGGGCATGTGTTATCTGAAGGAGGTATCGCTGTTGATCCAAGCAAGGTACAAGATGTACTAAATTGGAAGCCTCCCAAGAGTGTCCCTGAGATCCGAAGTTTTCTTGGACTTACGGGTTATTACCGCAGGTTCATTGAAAATTTCTCTAAGATTGCTAGACCTTTGACTCAGCTTTTGCAAAAAGAGAAGAAGTTTGAATGGTCAGCTAAATGTGAGAGTTTTCGGCTTCTGAGGACTCTCTTGACTAAAGCTCCAGTTCTCACTCTTCCGGATATTCATAAGAACTTTGACATTTATTGTGATGCATCTCGCCATGGACTTGGTTATGTGCTTATGCAAGAAGGCCGAGTTGTGGCATATGCATCTCGGCAGTTGCGCCCTCATGAAGTTAATTATCCTACTCATGATTTGGAATTGGCTGCCGTGGTCCATGCATTGAAGATTTGGCGACATTACCTTCTTGGTAATCGTTGTGAGATCTATACGATCATAAAGTTCAAGTACATATTCACTCAACTGATTTGAATATGAGGCAAAGAAGATGGCTTGAATCGATCAAGGACTACGACATGGGTATTCATTATCATCCTGGTAAAGCCAATGTGGTGGCGGATGCTTTGCAGAAAGTCACAATGCAAGCGCACATCTCTCTACTGCTGCCAAGGACTTGTGTCTTGATTTTGGTAGCTAAGTCTTGACTTGGTGGAAAAGGTTTTCTTGCTGCATTACAAGTGGAGCCTACCTTAGAATCTCAGATTCTTGAGGCCCGTAAAACCGATGCCGAGGTAGCGAAATTAAGGAAAACTTGAAAGCGGGTAAAGCCAACGAGTTTTCTAAGGATGATCGCAGATGATTCGATATCGCAATCGCTTGGTGGTACTCACGATCCTCATCTAAGAAGTCCGATTCTTAAAGAGGCTCATAATTCCAAATTTTCTTTGCATCCCGGGAGTACCAAGATGTATCAGATTTGAAGAAAACATTTTGGTGGAGCCAAATGAAAAGGAAAATTGCTCAATATGTTCTTGAATGTGATATTTGCCAAAGGTTAAAGTGAACATCCAAGCCGGTGGTACCCTTTAGCCTTTGCCTATTCCACGATGGAAGTGGGAAGAGATCGGTATGGATTTTGTTATTGGTCTACCCAAAACTTCCAATGGGTCCGATGCCATTTGGGTAATCATCGATCGCTTGACAAAGGTGGCTCATTTTATTCCTATCAAAACCATCTTTAGTGGCAAGCAACTATGAGCTTTATATTGCTAGAATTGTTTGTCTTCATGGTGTTCCCAAGGTCATTGTCTCGACCGTGGCCTCGCTTACTTCCCACTTTGGAATTGTCTTCATCAAAGCTATGGGGATCGAGCTCTCTTTCAGTACTTCTTATCATCCTCAAACTAGTGGTCAAACTGAGAGAGTGAATCAAGTAATGGAAGATCTTCTTCGGTCCTATGTGCTATCTTATAGCAAAGACTGGGAGAAATCTTTGCCATATGTAGAATTTTCTTACAATAATAGCTACCAAGCAAGTATTCAAATGCCACCTTTTGAAGCCTTGTATGGGAGAGCTTGTAGGACTCCATTGAATTGGTCCGAGTCTGGTGAAAGATCATTCTTTGGTCCAGACTTGGTAAAAGAAGCTGAAGAGCAAGTTCGTCTGATTCGAGATTGCTTGAGAACTGCTCAGTCTCGTCAGAAGAGCTATGCTGATCATCGTCGTCGTGAATTAAGCTTTGAGGTAGATGACCATGTCTATCTTAAAGTGTCACCCATGAGGGGTACTCATCGTTTTCAGGTAAAAGGGAAGCTCGCACCTCGTTATATCGGACCCTTCCGAATCATTGCTAAGCGAGGAGCTGTAGCTTATCAATTGGAACTACCTGAATCTCTCTCAGCAGTGCATGATACTTTTCATGTGTCTCAATTGAAGAAATTCCTTCGTGTTCCTATTGAGGCAACTGCTTATGAGCATCTTGATCTCCAACCTGATCTTTCCTATCAAGAACAACCAGTGCGTATCCTCGACACAATGGAACGCAGGACAAGAAATCGTACTGTCAAGTTGTTGAAAATTCAGTGGGCTAATCATTCCGAGGATGAAGCCACTTGGGAGCGCGAAAATCTAATGCAGATTGAGCACCCCCATCTTTTTGTTGTTTAGAACTTTCCTTTGAATCAAGAAAGGAAAGTTTAAACAAAGCAATGTAAACAAAGATGTAATGATAACACTATGTTGTTATGTAAATTTCTTCTTTGTTATCTTTGAAGGAAATCAAGACAACAGATGTTGAATTTCCTTATCAATCATTTCCAGTTCACTTCTTCCTAATCTTTAACCTGTTCCAAATCTCGGGGACGAGATTTTCTTAAGGGGGGTAGGTTTGTAACAGCCCCAATTCAGAAACATAATTAAATGCTTTATGAACAGTAATGAGGTCTTTGTTCATAGCATTACTGTTCATTTCTACAATTTGGGCGAAGATGTTACAAATTAAAACCTTCCTTTTGCCAAAAATCCAAAAGAACCATTTAAAGTCTTAAAGGAATACAAGATAAAACTTGTATTATGACTGGGAAGTATTTTTATTAAAGCCTAGATGAATTATCTTGGTTGAAAATATTTTTGTTGTATTTTTAGAAATTATATTGACTTAAAGAAAATAATTGTCTTTAAATAAATATTTGGGCTAAAATAAATATTTATGTATTTTACAAAATGATCATGTGTTTTTAAAAATTTATCTGGGAAATATATCATCCCAATAGCTTCAAAGAAAATTTCATGATTTTACAAATTTATTTGCTATTTTTATAAGCCCATCAAACCTTTTAAGCTTTTGAATAGGTTCGTCAACTAAACCGTTTGAATCCGCACTGCATCGAGCGACTCACACCTTTGCGGTTGGGTCCAACCCTTTAGACCTGGTCCGCTCTTCACGCTTCGGCGCGAGCCCAACTCCACGCGTGATGTGAACCGTCGATCTTCAATCGAGCACGCGATGCTATAACGCCCGCGAGCCGCCCACGTGCGCGTTTTAATCTCCGCCGTTGGATCTTGATCTAACGACGAGATCGGTGTGTGCAATCGGACAACTCCGAGCCTTTCTCAATCTCCACCGCTCATTCTCGATCCAACGGCGCATCCTTTTCGCTTAAACTTAAAGCGCGCTTTATCGGAGCCGTCGATTCAAATCTACCGCTTTTCCTTTTACCGCATGTTATTAAGGCTCGCGCTCCTGCGGGCCGTTAGATCTTCATCGTGTGGCCCAGATTGGTGTATGCATTCGGACGACTCCGGATCCCCTCACGATCTCAGCCGTCCATTCTTGATCTAACCGCCGCCTCTTTCTTTTGAAATTAAAAGCGCGCGGCTATCTTGAGCCCTTAGATCTAGATCCTACGCAGATCTTTTTGACCGCGCATGCGCTTAGGGCCCGATCTTCATAGGACCGTTGGATTCTAATCCAACGCTCCTCTTTGAATGTAACCTTCGGGTTACCCGAAGGCTCAATTAAATCTCAATCGTCCATTTGAGATCGCACGGCCCATATTTTAAGATACCGATTCAAATCTTTTAATCTCTCTATTTATCACACCGCCATTTCCAATCGGACGGTGATATTCTTTGAGCCTTTATGGAGCGCGTGGGTGAGGATGACAAAGGGACCCACATGTCGATGTTGCCTCCCTTCTTCCTTATCTCACAGACCATTTCTCGAGAGCAGAGGAGAAGATTATCCCAAGATTATGCAACTAATTTTTGGGATAATTAGCCCTAAATGGACACCTCATCAACTCTAGACTCTTCTCCGTGCCCTGTAGCTCAACATCCATATATAAACCCTAGCTTTTTTTGTTGCCATTGTTGACCGAAGAAGCTCATCCTCCATTCACGCCAAAGGAGTTCTTGCTCTTGTCCCTTTGCTTATTCATCCTAAACTCGTTCCACCTTGCAATAAAGATTGGTTATCTTTTGTAGATTAAATCCGAGTTTATTTCTCCACAATCCACTTCTGTTCTCAAATTCTGTGGTGTCTTTCCTCTCTTGTTAAGCTAAAACCCTAACTTTCGATATCTTGAGCATCTTAAGGACCTTAGAAAGCTGCTGTGAATCATTCTTTTGAGCATCGTGAGCTTTAACTTGCTCTAAAGCGAAAAGTTGATATTATAACTTTTCGGTTTTCCATGTCATTTTCAAGACCTAGGGTTTCTCCTGTCAACTTGTTATCCTAATTAGGTTTAGACCAAACCTAGTAGCATAACAAGTTATTCTTTTAATCCTTGTTATCATCTATTTAGGTTGATAATGAAATTTTGTCTCTGTTCTCTTTTGTCTACCAACCGACAAAATAGGTTTTACTTTAGCTTTTGAAATCTAATCGATCAGGGTTAGCTTAAGGTTAACTTGGGATATTAATTGCCCTAAAAGATCATGCTAAGTTTCATTTATGAACTTTTGCATGTTCTATTTTCCTTTTTCCAAAATCGCACTGCATCTGTTTTTACTCTTTTAAAATATGAAAATCGAACTTTGCACTAAACCTAGTTTCGTCTTTTGAAAAAAATGAGGTTATAAAATGGGTTATTATCACTATTATGGGTAGTTATGGCTTAAGCATACTGTTAATCATGCATTTCCAGATTGATCATGCATATTTATTCCATTTTGTGCTTATTGTCGATTTTGGCATTTATTGGATCTTATTGCTTCTTTTAGAATCTGGTTCTGCTGAATCTGGTTCTGCTGAAGCAATTGAATATATTTCCGAGCAACCCGAACCTGCAACAGAGGTTTATTATTATCAAGGCAAGCATCTTCTCTGCACCATGTTGATCCCAAATTTTATACATTAGATTTTCTAAATTCAGTGACAACTGTGCATGCTATGTTTATGAAAATACAAAACTGTGATCTGTTAGTAGTTAGTTATGACCTAACATGAAGGATTACCTCAATTGTCACCATACACTCAACCTTAGCATAGTACTGTATATTATAACCTATATTTTCAGTTTTGGCTTAGACATGCAGTCTAGAGATTTTAGAGTTTGACAAGCATATCTTGTCAAACACGGGAATCACAATCGAACTTTTGTTATTTTAAACTCTTTGTCCAGCTTTCTTTAAATCAGACTTGTATTTGAAATTTAAACCGATCTCGGACAAGAGGAAGCTAGTGATGGTGCTTTTGTGCACGAGATTGGGTTTTGTGGTGGACTTGTCCGGTTAATTAAGGACCGAACTCGACTATTCAATTCAAGTCCGCCACGCACTTCCACATGCGGTGTATGGGCGCTGTTTGGTTAAGTAAAATGTTAAGGCTATTGGGTTGGAAACAGAGAGTAAGAATATGTGTATTGACCTTGTATGGCATAGATGCTTTGGTCTTATGATGCGTTGTATGCCATGTGAGCTTGTATGTCGAAGTCGATGTTCTTAGAAGGGAGGGCGTATATGTGCTCGTAGCATATACGATACCTTAATGGTGCCGATTGCATCCTAATATGGGTAGTGAGCCCGATTCGCATTTAATTGTTTGATCGGACATCGACGCAACATGTGTGCCTCGGTTAGCGGATGCTATCGATCGTTGTTTAAGCGAGATCGGTTCACACATGGGGTCCAACTCAATAGTGTTAGCTTGTTGAAAATACCAAATCTTAGTTTCCCGGCCGGCATACCAAAGGAAGTATGTCATCATTCGGAGGCATCCGAAGGCAACGAGCTAGCTAAGTCATGTGGGTAAAGATGTACACCCTCGCAGGTATAAACTGTTCGAATAGCCGTGTCCACGGTCATGGACGATAACTTGAGTTGATGTCACCTGTATAGAAGTTTTGATTTTCAAAATCTGGTTTCGTTTTTATGGTTGTGCATGAGGATTCATGCATCGCATCGCTTTCAATTATGTTATTTACTTATCGTTTCTAAGCAAACTTTGATTTACTAAATTGCTTTATCAAAATGTAGCATTTGTAGGATAAGATGTATCGCTTTATGCAAATTTGAACCTTTATACCTTCTTGTTGCAACCTTATGCATATATAAATTCTATTCCTTTGTGTAGGCTCTAATCAACACTTTCTTTTATTAGTTTGTGTAAGACTTGCTGAGTACCTTCCGTACTCAAGGTACTATCACCTATTGTTGCAGGTGAGGACGGTTTTCTTTATGAGGTACCCGTTAGCGCCGATCGGTGACGCTAACGAGTAAAGCTACTTCTTTCCTCCACGCAATTGCTCATGGTGGATGAGGCCATTGGTGGACTTTAAGTTTTTATTTTGCTTCATTGTTGAACATGTTGTAGTGACCAAGTCACTCTATATTGTAGTACTAAAACCGAATGATGTAAACTTATGTTTAATTATGCAAATGTATGACTTGTATGTGTATGATGCAATGTTGTTGAAGGATATATATATGCAATGGTCGTTGATCCCGGGAACCATTGTGAGATATATATATCCGGGATCTGTTTATTGAATTGTCACTTGTTAAATTTATATCTTTAGCATGATCTTTAATAAAGGGACAAGATCTGCTCCTTCATTAATAATTGTGCTACAAGATGAATTTAATTAAGTACATTTCCAATAACTGGGCCCCACAAGCGTTGGTATCGAGCATACGTTACTCGAGGTTAGAAGTAGCATGGCAGAAGTTATTAGAGAGTCTTCGATAAAATTATTTTCAAGCAAAGAATGTATTTTGAAATTTTAAGTATGATATCTTTTATTTCTTATCTTCCTTAATGTCAATTCTTGCCCAACTTTCGTTGGTTTATTTAAAAGTGAATTGTTTCTTACCTTGTCATTTTGTCTATAGATGAGTGGGTGGTATTTGGTCAAGGAAACCCGAGCCGAGGATGGTTATGGGTTCCCACTTTGCCATGGATATGATGTGGTGAGCCAATTTCACCTATCACCGAGTACGCCATCTATCGACGAGACCGAGGACCGGGCATGGAGGAGTACCGTGCCTTCATCAACGTTATCGCTAGGCATGTAGTCGGCAAAGGTCCCCATCGTGTCCAAGCACTTGCCACCTCGAGGCTATGGCGGTTCAGTGAAGTCTGCGAGTAGGATGATGAGCCTTCTTCGCCATGATTTGATGTAATTGTCTCAACCACCCTATGACCACTTCCCGAATCAAGGTCCTACTCCAGTGAGCATGTTCGATGAGATACTGCTTTGGCTTAAGACCCCAGTGCATAGCGGTTGGCGAGGATGGTCCGCATCATGGACCAAATCCATCATTGTCTTGTGAGGGAGCTATGGGAAACTTCAGACGCCTTAATGAGGCCCAGAGTACCGCTTGGAGTCAACATGAATCGCGCTCCTCGCAACGTGCTTTATGGTGACAACGAGACCTCTCCGCCTTTCGCCGCACCACCTCTTTATCGACTTCCGGTGGCGGGTGTGTACTGTTTATGGACAAGCGCGCCAAGCCCGGATGATCGCAGTTTTCTCGCACTCGCGATCGCACCTCACGGAGGTCATCACCATCGTTGGGTTCCCGAGGCGTCTCATTAGTCCGTTGGATCTCGTTGATACAGGTTCCCGGAGCTCATCTTTTGAATGAGTTCCCGGTGAACTTTAACCGGGATCTTTACGCTAGCACCTCGACGATGAATCCTCGTGGATAGGTGTCTTTAGGTTTAGCAGTTGCCCTTAAATAAAATGTATGTAATAGGGCAATAGTATCTTGTACAGAATATGTAAGTTCAACTTTTGGTTTTGTAATTTGACCTTTGTGGCCGACTATGCTGTAAAGACTAGAACCGAACCTTTTGCTGTTTATATGAAGTTTTTGGTTTTGGTGTTAATTTAAATGCATAACATAACATGATGCATTATATGTACAGTGTTTGTTTCTTTTCTAATCTCAACTTTGTTTATGTTTGCCGAGTATATCCTTGTTATGTTGTTAACCATGGTGTGGTAACAGGATGACAGGACCTACTACTCGTGCGCAAGCGCAACAAGGGAAGGGCATGTCGACTCCCATGCCTCATTCTCAGGGAGGGCCGACTGAACCTTCCAGCTCTCAGGGTCCGCAAGGTGGTTCCCAGGGAGAGGAGCTTCCTCCACCACCTTCGATGGCCGATGTGCTCATGCAAATTGAGCGCAATCGAATGGACCAAACGCGCATCTTGGAGCAGATTGCGCGCAATACTTCTTCTCCTGTTGCACCAGCTGTCAGAGCAGGAGGCCACCATGTGCAGGGCAGTCTTGCTGACTTTCAGCGGACTAACCCGCCGGTGTTCTCCAGTTCTCAGGATCCCATGGAAGCTTAGGATTGACTTCGGACCATTGAAAAGAAGCTATTAATTGCTCAGTGCTCCGAAAGGGAAAAAGTTCTCTTCGCCAGTTATCAGCTTGATGGCCCAGCAAGCATATGGTGGGATAATCTCCTTGCCATACAGCCTGCTGGACATGTCCCTACTTGGGATGAGTTCGTGGAAGCTTTTCGCGAAGCTCATATTCCTGAGGGAGTGATGATGATCAAGCAACAGGAATTTCTCGCTCTCAAGCAAGGGCGAAAATCTGTGACCGAATATCTTCATGAGTTCAACTTTCTTGCCAGATACGCTCCTAATGATGTTTCGACTGACCTTCGTCGTCGAAATCGGTTCTTGAATGGGCTATCAAGAATCGCAGATGGTCAGTAGCTCGCATGACTTCCGAACTTCTCTCATTTGGTCAACAAAGCCATTGTGGCGAAAGCAAGAGTAAGGCATTGGATGAGTCACAGTTTACGCCGACTTCTCGATTTATTCCTAGTGGCAGCTCACCAAGGCCTCGCATGTGGGTACCTAGACCACCGCGAGCACCAGCTCCATTTGCACCAAGGCCGGCGGTGTTTGCCCCTCGTCCATCCTTTTCCACTAATCAACCAAGACCTAGTGGAAACCGGCCACCAGCTGTTGGGACTGTCAGGCCAGGAGTTATATGCTACCACTGTACGCCAGGCATTTTGCCAATCGTGTTATGCCGGGCTCGGGGATACCACCTATTTCACCTTCCCCAACCAATGTGCATCCTGCACCACCTTCCCCGACTGTGGTCAAGCCTGACCCTGTTCCGGTTCGAGGGCGGGTGAACCAGACACTGCGAGGAAGCGGTGTCACTCCTGAGTTGTGCTTGGTATGCTCCTAGTTAATTTCAAAGATCGCAATTGCTTTATTTGATTCTCGAGCATCCCATTCATTTGTTAGTAGGCGCTTGCTACTCAACATCATTTATGGTGCATCATCTTCATCCACCTCATATCATCCATTCACTGGATCAGCCTTTATGACTAATCAAGTTCGCCGTAATGTCAATATAAATATTGAAGGGGTAGACTTTTGGGCGATTTGATTGTGATAGATTCTAAAGGATGAATGTTATCACCGGAATGGATTGGTTATCCAAGCACCTTGGGCAAATTAATTGTGCTCATAAATCCATTTCTTTAACTAATGAAAGCGGCACTTGATGCGTTTTCAATCCAGACAATGGGTTCTCACCTTTGTGCTCACCAAGTTGATACCACTCCTCTTTGGAGTTGGTACCAATTGTTTGTGAGTATGTTGATGTCTTTCTCAAGACCTTCCGGTTTGCCACCGATCGGAAGTGGAATTTGTTATTGAACTCGTTCTCGAATCGCTCCTATATCCGGAGTCCTTATCGAATGCTGTCAACGAAGTTGGTGAATTGAAGAAGCAACTCGGAGAATTGCTTGACAAAGGATTTATTCGACCGAGCTCCTCACCTTGGGATGCCCGGCAATCTTTGTCAAGAAGAAAGACAACACTTTGCGGATGTGTGTGGACTACCGTCCAGTTAAATGAGGTCACTATCAAGAACAAGTATCCTTTGCCTCGCATTGATGATCTTTTGATCGGTTGGTTGGTGCCCGAGTCTTTTCAAAGATTGATTTGAGGTCGGACTATCATCAAATCAAGGTTAGATCGAGGACATCCCTAAAACGACTTTTCTACTGTTATGGTTTGTGCGAGTACATCGTTATGTCCTTTGGTCGACCAATGCTCCGGCTTATTTCATGAACCTTATGAATTCGGTGTTCATGGATTTCTTGGATAAGTTTGTTGTCGTGTTCATTGACGACATCCTTATTTATTCTAAGTCCGATAAGGACCATGAACAACATTTGCGACTTGTGCTAGAAACACTTCGTCAAGATCGATCGTATGCTAAGTTTAGCAAGTGTGCTTTACTCGCTCGAGAGAAGTTGCATTCAGGGCATGTGTTATCGAAGGAGGTATCATTTGTTGATCCAAGCAAGGTACAAGATGTACTAAATTGGAAGCCTCCCAAGAGTGTCCCCGAGATCCAAGTTTTCTTGGACTTACGGGTTATTACCGCAGTTCATTGAAAATTTCTCTAAGATTGCTAGACCTTTGACTCACTTTTGCAAAAGAGAAGAAGTTTGAATGGTCACTAAATGTGAGAGTTTTCGCTTCGAGGACTCTCTTGACTAAAGCTCCAGTTCTCACTCTTAGGATATTCATAAGAACTTTGACATTTATTGTGATGCATCTCGCCATGGACTTGGTTATGTGCTTATGCAAGAAGGCCGAGTTGTGGCATATGCATCTCGGCGGCTTGCGCCTCATGAAGTTAATTATCCTACTCATGATTTGGAATTGGTGCCGTGGTCCATGCATTGAAGATTTGCGACATTACCTTCTTGGTAATCGTTGTGAGATCTATACAGATCATAAAGTTCAAGTACATATTCACTCAACTGATTTGAATATGAGGCAAAGAAGATGGCTTGAACCGATCAAGGACTACGACATGGGTATTCATTATCATCTGGTAAAGCCAATGTGGTGGCGGATGCTTTTGCGAAAGTCACAATGCAATCGCACATTCTCTCTACTGCGGCCAGGACTTGTGTGCTGATTTTCAGCGCTTAAGTCTTGACTTGGTGGAAAAAGGTTTTCTTGCTGCATTACAAGTGGAGCCTACCTTAGAATCTCAGATTCTTGAGGCCCAGAAAACTGATGCCGAGGTAGCCGAAATTAAGGAAAACTTGAAAGCGGGTAAAGCCAACGAGTTTTCTAAGGATGATCGCGGTATGATTCGATATCGCAATCGTTTGGTGGTACCTGCTGATCCTCATCTAAGAAGTCTGATTCTTAAAGAGGCTCATAATTCCAAATTTTCTTTGCATCCTGGGAGTACCAAGATGTATCAGGATTTGAAGAAAACATTTTGGTGGAGCCAAATGAAAAGGAAAATTGCTCAATATGTTGCTGAATGTGATATTTGCCAAAGGTTAAAGCTGAACATCTGAAGCCAGCTGGTACCCTTTAGCCTTTGCCTATTCCACAGTGGAAGTGGGAAGAGATCGGTATGGATTTTGTTCTTGGTCTACCAAAACTTCCAATGGGTCCGATGCCATTTGGGTAATCATCGATCGTTTGACAAAGGTGGCTCATTTTATTCCTATCAAAACCATCTTTAGTGGCAAGCAGCTAGCAGAGCTTTATATTGCTAGAATTGTTTGTCTTCATGGTGTTCCCAAGGTCATTGTCTCTGACCGTGGCCCTCAGTTTACTTCCCACTTTTGGAATTGTCTTCATCAGGCTATGGGGACTGAGCTCTCTTTCAGTACTTCTTATCATCCTCAAACTAGTGGTCAAACTGAGAGAGTGAATCAAGTAATGGAAGATCTTCTTCGGTCCTATGTGCTATCTTATAGCAAAGACTGGGAGAAATCTTTGCCATATGTAGAATTTTCCTACAATAATAGCTACCAAGCAAGTATTCAAATGCCACCTTTTGAAGCCTTGTATGGGAGAGCTTGTAGGACTCCATTGAATTGGTCCGAGTCTGGTGAAAGATCATTCTTTGGTCCAGACTTGGTAAAAGAAGTCAAGAGCAAGTTCGCTCGATTCGAGATTGCTTGAGAACCGCCTCCTCGGAAGAGCTATCGATCATCGCCGTCGTGAATTAAGCTTTGAGGTAGATGACCATGTCTATCTTAAAGTGTCACCCATGAGGGGTACTCATCGTTTTCAGTAAAGGGAAGCTCGACCTCGTTATATCGGACCTTCCGAATCATTGCTAAGCGAGGAGTCAGAGCTTATCAATTGGAACTACCGAATCTCTCTCAAAGAAGGCATGATACTTTTCATGTGTCTCAATTGAAGAAATGCCTTCGTGTTCCTATTGAGGCAACTGCTTATGAGCATCTTGATCTCCAACCTGATCTTTCCTATCAAGAACAACCAGTGCGTATCCTCGACACAATGGAACGCAGGACAAGAAATCGTACTGTCAAGTTGTTGAAAATTCGATGGGCTAATCATTCCGAGGATGAAGCCACTTGGGAGCGAAAATCTAATGCATTGAGCACCCCATCTTTTGTTGTTTAGAACTTTCCTTTGAATCAAGAAAGGAAAGTTTAAACAAAGCAATGTAAACAAAGATGTAATGATAACACTATGTTGTTATGTAAATTTCTTCTTTGTTATCTTTGAAGGAAATCAAGACAACAGATGTTGAATTTCCTTATCAATCATTTCCAGTTCACTTCTTCCTAATCTTTAACCTGTTCCAAATCTCGGGGACGAGATTTTCTTAAGGGGGGTAGGTTTGTAACAGCCCCAATTCTGTAAACAGTAATTAAATGCTTTATGAACAGTAATGAGGTGCTGTTCATAGCATTACTGTTCATTTCTACAATTTGGGCAGCATGTTACAAATTAAAAACCTTCCTTTTTGCCAAAAATCCAAAAGAACCATTTAAAGTCTTAAAGGAATACAAGATAAAACTTGTATTATGACTGGGAAGTATTTTTATTAAAGCCTAGATGAATTATCTTGGTTGAAAATATTTTTGTTGTATTTTTAGAAATTATATTGACTTAAAGAAAAATAATTGTCTTTAAATAAATATTTTCGGGCTAAAATAAATATTTATGTATTTTACAAAATGATCATGTGTTTTTAAAAATTTATCTGGGAAATATATCATCCCAATAGCTTCCAGTAAAAATTTCATGATTTTACAAATTTATTTGCTATTTTTATAAGCCCAGTCAAACCTTTTAAGCTTTTGAATAGGTTCTGGTCAACTAAACCGGTTTGAATCCAGACCTGGTACTGTAGCGACTCACACCTTTGCGGTTGGGTCCAACCCTTTAGACCTGGTCCGGCTCTGTCACGCTCGGGCGCGAGCCCGAACTCCACGCGTGATGTGAACCGTCGATCTTCAATCGAACGGGCGATGCTATAACGCCCCGCGAGCTGTCCACGTGTGCGTTTTAATCTCCGCCGTTGGATCTTGATCTAACGATCGAGATCGGTGTGTGCAATCGGACAACTCCGGAGCCTTTCTCAATCTCCACCGTTCATTCTCGATCCAACAGCGCATCCCTTTTCGTTTAAACTTAAAGGCGCGCTTTTATCGGAGCCGTCAGATTCAAATCCTACGGCTTTTCCTTTTTACCGCATGTTATTAAGGCCCGCGCTCCTCTGGGCCGTTAGATCTTCATCGTGTGGCCCAGATTGGTGTATGCATTCGGACGACTCGGATCCCCTCACGATCTCAGCCGTCCATTCTTGATCTAACCGCGCCGCCCTTTTCTTTTGAAATTAAAAGCGCGCGGCTATCTTGAGCCCTTAGATCTAGATCCTACGGTATCTTTTGACCGCGTGCGTTTAGGGCCCGATCTTCATAGGACCGTTGGATTCTAATCCAACGCTCCTCTTTGAATGTAACCTTCGGGTTACCCGAAGGCTCAATTAAATCTCAATCGTCCATTTGAGATCGCACGGCCCATATTTTAAGATACCGATTCAAATCTTTTAATCTCTCTATTTATCACATACCCCATTTCCAATCGGACGGTGGTGATATTCTTTGAGCCTTTATGGAGCGCGTGCGGTGAGGATGACAAAGGGACCCACATGTCGGATGTTGCCTCCCTTCTTCCTTATCTGCTGCGACCATTTACGAGAGCAGAGGAGAAGATTATCCCAAGATTATGCAACTAATTTTTGGGATAATTAGCCCTAAATGGACACCTCATCAACTCTAGACTCTTCTCACGTGCCTGTAGCTCAACATCCATATATAAACCCTAGCTTTTTGTTGTTGCCATTGTTGATGAAGAAGCTCATCCTCCATTGCTTTGCCCAAAGGAGTTCTTGCTCTTGTCCCTTTGCTTATTCATCCTAAACTCGGTTCCACCTTGCAATAAAGATTGGTTATCTTTTGTAGATTAAATCGAGTTTATTTCTCCACAATCCACTTCGGTTCTCAAATTCTGTGGTGTCTTTCCTCTCCGTTAAGCTAAAACCCTAACTTTCGATATCTTGAGCATCTTAAGGACCTTAGAAGTCTTTGTGAATCATTCTTTTGAGCATCAAGTAGCTTTAACTTGCTCTAAACCGAAAAGTTGATATTATAACTTTCGGTTTTCCATGTCATTTTCAAGACCTAGGGTTTCTCCTGTCAACTTGTTATCCTAATTAGGTTTAGACCAAACCCTAGTAGCATAACAAGTTATTCTTTTAATCCTTGTTATCATCTATTTAGGTTGATAATGTAAATTTTGTCTCTGTTCTCTTTTGTGGCTCAACCGACAAAATAGGTTTTACTTTAGCTTTTGAAATCTAATCGATCGGGGTTAGCTTAAGGTTAACTTGGGATATTAATTGCCTAAAAGATCATGCTAAGTTTCATTTATGAACTTTTGCATGTTCTATTTTCCTTTTCCAAAATCGCAATCTGTCTGTTTTGGCTCTTTTAAAATATGAAAATGGAACTTGCACTAAACCCTAGTTTCGTCTTTTGAAAATGAGAGGTTATAAAATGGGTTATTATCACTATTATGGGTAGTTATGGCTTAAGCATCGTTAATCATGCATTTCAGCATTGATCATGCATATTTATTCCATTTTGTGCTTATTGTCGATTTTGGCATTTATTGGATCTTATTGCTTCTTTTAGAATCGTTCTCATTGAACGGTTCTGTCAAGCAATTGAATATATTCGAGCAACCCAAACGCAATGAGGTTTATTATTATCAAGGCAAGCATCTTCTCTCGCACCATGTTGATCCCAAATTTTATACATTAGATTTTCTAAATTCAAAGTGACAATGTGCATGCTATGTTTATGAAAATACAAAATCGTGATCTCGTTAGTAGTTAGTTATGACCTAACATGAAGGATTACCTCAATTGTCACCATACACTCAACCTTAGCATAGTATCGTATATTATAACCTATATTTTCGTTTTGGCTTAGACATGCGATCTAGAGATTTTAGAGTTTGACAAGCATATCTTGTCAAACCCGGGAATCACAATCGAACTTTTGTTATTTTAAACTCTTTGTCCGTTTCTTTAAATCGACTTGTATTTGAAATTTAAAGCGATCCGACAAGAGGAAGCTAGTGATGGTGCTTTGTGCACGAGATTGGGTTTTGTGGTGGACTTGTAAGGGTTAATTAAGGACCGAACTCGACTATTCAATTCAAGTCCGCCACGCATTTCCACATGCGATGTATGGGCGCTGTTTGGTTAAGTAAAATGTTAAGGCTATTGGGTTGGAAACAGAGAGTAAGAATATGTGTATTGACCTTGTATGGCATAGATGCTTTGGTCTTATGATGCGTTGTATGCCATGTGAGCTTGTATGTCAAGATCGATGTTCTTAGAAGGGTGAGGGCGTATATGTGCTCCGTAGCATATACGATACCTTAATGGTGCCGATTGCATCCTAATATGGGTAGTGAGCCCAGTTCGCATTTAATTGTTTGGATCGCATTATCGACGCAACATGTGTGCCTCGGTTAGCGGATGCTATCGATCGTTGTTTAAGCGAGATCGGTTCACACATGGGGTCCAACTCAATAGTGTTAGCTTGTTGAAAAATACCAAATCTTAGTTTCCTGGTCGGCATACCAAAGGAAGTATGTCATCATTCGGAGGCATCCAGAAGGCAACGGCTAGCTAAGTCATGTGGGTAAGATGTACACCTCGCAGTGGTATAAACTGCTCGAATAGCCGTGTCCACGGCCATGGGCGATAACTTGAGTTGATGTCACTGATAGAAGTTTTGATTTTCAAAATCTGGTTTCGGTTTTTATGGTTGTGCATGAGGATTCATGCAATCGCATCTTATCTTTCAATTATGTTATTTACTTCATTGTTCTAAGCAAACTTTGATTTACTAAATTGCTTTATCAAAATGTAGCATTTGTAGGATAAGATGTATCGCTTTATGCAAATTTGAACCTTTATACCTTCTTGTTGCAACCTTATGCATATATAAATTCTATTCCTTTGTGTAGGCTCTAATCAACACTTTCTTTTATTAGTTTGTGTAAGACTTGTCGAGTACCTTCCGTACTCAAGGTACTATCACCTATTGTTGCGGTGAGGACGGTTTTCTTTATGAGGTACCAGTTAGCGCCGATCGGTGACGCTAACGAGTAAAGCTATTTCTTTCCTCCACGCAATTGCTGCGGGTGGATGAGGCCATTGGTGGACTTTAAGTTTTTATTTTGCTTCATTTGTTGAACATGTTGTAGTGACCAAGTCACTCTATATTGTAGTACTAAAACCGAATGATGTAAACTTATGTTTAATTATGCAAATGTATGACTTGTATGTGTATGATGCAATGTTGTTGAAGGATATATATATGCAATGGTCGTTGATCCCGGGAACCATTGTGAGATATATATATATCAGGGATCTGTTTATTGAATTGTCACTTGTTAAATTTATATCTTTAGCATGATCTTTAATAAAGGGACGATCTTGTTCCTTCATTAATAATTGTGCTACTGAGATGAATTTAATTAAGTACATTTCCAATAACTGGGCCCCATGACGTTACATATCGAGCATACGTTACTCGTAGGTTAGAAGTAGCATGGCAGAAGTTATTAGAGAGTCTTCTGATAAAATTATTTTCAAGCAGTAATGTATTTTCGAAATTTTAAGTATGATATCTTTTATTTCTTATCTTCCTTAATGTCAATTCTTGCCCAACTTTCTGTTGGTTTATTTAAAAGTGAATTGTTTCTTACCTTGTCATTTTGTCTATAGATGAGTGGGTGGTATTTGGTCAAGGAAACCCGAGCCGAGGATGGTTATGGGTTCCCAGCCTTGCTGCGGGATATGATGTGGTGAGCCAATTTCACCTATCAGCCGGAGTACGCCATCTATCGACGAGACCGAGGACCAGGCATGGAGGAGTACCGTGCCTTCATCAACGTTATCGCTAGGCATGTAGCTGGCAGTGTCCCCTACTGTGTCCAAGCACTTGCCACCTCTGAGGCTATGGCGGTTCAGGAAGCTGCGAGTAGGATGATGAGCCTTCTTCGTCATGATTTGACGGAATTGTCTCAACCACCCTATGACCACTTCCCGAATCAAGGTCCTACCTCCGAAGTGAGCATGTTCGATGAGATACAGTTTGGCGAAGACCCCCAGGTGCGACAGTTGGCGAGGATGGTCCGCATCATGGACCAAATCCATCGTTGTCTTGTGAGGGAGCTATGGGAAACTCGGCATCGCCTTAATGAGGCCAGAGTACCGCTTCTTGAGTCAACATGAATCGCGTTCCAACGTGCTTTATGGTGACAACGAGACCTCTCCCCGCCGCCGCGCACCACCTCTTTATCGACTTCCGTAGTGGCGGGTGTGTACTGTTTATGGACAAGTGCGCCAAGCCCGGATGATCGCAGTTTTCCTCGCACCTGCGGATCGCACCTCCGGAGGTCATCACCATCGTTGGGTTCCCCGAGGCGTCTCATTAGTCCGTTGGATCTCGTTGATACAGTTCCCACAGAGCTCATCTTTTGAATGAGTTCGGTGAACTTTAACCGATCTTTACGCTAGCACCTCGACGATGAATCCTCGTGGATAGGTGTCTTTAGGTTTAGCAGTTGCCCTTAAATAAAATGTATGTAATAGGGCAATAGTATCTTGTACAGAATATGTAAGTTCAACTTTTGGTTTTGTAATTTGACCTTTGTGGCCGACTATGCTGTAAAGACTAGAACCGAACCTTTTGCTGTTTATATGAAGTTTTTGGTTTTGGTGTTAATTTAAATGCATAACATAACATGATGCATTATATGTACAGTGTTTGTTTCTTTTCTAATCTCAACTTTGTTTATGTTTGCCGAGTATATCCTTGTTATGTTGTTAACCATGGTGTGGTAACAGGATGACAGGACCTACTACTCGTGCGCAAGCGCAACAAGGGAAGGGCATGTCGACTCCCATGCCTCATTCTCGGGGAGGGCCGGTGAACCTTCCACTCTCGAGGTCCGCAGGTGGTTCCGAGGAGAGGAGCTTCCTCCACCACCTTCGATGGCCGATGTGCTCATGCAAATTGAGCGCAATCGAATGGACCAAACGCGCATCTTGGAGCAGATTGCGCAATACTTCTTCTCTGTTGCACCGGTATCGAGCAGAGGCCACCATGTGCGTGGCGGTCTTGTGCGACTTTCAGTGGACTAACTTTGTAATATTCCGTAGTGTGAGAAGTCAAGAAAGCGGATTAATTAAAATTAATCGGTGAGAGAATAATTTAATCGGGAAGGTTTTTTTAGTTTCGTCAAATCCAGCGTGAGAGGGGCTTTTCTGCGCTTTTCCGCTACCTTTGGGCTGGGCCTTGGCCCATCTAGTGTGGCCGGCCATGGGGAGGGCCACCTCCCCAAACCCTAGCCGCCCCTCCCCTCTCCCCTTTCCTCCTCCCACTTGGCAGCCGCCCCTACTCCCCTTCCTCCCTCTTTGGCGAATCCTCTTTCCCCTTGCACCTCCCTCTCCCAAGGTGCTGCTCTGCACCTCCCCTCATCAAGGTGCTGTCCATTGCGCAAGAAGGAAGAAGGAGAGGAAGAAAAGAAGGAGAAGAAGGAGAAGAAGGAGAAGAAGGAGAAGAAGATTCGCGTGGGGTTTGGTTCAGCGATTTCTAGTGGTTCTACAAGGGTAACGAGATGTTTTCCCCGCTGTTTGATCCTTAGTAGATGCGAATTTGATTAGAATTGTCGGTTAATTGTTGGGCTGCAGAAGATGCAGTTCTGTCCAGAACCTTGCGTGAGTATTTTCGTGTATTTAGAGTCTGAATTTTAAGTTTCCATCTCCTAGAGATATGTGGGTTATTTCGTTAGCTTTCAGTGGCCGCAAAGATCACTCGATTCCGAGGTCTGAGTCAAAAGTTATGGTCGATTTAGTATCTGCTGCCAGAAATCTGACGAGAATAATCTGTCTGGTTATTTCCTAAAATATGAAAGGGAATTTGGTAGAATCTGAAAGTTCACCCTTCTAGGTTATTGTAGGTGATTCGATAACCTTTTCAGATTGATAAAGAACGATCAATTCGGAGTTACCTGTTAAAAGTTATGGCCATTTTAGTTTTGCTGTTCGTTTGTGTAGACAGTTTCTGTACTGAATGTTCAGACAATGGGTAGCCTATTATTTTGGCCGAATTGGTTTATTGTGTCAACTAGAGTATTGTAGATTATTCAGTTAAGAATATACAGAAATTGGATTTACCCCTTTTTGACTTCCAGATCTTGAGTTATGTCTTTTACCGTGCTGCTGTCCAGAATCAGTTTACGGCAGGAAATGTTGTCTTTCGGTTTCAGCTTTGTAAACTCGTTTTGAGTCGTCAAGTAAGCGTTGTAGAATGCCGATTAGTAGCGCTGGGTGTATTATGACCTTATTGAATTTATTTTTACTTGTTTAGGAGGTGAAGCCTCGGGTTTAGGAATATCGCCTTGGCCGGCTAACGCGTCACATCGTGGAAGGCAAGTAATTGTAGCAGTGTTACTACTGAGTAATTGGTTGTTCTTACTACTTGCAATCCATATGATTTTCGTATTTTGAAGTGTTATGCCATGGTTGGTTGACTTACATATGAGATGATGACAGTATTTATTATTTTAATGATTTACATTGGTTATCGTGTGTGTAGGCATGAAAGGGTTGTTTTATGTGCGAATGTGGATCATGGATGTATTTCTTCCATAATGATTATGTAGTAGTTGTACAAGTTAATCTTGTTGGTGCCCTTATGAGATGTCACACATGTGGTGTATAATTATCATATCATTCATAACATACCATTACATTGCATTGTGGATGTCGCCGCTTATGGCGCGATCAGCCGTGACTGACATCGTACATTGTCAGAGTGCGATGCACACTCTTACCTTGATGGGTAAGAGTGCAGTGGAGCATGGCATGCATTTGCATTAAGCATTGTGGATGGAGAACCCGCATTCTTTTGTCAATGGTTGAATTCTTATGAGGCGGGACTCATGCTAGTCCATGTGGTTTATTGAATGAGATAGTGGATCGTGGTTGTGGTCATGCAATATTATAACTTTGTGTTGTAGCTTGCTTGTCAATTGATTAACTTTGTTATGCAACTTACTTGCCGAGATTTTATCTCATTCTTGTTGTTTCTTTCCCCTTTCGGTGATTCTTAAGCATTCTGGGATGGGTAGAGCGGCACTACAATAATGCACTCAATTCATAGTTTCATCTTTGTAATAAAGTGGAGAGGAATTTAGCCTATTGACTAGCTATTCACGAGTGATCTGTTGAATTATTTATTGATGCATTTGTGGACTACACTTAATTTGAATCGCTAGAGGTTGTTTAATTATTGAACTTATTCTTGTTATCTTTATTCCTTAGTGGTTTATGCTTCCGCTTATTGTTTCTTGCCTAGAGTTCTTTGTAGAAATTTTATATTCTTATGAAATTATTGGCTAGTTGTAGAGTGGTTAAGTAATATCCCAGGGTAATGTTGGTCTGAGGTGTTCTGATTGGTATCGAGCCTAGGCTTTAGGTTCTAGGAGAAGTAAGAAATTGACACACTTGCACATGTAGGATGGGGAAGGGTTTGCATATCTTGCATATACCTTGTTGAATTCTTTAATTTATTGCTTGTGCTTCACTTATGCAGAGATTATTGTTTGTTTGTTTGTGGTTGCGGTGGCTGCAGAATGCCACCTAAGGGTAGTGGCCGTGTTCGTCACCTGCTCTGGCCGTGGCCTCGGGCGATGAGGAGGCGAGATGCTCGGCCGGTGGGTGGTACCAAGAGGGCGTGGGCGTGGTCGGGGCCATGCGGCAAGAGTTGAGAGCTTTGAAGCGAGGCGGTGGCCTCGGTGCGTCCGCTCGGTGCTGAGGTTCTGGCGGTGGGCGGTTAGCGGCATCTCACCGTGAGTGGGTAGGGTTGGTGGGCGGCTTGACGCGGCGGCCACTCCCGTCGGTGGCTGACCGGCTGTCCACGTGGAGGACAAGATGGAGCTTTTGAGGTAGTGGTTTCCGATCGCGTGCGCTATGTGGCGCAATCGCTTGAAGGAGAGGCCCGGATCTGGTGGAAAGGAGTGCGATGCGCGCCGGTGCCCATGGACTCCCATCGTGGGCGGAGTTTGTCCGGCGGTTTGAGCGGTTCTATCCGAGACCTTTGGACAAGATGAAAATTGACTTGGGCAAATACACTCCAAGATAAGCGATGCGTGGCGAGTATGAGGTGGGCTTCAATCGGATAGTCGCGCGTCCCACATGTGGCTCGGGATGATGCGGAGAAGGCCGGCGGTTTCGTCGGGGCTTAGGCCTTCGATCCGCCACTGTGGGTGCCTTCCGATCACAGTTTTCGTGCCACGGTGGAGCGGGCCTTGGGGATCGAGATGCGGCATGCGTGACACGGAGGACACTCGCAAGGCCTGCGGAGGAGATCGGCCTCGAGGTCATAGCGAGAGGGGGCCATTCGGGGCCCTATGTTTAAGAAGGCAAAGGTGGTCGTCATCGGCCCTACAGTAGTAGCGCGGGCGAACCGGCTCTCTTGGAGGAGCTCTGCGATGCAGTGCCACCTCGAAGCCGGAATGGGCTTAGTGTGTTTCGTTGTGGGGATCCGCACGGCGAGTGATTGCTCTTGGAGGCGGTGTGCTATCGTGGTCAAAACCACAAGGATGTGGTGTGCGGCGAAATCCCAGGAAACTACGGTGGGAGTTGGTGCCTACACCCGGCGGGATTCTCTCGCCCCGATGGCACCGTTCGGATGATGGCGTGGCTCCTACCTGCGATCCCTACTGCGGTCCACGCACGCGTTACTGCCGGCGCCTCCAACACCTTCATCGATTGTCTTGGCGCCCCACGGAGGATCGGGTTCAGCGACCTACTCCATCGACCCGGTACCTCGGTGGACACTGCGGCGACCTACCGAGTGTGGGAGATCCTTCTTCTTGTTTGTCCCTGCGGCATTCTCCATGCCGACATCGGATGGCGAGGATCGTGGAGATGTTGTAGCGGTACCTTATCGATTGACTCTTTTGATACTGCGTACTTTTTGATTAGGCGATTTCTCTTTTGTCTCGGAGAATTTTGTTGGCGGGCGGGGCTTTGGTGCGATTAATTGGGAGGCGGTGGTCGTTAGTTCTCCTAGTGGGCTTATATCCGTTCCGTGTTTGCCACAGTTGTGTGGTGGTTCTAGCGGATGAGGAGTTCGTGGCGAATTTGGTGGTTATATCCACAGAGCCCTTCGATGTGATCCTTGGCATGGATTGGCTCACGCGGTATCAAGTCGTCATCTCTTGTTTACGGAAGACGGTCACCTTGCGTTCTCATGGGCGTGAAGTTGTTTTCCAGGGAGTGCTCGCATGATACTCTCTCGTTGTTGTGCAGTTGTTTCCTAATCGCGGATGCAGTCGAGTGTTGTGGGCTTTGGTGGAGGGTCACGAGGTGCCTTGAGGTTAGAGAACATCTGGTAGTGCGCAAGTATCCGGATGTTTTCCCGATGAGCTCCCGGCTTGCCACGGGCGAGTCGATCTTGATATTGAGCTCGTTAAGATGCAGCGGCCTATTTATAAGTCCCGTGCTGGATGGCACCGATTGAGCGAGTGGAGCTAAAGCGATTGGATGAACTCTTAGCTAAGGGTTCATTAGACCGAGCACGTCACCAGGGTGCTCGGTTTTGTTTGTGGGAAAGAAGGATGGCACCAAGAGGCTTTGTGTGGATTATCGAGCGCTCAATCGGGTGACAATTAAGAATAAGTATCCCCGCCTCGCATTGAGGATCTCTTCGATCGGTTGAGGGTGCCAAATTATTTTCAAGATTGATTTGCGATCAGTTACCATCAGCTGGATCGGGGAGGAAGATATAGAGAAGACGACATTTAGCACAAGGTATGGGCATTATGAGTATGTTGTTATGTCTTTTGGGTGACTAATGCTCCTATTTGTCTTTATGGAAGCTATGAGCAGGATGCTCCATGAGTACCTAGATACTTTTGTGGTGGTCTTCATTGGCGACATCTGGTTTATTCCAAAGCGGAGGAGGACCACGAGTTGCACCTTAACTGGTCCTAGATACTCTTGGAAGAATAAATACTATGCGAAGCTAAAGAAGTGTGCTTTCGTTATCCGAAGTAGGATTTTGGGTCATACCATCGATCGAGACGGTATTACGGTGGATCAGAAGAATGTGGCGGCGGTGGTTGGTGGCGGAGGCCAACCAATGTGTCGAGAGATCCGGAGTTTCCTTGGTCTTGCGGGTATTACCGCGCTTTGTGCCGAGATTTTTCTAGCATTGCTAAACCAATGACCCGACTCACGCAAAGGGTTCCTTTTGTGTGGGCGACGCCTGTGGTGGGTTTGAGACTTTGAAGAACAAGGTGGTAAATGCACCTATTCTATCCTTGCGGGAGTGGCAAGCGCTTCCTGATGTACACGGATGCTTCTCGGATTGGACTCGGTTGTGTATCGATGCAAGAGGGCCGAGTAATCGCTATGCTTCTAGACGAGTTGAAGACTCATGGCGAGAATTATCCACTCATGATCTTGAGTTGGCGGCGATTGTGTTTGCTACGAAGTCTTGGAGGCATTACTTGTATGGGGAACAGTGCGATATCTTCACTGATCACAAGAGCCTTAAGTATATATTCACACAGCGAGAGCTAAATTTGAGGCAGCGGAGGTGGTTAGAGTTAATCAAGGATTATGACCTGACTATCCAGTATCACCCTGGTAAGGCTAATGTGGTGGCTGATGCCCTAAGTAGGACAGGGGTACCTCAGGTGGCGTTATCCTTGGCCTCGGAGTTTGAGAAGATGGGTATTTCTTTACGTCTTCACGGTTACTGTGAGCAGGAGACACAAATGATCATCGATCTGCCATCCCCGGCGCGTTCTTGAAGCTCAACACTCGATCGGCTCCTTCAGAGTGCGGAAAAGGATCTCGGAGGCGTTCGAGATTTTAGTGTGGATGAACATGGTGCGGTTCGATTCAAAGGCCGGCTGTGTGTACCCCAGAAATCACCGGTGAAGGATGATATTCTTCGTGAGGCTCACCGTACCCCATATGCGGTACATCCAGGAGAGACCAAGATGTATCGTGATCTTAAACAAATCTTTTGGTGGAAGCGGATGAGGTGGATATTGCTAAATATGTCATTGCTGTGGCGTTTGTCAACAGTAAAGGCGAGCACAAGCGTCCTTTGGTTTATTGCAGCCCTTGGAGGTACACGAGTGGAAGTGGGAGCATATCACTATGGACTTTGTGGTTGGGTTGCGCGCTGCTCGAGGCGAGATGCAATATGGGTCGTGGTGGGCGAGCTTACCAAGTCCGCACACTTCATACCGATAAAAGCGACCAACACGTGCGGGACCTAGCCCCGTTGTACATCCGAGAGGTGGTGAGGCGCACGGTGTACCCAAGTCCATTGTTTCGGCCGAGATGCCAAGTTCGTCTCTAAGTTACGGCGAGTCTTGAGCTGCGTTGGGCACGACAGATTTCCTCGATCTGACTTTTCACCCTCGGACGGATGGTGGTCGAGAGGACCATTCAAACTACGGAGGACATGCTTCGTGCTTGCGTGCTATCTTGGAAGGGTAGTTGGGAGGATTATCGGCTTTGGCGAGTTCGCTTATAACAATAGTTATCGCGAGTATCAAGATGCCTCCTTCGAGGCTTTGTATGGTCGGAGGTGTGTTCCCCTCTTTCTTTGGGATGCGATGGGCGAGAGGTCGTTGCTTGGTCGGATCTTGTTCGTGACCGTGGAGAAAGTGCGAGAGGTTCGTGAGAACTGTTGGCTCGCTCGAGCCGACAAAAGAGTTATGCGGATGTTGGCGCCGAGAGTTGGAGTTTGCGGTGGGTAGCCTTGTGCTCCTTGGTGTCTCCAACCAAGGGTGTTGTTCGTTTGGTACCACCAGAAGCTTAGCCCGCGGTACATCGGTCCTTTTCGGTGGTTGCTCGGGTGGGTAGTGTGGCTTATCGTTTGGAGTGCGGACTCTTTGAGTGGTGTGCACAATGTTTTCATGTGTCTATCTTTGAGAAATACTGCGGGATCAGAACATAAAATTGACACAGAGCAGTCACGGTGGAGCAGATCTCACTTGTGGAGAGTCGGCGATTCGTATCTTGGATACATCGGAGCGGGTCTTGAGGAATAAGACCATCAAGTATGTGAAGGTCCTTTGGACGAATCGATCGAGAGAGAGGCTACGTGGGGTGGAGGATCTTTTGCGAAAGAAGTACCCGAGTTCTTGAGGTGGTGAGTACACCTAGTTTGGGTTCTTTATTACGCTTGTAGTGCATTCTTTGTGGTGCATAGAATTGGATTCGAGGCGAATCCTTTTAAGGTGGGAAGAATGTAATATTCGTAGTGTGAGAAGTCAAGCGGATTAATTAAAATTAATCGGTGAGAATAATTTAATCGGGAAGGTTTTTTTAGTTTTCGTCAAATCCAGCAGAGAGAGGGGCTTTCTGCGCTTTTCGCTACCTTTGGGGCTGGGCCTTGGCCCATCTAGTGTGGTGGCCAAGGGGAGGGCCACCCTCCCCAAACCCTAGCCGCCCCTCCCCTCTCCCCTTTCCTCCTCCCACTTGGCAGCCGCCCCTACTCCCCTTCCTCCCTCTTTGGCGAATCCTCTTTCCCCTTGCACCTCCTCTCCCAAGGTGCTGCCCCTGCACCTCCCTCATCCAAGGTGCTGTCCATTGCGCAAGAAGGAAGAAGGAGAGGAAGAAAAGAAGGAGAAGAAGGAGAAGAAGGAGAAGAAGGAGAAGAAGATTCGCGTGGGGTTTGGTTCAGCGATTTCTAGTGGTTCTACAAAGGGTAACGAGATGTTTTCCCGCTGTTTGATCCTTAGTAGATGCGAATTTGATTAGAATTGTCGGTTAATTGTTGGGCTGCAGAAGATGCAGTTCTGTCCAGAACCTTGCGTGAGTATTTTCGTGTATTTAGAGTCTGAATTTTAAGTTTCCATCTCCTAGAGATATGTGGGTTATTTCGTTAGCTTTCAGTGGCCGCGAAGATCACTCGATTCCGAGGTCTGAGTCAAAGTTATGGTCGATTTAGTATCTGCTGCCAGAAATCTGACGAGAATAATCTGTCTGGTTATTTCCTAAAATATGAAAGGGAATTTGGTAGAATCTGAAAGTTCACCCTTCTAGGTTATTGTAGGTGATTCGATAACCTTTTCAGATTGATAAAGAACGATCAATTCAGAGTTACCTGTTAAAAGTTATGGCCATTTTAGTTTTGCTGTTCGTTTGTGTAGACAGTTTCTGTACTGAATGTTCAGACAATGGGTAGCCTATTATTTTGGCCGAATTGGTTTATTGTGTCAACTAGAGTATTGTAGATTATTCAGTTAAGAATATACAGAAATTGGATTTACCCTTTTGACTTCCAGATCTTGAGTTATGTCTTTACCGTGCTGCTGTCCAGAATCAGTTTACGGCAGGAAATGTTGTCTTTCGGTTTCAGCTTTGTAAACTCGTTTTGAGTCGTCAAGTAAGCGTTGTAGAATGCGATTAGTAGCGCTGGGTGTATTATGACCTTATTGAATTTATTTTTACTTGTTTAGGAGGTGAAGCCTCGGGTTTAGGAATATCGCCTTGGCGGCTAACGCGTCACATCGTGGAAGGCAAGTAATTGTAGCGATGTTACTCTTGAGTAATTGGTTGTTCTTACTACTTGCAATCCATATGATTTTCGTATTTTGAAGTGTTATGCCATGGTTGGTTGACTTACATATGAGATGATGACAGTATTTATTATTTTAATGATTTACATTGGTTATCGTGTGTGTAGGCATGAAAGGGTTGTTTTATGTGCGAATGTGGATCATGGATGTATTTCTTCCATAATGATTATGTAGTAGTTGTACAAGTTAATCTTGTTGGTGCCCTTATGAGATGTCACACATGTGGTGTATAATTATCATATCATTCATAACATACCATTACATTGCATTGTGGATGTCGCCGCTTATGGCGCGGCCGACGTCTGACATCGTACACATTGTCAGAGAATGATGCACACTCTACCTTGATGGGTAAGAGTGCGATGGAGCATGGCATGCATTTGCATTAAGCATTGTGGATGGAGAACCTGCATTCTTTTGTCAATGGTTGAATTCTTATGAGGCGAGGACTCATGCTAGTCCATGTGGTTTATTGAATGAGATAGTGGATCGTGGTTGTGGTCATGCAATATTATAACTGTGTTGTAGCTTGCTTGTCAATTGATTAACTGTTATGCAACTTACTTGCTGAGATTTTATCTCATTCTTGTTGTTTCTTTCCCCCTTTGGTGATTCTTAAGCATTCTGGGATGGGTAGAGCGGCACTACAATAATGCACTCAATTCATAGTTTCATCTTTGTAATAAAGTGGAGAGGAATTTAGCCTATTGACTAGCTATTCACGAGTGATCTGTTGAATTATTTATTGATGCATTTGTGGACTACACTTGGTGAATCTGCTAGAGGTTGTTTAATTATTGAACTTATTATTGTTATCTTTATTCCCTTAGTGGTTTATGCTTCCGCTTATTGT